>VWZW01003375.1:87393-98285 GCA_013397115.1 Edolisoma coerulescens
GCTGCCCCCAAAAGCTGAGGGGTTGGGCTGCCCCGCTCGTGCCTGGTGGAGACACGGGATGTGCCCGAGGACACCCAGTGAGGCGGTGGCACAGGGGGGAGGTGAGGGGACATCCCCGAGATCACACCGCCCCACTGCCTGCCCTCCCCGCCCCATACACCNCTGCATTGGTTGGCTCCCCGCAGGCCCTTCCCGGGCCTCAGTTTCCCCCGGTCCTCAGCTCTGCCAGCATCCGGTGGGCACCACAAGGGAGCAATTAGTGATGCTAATCAGGCTGCCCGGTTCAAAAGCAACCCCTGCAGTGAGGTCTGATGCTGCTTGCAGCCCCCCAGCCCCGGGCAGCACCGCACAGGCCCCCAGGTAGCCCCCAAGGCAGCAGTTCCCTGGCCCAGCGCCCGCGCTGCATCTCTGCCCCCAGAGCCCCCCATGGCACCCAGCCCCCGGGGTCCCACACGCCCGCTGGCACCCAGAGGGGCTGTGGGTGTGCGTGGGTGTGCGAGCCCCTGCACAGGCTGCGGGCAGTGCCACGCACAGGGCAGGACGCGCAGCCACCTGCGGAGGCTGGCAGAGCCACCCGGGCACTGCCCGAGCGCACACGCGACACATCCCTGGGCAGGTGTGCTCACCCCCGTGCACGGCCCCGGGCACCCCGGGCACACACTGCCTGTGCACAAGCATTCACACACACCCCTGGGCAGGTGTGCACGGCCCCGGGCACCCCCCGGGCACGAGCATTCACACACCCCTGCACGTTTACACACACACACACACACCCCCCCACACCCTGTGCACACCTCTTGCACAAGCGTTCCCGCCTTCACACATTTGCATGTCCCACACACACGGGCTCGCACAAGCGCAGGGACAAGCTTGCACCCCCGTGTCCACACGCACGCACACCCCCCGTGCACAAGCACCCCTGAGCGCTTGCACTGGCCCTCGCACACTGACGCCCACCCCTGCACGCTCACAGGGGCACAGACGCCCCCGGCGCCTGTCGCCCTGCCCGTGCCCACCTGTGCCCACCCGGGGGCTGCAGGGCGTGCCCGGCTGCGGGTGCTGAGCGGTCCCCGCTGTACCCGTCCCTGGGGATGGTGGCTCCGTGCTGCAGGAGCAGCATCGCCATCATCGCAGCGGGGCTCACCTGCCCCCCGGGCACTGCTGGGTTGGGTGCCCCAGGACTGGGAGGAGAGGTGGCCCATCCAGGTGCCCCCTCTGGGTGCTGCCCACCTTGTGTGGCAGGTCTGGGTGCAGAGCGGGTGCCCTGGGGTGTGTTGTGGTGGAGTGCAACCCTGGGGTCCCCCACCTCATGCTCTCTGGGGAGCTGGCAGGGTGTCAGTGGCCTGCACCCCGTGCCCTTTGTCCATTGGTGCGGGGCAGGGCCAGGACCCCTGCCCCAGACCAAGGGGGCAGGATCCAGCACTCAGAGGTTACTCCCAGCAGCTTTTGCTCTCCAGATCCTGGCTCTCCTCCCACCCACCCTGGGCCACATGGGCAGTGATGGGGACAGACTCCTCAAGTGGTGGGGACAGACCCAGACACACATCCAGGTCTCCTCAGCTGCTGGAAGCTTTGGGGAACCTTCGAGGCTCTCGAGATCAAATAACCCTCAGCCGGGTAGGGGTTAAATGCAGCAGCTCCTGGTTCATCCCAAGCAGGATATGGGGGTTGTGGGGGACCTCCAGCATCCTGCTCCAGCCCCCAGTGCCAGGTTTCAGGGCTCGATGATGCTGATGCTGGTGCTTGCAGCGGTGACAGCCCCTCCATGGGGTGGGAAGGTGGCTGTGGCCAAGCCATTGGGTGGCAAAGCCTGTGCTTGCAGCAGGGACCTTGTCTGGGTGGGAGTCACATAATCACCTCCTTTTGTCGTGTGAAGGACTGCCCCTTATGGGGGGGCCCCCCGACCCCCACACCATATTCCCCCGGGAGCAGTGGTGCAGGAAGAAGGTGCCCAGGTGTGGAGCCACACTCTGGGTAACTCAGCACTTGATTCCCCTGCGAGGTGGCTGGAGACACATGGCAGTGTCAGTTTGGGCCAGCAACACCCCCAGGTCTCTGGCTGGCTTTTTTTGAGGTAAGAGCACTCCTTTCCCAGTGCTGCAGGAAGGGCAGAGGAGCACCTGGCCCTGGGGGATGATGCTCTGGGAGAGGAGGCTTCTTGAGGGCGAGGAGGGAAGAAGAGATGCAGGGAAGGGGGTGCACTCAAGCCACAGCTCACCTGCCCCCAGAAACTCCTTCCTGGGTTATCTGTGATCCTGCTTGTTTCTGCTTCCCCTGCTGGAGGGCCTGGTGTTCTCCTTAACCCCACTGGCACTATGCATTCCCTGGCATTCTTCCCTGCTCTGGTCTTCTCTTGCAAGCTGCTTTCTGATGGGGTTGTGGAGGCACTTTGGGGCTGGAGCTGTGGTTGTGGGGACACTTTGTACCAGGTTTGCTTGCAGGAGCCAAAGCCACATTTGCAAGACAAGGGCTGTCCCCATCCTTGGCGGGTGCTCAGACCCAGCTGGGCTGGGGAGGGGGTGCTGAGCACGTCGGGCTGTGCTGCAGCCCTGGCTGTGACCCGAACACGTTCCCTGGCTCCATGGAGGAGCTGGGCTGGCCGGGGAGCCCTGCGGGGTTGGGAGGTGTGGCACCCAGGACATGGTACCTGTGAAACGCGAGTCACATTGAGCTGCACGCTGAACCCACCATGGCTGTGTAGAGCCAGCTCTTCCCTGCTTCCATCCATCCTCAAAACGTGCCCTGCCAAAGCCCCCTGGGGGCTGGAAGAAGAGCAGCACGTTGCTCTTCTGTTCCCAGATTTGGAAGCTCCCCCAGGGGCTGGGAGCAAGTCCTGAGGGTGCCACACCAGTGCTGGGTCCCTGTGGGTGCCCCGTGCCTGGGGTCCCTGCCTGAGAAAAGGAGGAGATGGGGGGCTCAATTTGTCCAGACTGACCTCATTCTTCTCTCCTGGGGATGCAAACCCCCTCCCCTCATCCCGAGGGGCCTTGCCAGGTGAATGTCCTCCCAGGAGTGTCCCCATTGTCCCCGGGAGGCTCGGAGCTGGCACCATCATTGATGCAGGGCTGGGCGATGCTCCCAGTGGCTTTGGAGATGTCAAGGGCCGGGAAACCCAGGGGCCAGCTGGGCTTCCCACGGCTTGTGAGGGATCCAGGTGACCTTCCACAGACATTGGGTCTGTGCCCCTCTAGCAGAGGATGAGGTGTCCTGGTGCAGCCCTGCCTGGGGACACTGGGCAGGAGTGGGGGCAGCAGGGACCTGTGTGGCCACCGAGATGATGTGTTTCAGGGAGCCCCTGACCCACCATGACGTTCAAGCAAGCGTCCATGATGGCCCCGGAGGCCACGGCCAGCACGCTGCCCATGAGCACGATGGAGAACTCCACCGAGGCCGCGGGGCCGGGCGAGAGCAAGGAGGACATGTTCACCAAGCTGAGGGACAAGTTCATGAATGAGCTCAACAAGATCCCCCGTGAGTAGCTCCTTTCCCAAGTGTTACCCTCCTGATGACCCCCCCACCATGCCGGTCCCAGTACAACCTGTGGAACAAGGTTTTTGGGTGGCTGGGAGGGAGCTACAGGGCTGACCACGACACTGGCTTTTGCCCACAGTGCCACCCTGGGCCCTCATCGCCATTGCGGTGGTGGCCGGACTCCTCATCCTCACCTGCTGCTTCTGCATCTGCAAGAAGTGCTGCTGCAAGAAGAAGAAGAACAAGAAGGAGAAGGGCAAAGGCATGAAGAACGCCATGAACATGAAGGACATGAAGTCAGGCAACCAGGTGAAGTCCTCCTGGGCTGCTTGGCCAACAGCCCCTCTGGCTGAGTTGTGGACTGTGTCAGGGCACTCAAAGATCAGGCAGCAGATTGGGATGGAGCTACCAGGACCCCAGGATGGGACAGTGGAGCCAGGACCTGAGACAGCAGCACAGTCCTCTTCCAGTGTCTGGTGGCCCAGATGGACCAGGCTCAAGCTGGCCTGGACCTGCCAATGCTTCACCTGAGCCAGGAAATGTTGATTTAATCCCTTGTGTCTCTTACCTCCCTCTGGGTCACACTCATCTCTCTGAGCCTTTCGCTGAGAGGGGAGGGCCACCAGGCCAAAACACCCACCAGTTTGGGATCCCCAAAAAGTCTGTGGTGAAGTGGCAGGTGCTGGTACCTCATCGTGGGGGCCCAGGCGGGCTTTGGTACTCACAGGCTTGGAGCCACCCCGGCCATTTCAATGGCCTTGACCCACGGCCATTTGGAGGGGATGGGAGAATTTGGGTGTCTGTTCCTGCTCTTGAGAGCCATGTGGGCACCATGGGCATGCAGACAGGGCTGGAGCAGGAGAGGGGGGAGATGTGGGGTGGGATTCCCCAGTGGAGAGCGAGGGCTGCATCCTCTGGGGCTCCCCGGGGTGGTACAAGCCCTGCTGCCCCACCCTGCCATGGGTCCCTCGGTGTCTGTGTAACGTGTCTCTCTTCGCCCACGGTGCCCTCGCTGCCCTCGTGCCCTGCTGCCCTGCCTGCCTCTGCTCTGGGACACCCTCCACGTAAGTGTCACCATGAGCCTCCTCCATCATCTGCTTCCAGGGTGGGATGGGGCCTGGGGACACATCAGAGAGGGTGTAAGGAGCTGGGACTCCCAGCCCCTGGACTGCGCTTGGAGAGGCAGGAAGAGGGGTGGATTTCCTGGGGACAATATTTCTGAGCCCACAAAGCCTGGAAATGGCCCTGATAAGCCCTTAGCTCTGGCTGTAGTGGTCCTCCAAGCATGGGCTGGGGGGCACATGACCCCACCACCTGCAAGCACCAAACCTCCCTCTACTGGAGCCAATCCCTTGTTCTGGCACCCCTGGAAGCCCCCACGTCATCTTGGCTGGACTAGCACCGGGGGCTCCCTGGCAGCTGCGTGGCTGTGGCACAGCCAGTGCCACCCCCAGCCTGCTGTCAGTGCTCCATGTCCCCAGCACGTGGGTCTCCTTTCCCCTGGTGGGGAGAACCTGGGTGTTGAGATGCCAGGAGGCTTGGGGTGCTGAGGTCCCCAGTGGTGTGGGGCTGGGGCTGCTGGGCTGTGACCGTCCTGCTGAGCTGGACTCCTCGGCTGCCATCCCAGGACCAACAGGACGATGATGACGCTGAGACGGGCCTGACAGAGGGGGAGGGTGAGGAAGAGGAGAAGGAGCCAGAGAACCTGGGCAAGCTGCAGTTCTCGCTGGACTACGATTTCCAGGCAAACCAGGTGATGGAGGGGCTGGGGCTCAGCTGAGGAGTGGAGTTTGCCGCGGGGGGAGTTGAGAGGACAGGTCTCCGTGTTGGACCTGGGAGGCACATGAGGGAAGGAGGAGCTGGGTGCTGTGCCACAGGAAGTCCTGCCCCATGCTGGGCTGGAGATGAGTCCTTGGCAGCTGCAGTGCATGGCTGGGCTGTCTCACTGAGGACTCCTCTGCCCTTCCAGCTCACAGTGGGGATCCTCCAAGCTGCTGAACTGCCAGCTTTGGACATGGGCGGCACCTCAGACCCCTACGTCAAGGTGTTCCTGCTCCCTGACAAGAAGAAAAAGTACGAGACCAAAGTGCAGAAGAAGACCCTCAACCCTGCCTTCAACGAGACCTTCACCTTCAAGGTGAGCCCCTTCATCCATAACACAGGGCCTTTTCCTTCACTCCCATCCTTCCCCCTGGTTGCAGCAATCCCGTGTGCGGACCTTCCCTTCCTGGTGGTCCTGGCTCGGGGTCCCTCAAACCCCTTGCAGCCCCAGTTGTCCCTTTGTGCAGGTGCCCTACCAGGAGCTGGGTGGGAAGACGCTGGTGATGGCCATCTACGACTTCGATCGCTTCTCCAAGCACGACATCATTGGGGAGGTGAAGGTGCCCATGAACACAGTGGACCTGGGCCAGCCCATCGAGGAGTGGCGGGACCTGCAGAGTGGCGAGAAGGAGGAGGTGAGAGCCAGCCCTCAGCCAGCTGAACCCCTGGCTGGGGGCCTGAGATGGGGGCTGGCCATGGGGCGAGCTCTGCTTTCAGGGCCGTCCCACAGTGCTCAGGGTGACAATCACAGTGGGGTCCTACCAGGGTACCATGAATGTCCTGGCAGGGCAGGATCTGACCTGTTGTTCTTCTGTGTAAAGATGTTTTAATAACAAAAAATGAAGACTATAAAACATCCTGAGTGCTGTGCTGGGTCTGGCTTGTCCTGGACCCAGTGACCAAACTCTTGTGTTGGTGCACAGGGTGCCAGCTTGTGCCTGGACTGAGCAGGGTTTTGGGGGACCTGCATGTGTGATCGTGTCCAAACCCTGCAGTCCGAGGCACTGGCAAGGCTCTGATCTCCACTCCCTGCTCTTCCTGGCAGCCAGAGAAGCTGGGAGATATCTGCATCTCCCTCCGGTATGTGCCCACGGCCGGGAAGCTCACTGTCTGCATCCTGGAAGCCAAGAACCTGAAGAAGATGGATGTGGGGGGCCTCTCAGGTGGGTGTTGCTCAGAGGCAGCCTCCCCCAGCCCCATCCTCTGTGGGGAAGGACTCTGGGGCCATCTGTCTGGCAGAGCTTGGGAAAACCCCCCAGTGCCTCCTCATGCCTTGGAGGCAGCCCAAGGTCTGGCTGGGGGGCGAGGGGAGATGGGCTTGGGATGCGTCCCTGACTCTTGGGAAGGACGCTTTGAATTTGGTCCCCCTGGTTTGAGCAGGACCAGGATGCTGCAGGACCTGGGTGGTGAAAGTGCTCCTCTGCCATTTGCTCCTGGTCCTGCTCCTCCTTGACCTGGGAGCGGGGACCTAAGTCGACAGCATGTCTCGTGCTCAAAGTGTCTTCCCAGCCCCATCCTGGGGCTGAGCTCTGTGCCGGGGGGTCCTCAGCTCTCTCCAGACGTGCTTTAACCACAACAAGAGCAGTTCCTGCATGGCTGGAAGGACTCAGCTTTACTGTGGGCTTTCCTGCTCCAGAAACAGGGGGTCAGGCCAGAACCCACACAATGTCACTCACCTGACAGGCCAGCTGTCACTCCACTGTCCCCAGCCCTCCTACAAGGGGGCCCACAGCACAGAATCCTTTCTGTTGGAAAAGACCTCCAGGATCATCCAGTTCAACCTGTGCCTGATCCCCACCTTGTCACCAGCCCGGAGCACTCAGTGCCACACCCGGGCGTTCCTTGGATACCTCCAGGGATGGGGACTCCACCACCTCCCTGGCAGTTCCAATGCCTGACTGCCCTTTCCATAAACAAATTCTTCCTGATGTCCAACCTAAACCTCCCCTGTCTCAGCTTGGTGCTGTTTCCTCTTGTCCTGTCCCTGTTCCCTGGGAGCAGAGCCCGACCCCCCCCCAGCTGCCCCCTCCTGTCAGGGAGCTGTGCAGAGCCAGAAGGTCCCCTCTGAGCCTCCTTTTCTCCAGGCTGAGCCCCCCCGCTCCCTCACCCTCTCCTCATATGTCTGACTCTCCAGACCCTTCCCCAGCTCTGCTGAATGCAGAAGAGCTCCATCCCTTGGCCAGTTGCTCCCGTAAATCCTCTCCAGCCCAACTGTTTTGTCTTTGGCATCCATCCACAAACCTCAGACCACCTTTACTCAGGGCAGTCTCTCCCTCACCCTGGGTTGAGATGTCTCCTGGGACCAGGCCAGTGGTGTCCCCGGGGCAGCTCAGCCCTGGCTAATGCCCCCTCCTGACCCCCAGATCCCTACGTGAAGATCCACCTGCTGCAGAATGGCAAGAGGTTGAAGAAGAAGAAGACCACAGTCAAGAAGAAGACCCTGAACCCCTACTTCAATGAGTCCTTCAGCTTTGAAATCCCCTTTGAGCAGATACAGGTTTGTCTGATGACTCCCCTGGGATGGGAGATGTCCTGAAGTTGCCTGAGCCCTTGTTCCAGCCTTCCCAGCAGCCTGAGCTGCTCCTGCTGAGCTCCTGGTCTGGTCACCCTGGAGATTCTTCCAGTCCCATCTGGGGCCTGGGCTGATGCTGAGGGCAGCTGGTGGCGGGGCAGAGGTGGGAGGCTGGGCAGCACCTGTGGGAGATGAACCCCCAACCCAGATCACGGCTGAAATGGGGCTTTCCTCTGCTCCTGATCCTACAGTGTTCACCTCAAGTGTAACAGGGTGGTCCTGGGGGCATTTTGGACCCTTGGCCACTGCCTTCTGCCCCTCCATGTCCTGTGCAAGCCCCTGCACGTGCCCCTTGCCCTTGCCCAGTAGCCCACAGCTCTTGCCCAGCCCCACACCACGCCTTGGTGACGCTTCCCAGGTGAGTCAGCTCAGGATGAGCTGGGCCCCCACTGGGCTCTGGGTTCCTCGGGGAAGGACATGAAGGAAGCAGGGCCCTGCCCCAAAATGAGCCACATTTGGGGCTCAGCCTTGGGGGATCCCTGGGGCTACAGAGCTGTTGTGGCCACTGTGCCTTTCCACCTCTCTAAAGAAGGTTTCCTCCTTTAGAAAGTGCAAGTGGTCATCACAGTGCTGGACTACGACAAGCTGGGGAAGAACGAAGCCATTGGCAAGATCTTCACAGGCTTCAACTCCACCGGCACGGAGCTGCGGCACTGGTCCGACATGCTGGCCAACCCCCGGCGGCCCATTGCCCAGTGGCACTCGCTGAAGCCAGAAGAAGAAGTAGATGCAGCTCTTGGGAAAAACAAATAGGCAGCTCTGCCGGCCGGGCACTGCGGACAGTCGACCCAGAGCTACTGATACCTCAGTTCTGCAACCTTCCTTTTGGTTTTTTGTTCTGTTTTAAGCTGAAATGCCCTTTGACGCCTCTGGAAGGGTATCCAGGCAGTCCCAATAGCTTCCAGGGGAAGAGGTTAAAGACATGGATGGTTCTTTTTGTTCTTCAGCGTCGCCCCTTTCTGCTGCATGTCCCATTGCCTCTGCTCGCCATCCCTTCCCGGTGCAAAGCCACCGGCACACCTGGGACCTTCCCCAGCAGCTGTGCCACCAGCCTGCAGCACTGCTGCTGCCATCCTGCCCTTGGGATCACGTGGGGAACCGTGGAATGTTGCATGGAGGTGATACTGGAGCCTGATGGTGCGAGATGACCAGACCCACTGTGCTTGGTCGGGGCATGACCAGCAGTGAGACAGAAAAATGGTGCAGAAGACCCTCTGAAGAGACCCAGGTGCCTCCCCCTGGCCCTCCTCAAGGAAGGCTGAGTGCCCCTGGCCAGCTCCAGGTTTGGGTTCTCTGAGGAGAGGCTTGCAGGGGCCATGGATCCCGCTGTGGTGGTGGGGTGCCAAGCCCTCAGTGTTGCAGCAGGAGCTGTGGAGGCCAGTCTGGGCACAGGCGGCCTCAGAAGGGCTGCTCCGAGGAGACACAGGGTGAAATGTGGATGCACCAGCAGCACCGTGTGGATCACCACCACCACCAGCACCACCACCTCTGTTTTGTCCTGAGACGAGCAGCGCTGGGTGATTTGCATCTGTGTCCCACCATGCTTGGTGAATCCTGTAGATCAAGATGCTTCCACAAGACAGGTTTACAATGAGAGGTCTCCAGATGTGATGGGGCAGCCCCCCAGAGCAGTACCAGGTGTCTCCCCAGAGACCGCCCATCGCAGGTCCCAGGGCTCAGCCCCGCTGTGGGCACCCCAACCTGGGGTAGCCGAGGGCCCATGGGGAGTTCCAGCCCCACCACCTGCTGCAGGTGGGGATGGCAAGAGCCAGCCCAGGGCCAACAAGGGACCAAAGCCCCCAGCCCCCATGAGCTGCTACTCCCCACCAGGCCATTGGCTGTTGAACCCACCCTGTCCTGCTCCCCTCGGGGGTATAAGCCATATCCGTGACCCTGACAGTGGCTAAGAGCTTCTCTCCCACTGTCCCAGAAAAGCCCCTGAGCTGGAAAGCCAACACAGTTCTCTGCAGCTGGGAGAGGGTCCAGCAGCCCTGCCCAGTTCAGTCCAGCCTGCACTGGAGCACTGATGTTAGCTCATGTCCCTGTCCCAGCTCCAGCTCCACAGCAGCCTCACGCTCTGCTCCCTTTGGCTTCCCTGGACTCAGTGCTGGGGGTTCCAGCAGCGCAGCAGCGAAGGGTAGAGCCCCAGGGATGTGTTGGCACTGGGGACGCTGCTCCGGGGGTTCAACATCAGGGCTGGGACCGTGGTGCAGGGTGTCCTGGGTCCAGGCACAAAGTGCCAAAACTGAGCTCATCCCAGTGCTGTCAGATACTTTGGCAGCTCCCACAGCTCTGGCTGCCCAAAGGGCATCCCGGCCCCCTCTGGAGGTGGGGAGATGATGGGAAACTTGGTGGCAGCCACAGCTCAGGGAGTTCAAATGGACACAGGGACCAGCCCCTGCCCCTGGAGGGTTGTGCAGCTCTGGGACAGGTCCCCAGGGCCGGACATCTCCATCCGTGGGAGGTTTGGGGCTTGGATAGCCAAGCTGCAGTGTGGGAAGGGGTTGTTGGACAGGGACCTCTAATGGCCACCTGCACCACCACTGCGGCTGCACTTGGCCCATGCCCTGGTGAAGGTGGCACTGGGGCCACGCTGGGTCAGCAGGGGTCATCCAGCCAGTGGTCCTTCAGGGCCATCTCCAGCTTGAATCAGTCCCTTTTCCTAATGGATGTGTCAGCATCAACAGATGGGGTCCTGCCATTCCCTGTTGTTCCTATAGCCAAAGGAAGAAGTCTTGGGATGCTTTTAATAATGGGGAGCTGGAGGGGGGCCAGTGCCCATGGTCAGGAGCAGTGGTAGGACTCCGTCTCATTTTGGGGTCCGTCCAGGCACGGGAGGGGTGTGTGGGGGGGTATCTGCCTCACATGGAGTGGGTTAAAAGAGGAGGAATTAGAAAGAGCACTGAAATCCTACTGTTTGCAGCCAGCGAGTGTGCATGGCCCTGCAGCCTTCCCGGGGAAGCAGGTGGAGGTGTGCACACCTGTACATCACACCTGCACACCTACACCCTGCACATCTGCACCCTGC
>VWZW01003386.1:0-49419 GCA_013397115.1 Edolisoma coerulescens
TGTTCAAGGAACAACTGGACATGCCAGGGGATCTGTCACAGGTCAGACTGGAAGATCTTGGAGGTGTTTTCCACGATTCTGTGAGAATTCTCTGAGAAGGGAGGGAATTCACCTTGCATAATCAGGAATGCCCAAAGTCAGGATAAGGATTCCTGTTTCTTTCATGGCACCTTGTTGTGGATCCTTGCTGTGTCCCGTCACATGGGGAGACAACTCTCCTTTAGGTCCTCTGGGTAAACCCAGTTTTCCTGAACACCAAACTGGGTGGTTTTTCCTGAACTGGTCTTTCAGCTGATGCTGATTTTTCCTACTTGTCTATTTTCTCTTTCTCTTTTTTTCTTTATTCCACCAGAAATCACTTCTGCTGCTTCCTCTAGAAGATGAACTGGGCAAATACATCCCTTGGGAAGCAGTTCTTCCATGAGTTTTGTTGGGCTTCAGGCTGTCCCAAATCCAGGTCTGACAGATCCATGCTTGGGTCGATCCATGGAAGATCTGGAAAACTCCTACATGGCAAGGAAAGACCCAGGGATTCACTTGGTGTGAACCTGGGGGCACATCCAAACTTTCTGCTGGAGAAACAAGAAGCACAATTTAGATTTCATTGATATGGAAAAATTCCCCACAGAAGTTGAGTAGGTTGAAGGTGACTTCAAGGCCCATAAGTGTTGGAGGCTTTGCTGTCACTGTCTTGTTTGCAGATGATGTTGGTTGCAAAGAAGGATCCAGTGGTGCCATGGCATCCTCCTGTCACGATTTTACATAAAGCCTAGCTTTGTGTAGCCTATCTGAGTTTTACTAAGCTGCGCTTAAGTCTGGGTCCAGTGAGACCTGAGGAATGTGTTGTTGGTCCAGACTGGTGGTGTCTGACAATTGTGTGAGACAGAACCTCCTCTTCCACCTCATTTTTGTCATTTGTCACATCAGGCCACGCCGCCTCAGTTTGAGATTCGCAGGTGAAAACATGGGATGGGGCTGTGGATGAGTATTTCCTTGGAGAGAGGGCATAGCTGAAAGGTTTGGGAGTACAGGAGGTCTGGCTTTCAGCAAGGAGGCATCTCAAGTAGCATTTTTTGTGGTGAAAGCTGGTTTCCAGAGGAAGGAACTTCTCACAATTTGTTGCACGAGAAGCAGAAGTTGCCTGGAAGGGGAGTTCTGACCCCTGCAGAATTAGAGTCGTCCTTCAGAGGGAGGCCACAGGGTGATGAGATGAAACCAGTCCATCTCCTGTCACCTGCTGGTTGGTCCTCTTCCTAAATTCCCAGGTTTGGAGGCCTGGCTGGGCCAACGTGGCACCTTGCGTAGTGCTTTGCTGTCTGCTACAGTAAAATCACCTCTCCACTGCCATCTTAATTTGGGAGAAGCTCCTTAGACCAACCCAAAGCAAGAGTTGAAACCCCTCAAGATTAATTTCCCCTTGATGCTCTTGGTATTTTGTTCCTGCGGCCACCATGGGACCACCGACATCTCGTGGAGCAGAAGGTGGGAGCTGCAGCTTCCACCTTCTCCCAGGTCCCAGAGAATTGGTCAAAGGGTCCAGAAAAAGCAATTCCAGGTGTGGAGCAGGTCCCCACGCCTGGTTAGGCCAGGCAGAGCCCGCTGGAGCATCTGATGGGGCGGGGAGGGGGTGGGGAGCGGATTAAAATTCTCGTTTCTTCACGCTGGGTGAGAATGCTACAGTGGATTAGGCCGGGAGCTGCTCCTGGCTGCGGTGCTGTGCTGAATTAGCAACATGTTTGAATGAGATAAAAGGGGCAGCTTTACCCCAGCGCCCTCGTTCCGCTAATCCCACTACAGCTGTGAAATGAAGAGCAGCAGATCCGCTTTACTCCCTTCCCTGACTATTTCCTACCCTTGAGACCGAGGCAGCTCCGCGCAGCTTTACCAAACCTGGCCCCGCAGGCAGATTCCTGCTCTGGCCGGATGCTCCCTTTGCTGTGCCTGGCCCTATCCCAGGACTTCTTGGGATGGGGGACTCTTGAAGAATTGGAGAATGGGGTTGGTTGCCGTGGGAAGTGTTTGTCCACCTCGCCAAGCCATACAAGATTCCGTATTGCCATGGTATGTGGCCACTGATGTGCTGGAGGAGGGAAAACTCATCCCTGTTCCAGCAGCATGGAAAGAGTGGGGTTTTCTCCTGCTTTTCCCTGGGAATCTGTCAGGCAGCTAAGTAGAGGATGCTCTTTTGTCCTGCAGCTGGGGCTGTGCCCACCCAACCTCCACTTCACTGATCCCCCCTGTGGTGGCACCTCTTGCTTGGGTGGACATCCCAGTATGAGACTGGTCACAGCTCCAGGGACATGGACAACGTCTCCTGGTGCTGGAGGTGATCCCACCAGTACAACTTCATCTTCCAAGTGGATCCTGGTGTGGCTCCAACCCCTTTTTCACACAAGGATATTGCAGTGTTGGGATAACTTGGGACCGTAAGTCCCATCTCCTCTCATGCAAAGAAAAGTTTGTAGAGCGAGATGAGAGAAGGAGACTCTAAATAGCCAGGTAAAGATTTGAGAGGTCTTTAAAAATAATCTTAACCATCTTTAAAAAGGATCCTGTAGGTCTTTTCCAACCTCAATGATTTGGAGATGATAGAACTTGGAGGAAGGGACTGCAACCGATCTTTGGGTCTGTTGACCTGCTCCTGAAATGGGTTATCTCCTTCTTATCAGTGAGCCAGGAGTCACGACAGCTGGATGTCACTCCCCTGGAGCTGGGGAGCTCAGATGTGTCCTTTTCCCAGTCACTTAAAGGCTGGAATTCATCCCTTCTGTTTTGGGAGTTGTCACACAGGTGTAGCCATTGGAACGGTGCTTTTATACTCCTGCACATCCAGGAGTTTAAATCTGTGCCACCCACGAAGCTGAGGGAGCAAATTGTCCACTTGGATGGAATTTTCTGCCTTAGGAAGAAGGAAAAATTCCCTCAGCTCTGCCAACTGGATCAGCTTGTTGTGCATAAATGGGAAAGAGGTATCTCCACTGCAGACACCCTGTTTAATCCCGTCAAAACACCTTTTATCCACATCTCCATAACGCAGGTAGGAGAACAAACCTGCTGTAGGATTGCATCCATCTGTTTGCACAGGAATCACAAAGATTTGGAAGCTGGATGAAGTTTGGTGTGTTTTTCCTCAAAAATCTGTTTGTGTGGATCCAGAACTAGTTCAGCTGGAAATTGTTCTTCCAGAAGAAGGCTCAAGAGAGCCCACAAGGAATCTCGTGGAGCTTCATCCTTACTCCTGCCAAATGAGAGATTTGACCTTTCTTGAATTATTCCTCTGCTGCAATAACCTCAAAATCTGAAGTTTTTTGCTGTGTCCCCCATGTTTTCCACTCTGGAAGGACCCCACTGCCTTTCCCTTCATGGCTCTGTGTCTTTTGATCACTGTTTAGAAGGTCAACCGCAACACTGGGGGTTCCATCCCCATCCCTGCTTAAATCCTGGAATTTCCCAACAATTGGGCAGAGAGAATTAATTCAGGTGATCTGAACATCCAGAATATCTCTTGGTGATTCATTTTTCTCTTTCTGTGGGACACTTGAGCTTCTCAACCTCCAAACCAGCAAATCCCACCTGTGAAGTGAAAGTTGAGCTTCTCAACCTCCAAAACTACAATTCCCACCTGTGAAGGTGGAGGTTGAGCATCCCAGAGTCCAAGAATGCACAAAACCATCACCTCTTCTGACCCAGAGCTGTAATTATCTGGTGTCTTTCTGCAGTTGTGGCCTAATTTCAGCATGATGAGCACCAAAATGTTTCTGCAGTGAGGAGCTCTGATTCCATCTTCTCCAGGTGTGGCTGATCCCAGATGTGGCCATCGAATAGCCTCCTCACAGCAAGGTGAGGATGATGAGGATGATCTGGCCCGGACCTAGGTTTGTATTTTGGGTTGGATTCATAGAATAATGGAATCGTTGAGGCTGGAAAAGCTCTCCAAGATCATTGAATCCAACCTTTGACCGAACATCACCACATCAAATGAGTTTTAGCTCCCTTAGAATTATTTTGGTGCTGAGTTTAAAGCTGAAGGTGACACTGGATCCCTTGGGAAGAAGGGATGGTGCTGTGAGGATGTCCTGAGATGACAGAGATGACACCTTGCACAAGAATCCCAGCTCCTCATCCACTGCTTGGATAGTCAGATGAAGGCACCGATCCAAATTTCCAATTCCATGCCAAAAGACGGAGCCTGTTTGTGTGTGATCACCCGCAGTTCCCTTCTGCATCCCACATTCCTGGGAGAGGTGGAATCCTTCACATCCTCCATTTCAAAGACGTCTCTATTAACAGGACAATGGGAGAATAAGCACTTTCCTTTATTCATTTCCCTGCTGTCTGATAAAATCATATTGATGATAATTTTCCTTTAATGGACCATTTGCAGTAATTATGATGCAGAGGGTGAGTAATTGGAGCTAACGCCCGATGCCTCCTACAGAACTCGGCAAACTTAATTCACTCCATTGTCTGGGAGGAAGGGAGGGAGAGGACAGAGAGTGGGGGGAGAGGCCAATCCCACAGGCCCCTCTCCCCTCCCAAATGGTCAGCAGAGCAAATTATTGCTTCTTCTGCCTCTGTAGGATTTGCTTCAGTGCATCAGTTTGTGCCTTTCCCTTTCCTTCTCTTTCCTACCAGTTCCCAAATTTGCATTCTCTGTCCTATTGTCTCCATGTTCCCAGTTTCCAAGCTCCGGGATGATTTCTGCATGGTCTGTAAAGTGCTTTTTCCCATCACTTACCAGCACATTCTTGTCTTGGATATGTCATGGAATTAGAGAATTATTTAGGTTGGAAAAGCCCTCCAAGATCATGGAGTCCAACCATTCCTCAGCACAGCCACAGCCACCATTAAACCATGTCCCCAAGTGCCACATCCACATGGCTTTTAAATCCCTCCAGAGATGGTGTCCAGCCTGTGCCAGGGCTGGAGAGCCTTTCAGTGAGGAATTTTTTCATTAATATCCAACCTAAACCTGCAATGGCACAACTTGAGGCCATTTCCTCTTGTCCTGTCCCTTGTTCCCTAGGAGCAGATCTCACCCCCCACCTGGCTCCACCCTCTTTTCAGGGAATTGCAGAGAGTGAGAAGGTCCTTCCTGAGCCTCCTTTTCTCCAGGCTTTTTTCCCAGCTCCCTCAGCTGCTCCTCATCAGATTTGTCCTCCAGACCTTTGTCTTCCTTTAAAAACCCAAATATCCTTGGGGTAGGCCCATACACAGACTCCCTGCACCGTTGTCTCATCCTGAAGGTCCTTCCCTCTGGATCCTTCTCTGCAGGCAAGAGGAATGAGCCTCTGGAAGGCACTTTGGTGGAAAAACCGTGTTTCCCTGCTGTGGTCCAGCCCTGAATTCCATGGGAAAGCTCTGGCTGTGGCCAGAACCAGGAGCTGTGCTCCAGGGAAAAATAAGGCATGGAATGATCTGATTATCTGTGAGTAGAAAGCATCCTTGACTGGGAGAAGGTAACTGGGAAGCATTTGATCCTGGGTTTGAAGCCATTGGCTTAAGTATCTTTGGAAGTGTCATGATTTAACCCATTAATGTCACCGTCGCTTCTTCAATCCCCCTCAATTCAGTGGGATAGGGAGAGAATTAGGAAAAAAAGGTAAAATCAGGAAACTGAGACAAAAGCAGTTTACTAGGACAGAGAAGGAAGGGAAAACAATGATGATCATCCTAGAATTCCAGAATGGTTTGGCTTGGAAGGGACCCTAAGGCTCATCCAGTTCCAGCCCTCCATCGACAGGGACACCTTGATCACCTGAAGCTGGAGATGGGATGAAGTTGTGGAGGGATGAACCTGCATGCTCTTGGTAGTGATGCCACCAGCCTGCCCAAATCCATGGGATCATCCAGTGGGAGGTGAGGCCGCAGGGAGAACAGCAGGGAAATTTGGACAGGCAGAGAATCTGTGTATCTCCTTAAAGCAGAACAGATATAAAAACATCAGATTCATCAGTATTCTTGAAATTGGACTGGGATGGAAATGAACATTTCTTTATGTATTCCAGCAGATTGACTCCTTGGAAAAAAAATTATGGAGGCCAATTGAGCATTTGGCTCCCAACAATTGGTTGCAACGTTTTGTTTCAGTCAGGAACGCTCCAAGCAGGTTCCAAGTTTGGTCCTTTTTTTTTTTTTTTAATTCAGGATGAATTTCAAGAGTTGTTCTCAGCTGCAAAATGAAAATGTCTCTTTTAATGCATTTCATTCTATTTTTAATTTTTTGCAATTAGGAAGGCAATTTGAGCACCAAAAATTCAATGGAATTGAAATGTGGCTGAGAAATGCTTTGATATTTTTAAAACTCCTTTTTTTTTGGCTCGAAGAGATTCTTCAAGAGAAAACTTCTCCCCAAGCTCTGCTCTCTGGGAAAGTTGGAGTGATAAATTTTGTAGTTACGAAAGACCAACGGATGTCTTTGTGGAGAAATCTGGGAGAAGAGCAACCCTCCTCCCATCTCCTGATTTCTGCCTCATTCTCACAGAGGAATTGCCTCTGAGTTCAGTGTTTTCTCCCAGGTTTCATTTCTGGAAATTAGCTGTTAAGAGGAATGAAATTCTTGGATTTTCTCCTGTGTGTGGATCCAACTGTCTGCCCATCCATCTCTCTCCATTTTGCAGAGCTAAAGCAGCTGTTTGGTCCAGCTTTTCTTATCCATGGGAAATAAATAATGGGAAAATGAAATGTAGTGCCCTTGGAGCCATGTGGTTGCGTTTTACCCCTGGTTTTCGGGGAACAAATCCTGAAACAAGGAGTTCTGGGACTTGGAGTGGGGTTTTCATGGTTCAGAGAGTTCCTGGAAAGACTGGGCATGGATTAGACTTGACAGGTGTCCTCTCCACCTGGGACAAACCTCTGCCAAGCCTGGATGTCATGAGTTGGCCAGACACAACTCTGCGTCCCTGGAAGTGTTCAAGACCAGGTTGGATGTGGCTTGGAACAACCTGGGATAGTGGAAAGTGTTCAAGATCAGGTTGCTCCAAACCCCATCCAACTTGTCTTTGAACACTTCCAGGGATGGAGCATCCCCAATGCATCTAATCCTCAGGGGAGAGGCAGCAGCTGATGTTTGCTTTGGAAACACATCTGGCTTTCCCATCCCATGCATGGAATACGACCAGTCCCTCCCAAATCCCAGTGCTTGCTCTGTAGGAATCACAAATATTTACAAGAATTAATAGGAAACCTGTTCATTAGCCCAGGAATTTAATAGGAATTTAACAGGAATTCAGACTGGTGTTGGATGCCAATTATTTCCATCTTTACCCTTGGTGATGTTGATGGGAAAAGGTGGATCTGGACCCAGTGTATGGCTGAAATTCCATTCAAAACTGGGCATGTGTATTGTTGGAATAGGATTTCTTTAGGATTAATTGTTATTCCTCCTCTTCTCCATTACTCTTTATAACTGGAAGATTCTCCTTCAGGGAAGGCTGAAGGATACAGCCCTTTCCGAGGCTCCTCTGTTGTTTCTGACAGGACTAAAGTCAGCCCTGCCTTTAGTCCAGAGTAATTTTGAAAAAAAATATGGATACCCTTTATTTTTCCAAGTGGGACCAAGCCATTCACAGCAGAGGGGATCACCACCTTCTCCCACGGGACTGTGGCATCAGTCCTAAAACCCTGTGAAAGTTGGCAGTGGATATCAGTAATCATGGTATCATGGGAAAATAAATTATAGGGATGGTACAATTATCCCAGAGCCAAAGGCAATAAACCCAGACACTCAGAGCTAATGTGAAACTTCAAATAAATCCAATATTTTAAGGTGGCGTTTCCCAGGATCCAAAGAGCCCTTGGCCAGCCCCTCTGGACTTCCAGTCACATTTCAAATCATTGGAAATTGGGATAGAATCTAAATTTGCTTTTGGGGGATGAATGGGAATATTCTCCCTCTCTACTTTTTCACATGGAAAAGCCTTTTAAAAATAATTAAGTTAATTTTCTTCCCTGATTTTTAGGTTCCTGATGAGGGGGAATTATGTTTCTATTTTTTATGTCAAATAATGGCAAAAAAAAATCCCAAGAATCTTAAAAAATAAAAAAAATCATCAAACCAAATAGAATATATTAAAATTTTCCATAATTTGGAAGAAAGGACAAACTGGGGGAAAGTGCAGCAGTTGTTTTGGGAAACTCTTCTTGGATAAGTCTGATTCATTGTCCTATGGAAATCTTCCACCTTGCCCATCCCAGGCCGAGACATCTGGATGGTGAACACCCCCTGGGAAGGAAGTGGAAATAGGTGGGAAAGGATTAAGAGTGGCTGGGAACAGGCTGGAAGTGTGGTGAGATACTTGGATATGGTCTGGGATTGACTAAATCCCTAATGGTGAATAAACAGAGCTGGGTCCTGAGCGAAATCCATGTCTGTGTGGCTAAATACAGGAGCAGGATGATCCCCTCCAATCTGCCAGGAAAGTGGCATTTTGAGGGGTCTTCTTCAGCCTGGAAGGCCCATCTGATTAAAGTGAAAACTTTAATCTCCAGAGTTTTGAGGGAGATGCAGGAGATCCACAAATGTAGGATCCTTCCACCTTTCTGGCCACCAGAGCCAGGAGAAACTGGGAAAACCAACCTGTGCTGGAAAGGCTGAATTTCCCAGTGAATCCCTTCTTTTTCTTTCCCCACACCGAGGAACCTCTTTTTTCCATGTTTTTGTTTGCTTGTGTATTTAGGTGCTTTGTTTGGGGGTATTGTTTATTTCTTCTTTTGGGCTTTTTGGGGTTTTTTTTGGTTGCCTTTTTTTTTTGGTTGCTTTTTTTTTTTTCCCCATGGGTGTTATCCCTGGACATGTTGAATATGGAATATCACCCACTTTAGGTTCCAGCTCTCCCAGCTTTGGCCATTTCATTGATTTCTTTCTGCAGACGAGTGGAAAATCAGGAAACTGACTCTGGGCTAATCCTGGGGTGGCAAATCCATCCTGTGAATTCAAAGGAAGGAGCCTTATTCCCTTCATTTCTTGATTCTGAGGAAAATTATCATGGAATCATGGAATAATTTAGGTTGGAAAAGCCCTCCAAGATCATTGAGTCCAACTATTCCTCAGCACAGCCAAGGCCACCACTAAACCAGGTCCCCAAGTGTCACATCCACATGGCTTTTAAATCCCTCCTGGAATGGTGACTCCACCTCTACCCTGGGCAGCCTCTGCCAGGTCTGGGCCGCTCTTTCCATGAAGAATTTTTCTCCTAATATCCAACCTAAACCTCCCCTGGTGCAACTTGAGGCCATTTCCTCTCATCCTGCCCCTTGTTCCCTGGGTGCAGATCCTGATCCCACCTGTCTCCTCCCTCCTGTTAGGGAGTTGAGGAGAGCCAGAAGGTCCCCCTGAGCCTCCTTTTCTCCAGGCTGAGTCCCCCCAGCTCCCTCAGCCTCTCCTGGTGCTCCAGACCCTTCCCCAGCTCCATTCCCTTCTTGGGACATGCTCCAGCATGTTTCTCCAGTGGGAATATTGTGGGAAATGCATCAAAGGCTTTCCTAAAATCCAGGTAGATTCCACAGCTTTTCCCTCATCCATTAAATGTCACTTTGTCAGAGAGGAAGCATCACATGTGACCCTTTTTGGTACTCTGGTATTTGGGACAGATTTTTTTTTTGGGGAAAAGGAGTTGCCTTCCCAAGGGATGCTTGGACATGGTGAAGCCTTTTTCCACTCTGGGCTTTTCCTTTGGCAAAGAGCAGGATCCCGACTGAGAGAAAACCCAAACCCTCCATGTCACACCTTATTTGGGACCCTCCCAAAGCTTGGCTGCCTCTCCCTTCCCAAAATCTTCCTATTCCTGCCGTGGCTCTTAATGAGGATGGAGCGACTCATTTGGGATCCTGGATGTCTTTATAACCCGAGCCCATGGCTCGGAGCTGCTTCTCCTGATGATTTTAATCTCCTCATCCGTCTTTTCTGGTCAATAAACTCCCTCTCGAATCAAATTGTTACCAAACATATCCTGACGCTGATGTCCATCGGACTCCGGGCTCCAGCGGATAATGGAGTTTGTCATAATTAAGTGTCCTGCCTAATTAATTGAGTGGTCAGGATGCTAATTAGCCAGGTTTATTGAGACTGGAGGAGTATGAAGGGCAATACCGCAGCTCATCAAAAGCACTGGGACTAGGAATAAAGTGCAGCTCCCTTCCCTCTTCCAGACAAATCCGTGGTTCCGGAGATTTATGGATTGGGAGATGGGGAGGAGCGAGGTTGTGCTGGGCTTTGTTTCAACGTGGCCAAGGTTTCCCAGCCTTTGCTCCCATTTTCCACACATTCCTGGAGCTCGTCCATCACTACAGCCCTAACTCAGGTGTCTCCCCATTCCTCATCTGATGCTCATTCCTGCATTCCCTGCTCAAAGCAGGACTTCTAATGGAAATTTGGGACATCTGATGGCTCATATTTAATAGGAAATTCCCTAAGTTGCAGTTCCTTGGCTTTTCCTGCCCTATCTCGTTTCCATCCTCTAATTCCCAATGCTCAAATCCTCTTTTTGGTTTTTTTCAAAAGCCTTAACCTGACCTGAATTCTTGAACTTCCTGGTCTATCCCCATGATCCATGAAAAAAAGATTTGTCTCTTTATATCCAAAACCAGGACAGGGATTTTCATAAAGAATCAAGAAAAGAATTGTGATCATGCAGCTGAAGGAGGATCTTTTTCTGGGATCTGGAATCAAGCCCTGGCTCTCTCACTGGGTCTCCAGATTATTTTTGGGAAGTTGGCCTTAGGGAATTTGAGTATCCCAGTTCCTCAACCAACCAGGATCTCTCAAGTTTGTTTACATGAGTGGCAGGATTGGGAAGAGAGGGAGCGCTCTTAGGAAATGAAGGAATATTTAATATGGATTTGCAATTCTCTTTTTTGCACCCTGAGGATTGGAGCATTCCCAGAGGGATTGAGGTGAGAATTCCCCTTGGAGACACACGAGGAGAACCAGGCCAAGCTCAGTACCTGGGTAGGGAGTGAGGAGTTTTTATTCCGAGTTTGCTTTTCTTTGGGAATGTTTAAAACTAGAGAAGTGGGAATCTGTGGGGGCCAAAAATGAGTTTTGGAAGTGCAGCTGGAAATCTGGGAGTAATCCTGGAGTTGAGGATGCAAGAACTACTCAGGGTTACAGCCTCCCACATGATAGGGGTGGACTTTGGCATTCCCCTGGGAGGTCTTTTTACATAATTCCCTGCATTTCTGGGCTCAAGGAACATAGAGTAAAAATTGTCTCATCCCTTATCCCATCTTCCATCCCTTGAATGCTTAAAAACATGGAATGTGCCCTATCCAAAAATTGTTTTACATCCCATTTCTACTCCAAGTGTTGAGGTTTTGGCCCTGTTTTGGCTGGAATAATTCTCTTTCCAGGAAAGATTCATCCATCCTGCCCTGATTTTGGGGGCAGCATCCATAAAAGTCCATAACTGCCGTTCTCCAGTATTTATTTTGGTGGCTTTGGCATTGGAGTTTGGCTGCTCCGTGGTGAGAGCAGGCAGGGATGAAACCTCTGGAAGGAAACTTCCCATGCCTGGCGTATTTTTGGTGTTTATTTGAGAAATTCCAGGTGGAGACGCTGTGCAAAGCCAAGACTTCCAAGGAATAGGAACAAAAGGAGGATGTGGAGCTGCTGGAGTGAGTCCAGAGGAGGCCGCAGATATCCTCCAAGGGCTGGAGCCCCTCTGCTCTGGAGCCAGACTGGGAGAGCTGGGAATGTCCAGCCTGGGAAAGAGAAAGTCTCGAGGAGAACCTAAATCCCCTTCCAGTGCCTAAAGGGGCTCCAAGAGAGCTGGAGAGGGACTTGGGACAAGGGATGGAGTGACAGGTCAAGGGGAATGGCTTCCCACTGCCAGAGGGCAGGGCTAAATGGAATATTGGGATGGAATTCCTAGCTGTGAGGGTGGTGAGGCCCTGGCACAGGTTGTCCAGAGAAGCTGTGGCTGCCCCTGGATCCCTGGAAGTGTCCAAGGCCAGGCTGGACAGGGCTTGGAGCAACCTGGGATAGTGGAAGGTGTCCCTGCCCATGGAACTGGATGATCTTTAAGGTCCTTCTCATTCCAAACCATTCCATGATTCCATGATTATCCCTAGCTTGCAGGATATTCCTTGGAAAAAGCAATAATCAAATCCCTCATAGTAAAAAATCCTCTCTTTTTAGTAGAACAGCAGGGATTGGACTCCATGTCCCTGATGACTGAAGGGATCAAAGTGATCCAATGATCCATAATCCGCTCACTGAATGAATTTGGAATGATCTGTCTGGACAAGGATTGCTCTGCACTTCCCCTGTTCCATATATTCTTTCCCAAAATATCCACAACCAAAACTTTTGGGCACGAGACATAAGATTTGTGTATTCTCCATGGCCTAAAAATCAGGGAAAAATTATTTGCGTGAATTAGGAGTTAAGAGGTTGTCCTGATAATTCTCCTTCTTCCTAATGGGATAGGCAAAATGAGGATGTAAATCCTGGTCTTGGGCGTATTAATGATATTTATATTTATTTATAAATATTTATAGATTTTTTTATCTGTTTGGGTCTAATAATACCAAAATTTGGCCAGATGATCCTGATTTAAGGATTTGTCTTAAAATCCACCTGGGTGTGCCCTGTTCCACTTTTCCCTTGTGGAAAACCAATCTTAAACAGATAAAAAAAGAAACCCCATTAAATAAATACCAAAAAAATAAATACAATTTGCATTAATGGAACAGAGCTTGTAGAACATATTCCAGTGGGAGATTTCCATTGGGATAGGGCAGCTCGATAGAAATTAGGGAAAACCCAGCTTTTGTCAGGACACATCCCTGTATTTTTATGGCTTTTTGATGAGTCAGGAAAGTTCATTTTGATTTTATGATTTTCAGGCCATTTCAATGAACAGAAACATCAAAGCAGGAATGGCTTGAGGGATATTTTTAGGAATGTGCCTTCCATAAAAATTCCATGTATTTCTATATATACACACCTAAAAATATAATTATAAATGCATTTCTGTTTCTCCATGTCTTTTTTATAAAAATAAATGTAAATATCTTGAATTGGGATGAAGCAGGAGAGGAAATTTGAAAGTGTGACCCAGCCTAATTCCAAAATATCCCTTTCTTGATATATTTTCAGTCCTAGATTTAGTAAACCAGCTTATTCCTGGTCAAATTCCTGAGGTGGTACATTTTGGGATTTTCTTTTCTTTGCTCTGCAATTCAGCTCCCGACAAATAGGTTATACCTGGATGCGGGAGGCTGTTGGAAGTGCAATTCTGGGAGTGTTTTAAAGCGGAATTATCCCATTCCTGAAATACTTTACTTTGTTTTAATTGCCCAAATCAAATTCCAGTTTTATTGGGATATTATTGTGTGTTTGGGAACGAAAAATTTCTTCCCCTTCTTCCCAGATTCATTATTTTTTGGGATAAGAAGTAAAACTAGATCTAGCAGTGGATTCCTGATATCCCTCAGTTCCCAGCTGGTGGGATGAGACCCTGGTACCAAATCCCTGATCCATTTTGAGGGATAATTTTCCCACGTGATGGATGCTTTTTTTCCTGGAAAAACACCTGAAGGCAACACCTCTCCCCACTCCAGGAGTCTCTTTGGGATGGCCGGGTTTAAAAATAAATCCTAGGATGGCCGGGGGATCCCAGGATGAAGAGAGGGTGGAATTGAGTCCTCAAGAGATGGATTGAGGAAGGAATTTCCACCACCTCACACTTCCCTAGTGAGGTAAGAGCTGCCCTCATGGGAGGCATCTTTTCGGGAATAGAGTTGGCATTCTGGGGAGGAATGTCCCTAAGCCCCCATCCAGCATCCCAATGGGATCCCATCCTGTGCCTCCCCAGGGAGGGGGGACATTTTTCCAGTAGTGCTTCCTCACTGCTGTCACCCCAGGCAAAAGATGTTCAACAGCTCCGCAGGACCTCCCATCTCCCTCGGATCCATCTTCCCTCGGATCCATCTTCCCTGGAATCACTGCATTACAACCAAACAGGATTTGTTCCACTCCAATTTGTCAAGATTGGACAAGGCCTCGAAGTTGTTGGAGACATTTATTAAAGGTTTCCCAGGGATTGGAGCGGGAGAAGCAATTTCCTTCCTGGGCTCGGAGCGTGGCTCCCATCCCCGTTCCGTAGCACGGGAGGGATGAGGGGGTTTCTCTTCCTTCTCTGCCAATAAAATTAGATAAAGTCCCTCTTTTCCATCCCCAAAGAGGGATCAATATTTGTTATCCTCCTTTTCCAGCTGCAGGAAAAGGGGAAAGGTGATGGAGTGGGGACAAGGGGATGTGTTGGGGAGGGATGAGACACATGTGCCACCCTGGGACATCTGGATGCAACCATCCCAAAGCTTTTAATTTCAGGGAAGAGGGAGATGCCTGCACGGACCCCCTCAGGAGGCAGATTTGGGAATCAGGCAGGGTAGTTCTGGGAAGGTGGTGGGAATGAGATCACGGCTCTGGAGGGATGCCAGCCCCCTCGGGATTGGGCATTTTGTGCCAGCCAAACCACTCTGCTCCAGTGGGACATCTTTGGGGGAATTCTGTTCCTTAGAGCTCCCCTCCTTCCTCGTTTTTTCCCCCCCAAAATTAATTTCTGGAGTTTTCACACCCTGGGAAGAGTGGGAAGCAGGGAAAGGTTACTCCAGAAGAGAGGTTGTGACTGAGGGAAGGTGACTGAAAATATCTCCTCCTCATCCAGGTGAGTTTTCCCGGGGCTGACTCATTTTGGATAATCTGGAACAACTCCAGGGAAGTCACCAGGGATGGCAGAGGAGCAAAGCCAGCAAGAACAGAAACAGAAATTAACCCTTGGCACGTGCCTACGGATTTATCTGAAGGCAAAGGATTTTATTACACTGGCTTATGTGGGCTTTGGATAGAGCCTCTGGAAAAAGCAGGGAAAGGTTGCTAGAATCCTTCCTGAGCTAATTAATCAAATATATAATAAATAAATCACCTGCAGTCACAGTCAGGTGTCTGGAATGGAGGTGGCACAACTTTAAGCAGAATTCCAGGCTTTGTATCTCCGGGATTATTGTTATTTAATTATATTGGAGCTGCCTTTGGAAGCCGGTGGGCAGCAGGAACCAGGTGAGAGCTCCCTGCTTTATTCTGAGGCAAGATTTGATCTCTCTGTTCCAGTGATGAATTTTCCCTGATGAAATTAAACTTACTTCAAATTAAGGAGGGGGGGAAAAAAAAAGTGTTTTCTATTTTGAACTGCAAGAGAAGTGAAGAAATAACTCCCTACTGAGATTAATTCTTATCATTTTAAGATGTGATGACAGATAAAAAAGAACTTCAGAGCTGATATAAAATGAGATTCCGAGCTTTTCAGGGGAAAAAGGGCCAATGTTTTGGGGGAATTTTCATGGAAATATCTTCCTGTATTTTTGTTGACAAAACATGGATTCGAAAGGCTTTGATTGCCCCACTCACATCCGACAATTGTACAACTCCCGGGGTTAATTTTTAGGAATTGTCAAGGAGAACTGAAAGCCAAACCCATCACCAGGACAAGAGAGAGAAGGATGAGTTTAACTTCCCCTTTTATTTTGTTTATTAACATGGAATGTTTCCCTCCTCTGGATTCTGGCTGGAGATTGCAATTCCTTTCTTTCTGAGCGCTGAACTCCTGCTGACTTCCAGGCTGAACCTCTTTTCCAGCCTCATTTCAGCACTGTTGGATGCAGGAGAGTGAGGATTAGAGCGCCAGAACTGTGAGGATTTTGCTTTTTTGAGTTGTTGGAGGCTCTGCACTTTCTGCTGGTGGTGTAGCCTCCATCCCTGAGCATCCTCATCCTCATGGGAGTGATTTATGGAGTGTCACAAGTCCAGACCCTCTTCCCAGGCAAAATTCCTTAACACTTGGTAAAAATTGAAATTACATCCAGGACAGAATTCCCTTCCTGGCAAGGCAAAGTGAACCCCATTTCCTGATTTTTCACATTTTAATTTCACTTCTCAGATGCTGCTGGGTTTCCTGCTAAGGGAGGAGGGCTTGTCCCATGATTATGGAATCAGTGGGGGCTTAGGAGCTTGGATGTGACACCCAGAGCACCTGGACAAGTCACTTAATCCCCTTGGGACAATGGAAAAGGGAGTTGGGGCTGAATTTCCAGCAGCTTTCCCTGATCGGAGTTTTCCAGGTGCCTGAAATTGTCTCTTATCTGTGCAACCAAATGAGGGCAAGAATCCCTCTCTCTGTACAACAACTGCAATTAACAGTTCAGATTAATTACCTTGTTCATGTGACCTTGTTCATGACACACTGTGATCTTGAGGCTCACAGAAAATTCCAGGTGGTTTCTAAACTTCTCCATCAGAATGAAGACCTGGTATCCCATTAAGTCTCCTCTCCCCGGCTGTAGTCCAGCCTCCAGAGGGAATGAGGCTGGGATATCTGAGGGTGGAATCACAACTAATGTGGAGTTTTGACACTCCTAGGTGAAAATTTGGCTGGATGCAGGCTGGGAGAGCTGGGGATGTCCAGCCTGGAGCAGAGGAGGCTCCAGGGAGACCTTAGAGCCCCTTCCAGTGCCTAAAGGGACTCCAAGAGAGATGGAGAGGGACTTTGGACAAGGGATGGAGGGACAGGACCAGGGGGAATGGCTTCCCAATGCCAAAGAGCAGGGTTAGATGGAATATTGGGAAGGAATTCCTAGCTGTGAGGGTGGTGAGGCCCTGGCACAGGTTTCCCAGAGAAACCGTGGCTGCCTCTGGATCTCTGGAAGTGTTGCAGGCCTGGTTTGATGTGGCTTGGAGCAACCCGGGATAGTGGAAGTGGTCCCTGCCCATGGCAGAAGACTGGAACTGGAGACCTTTGAGATCCATTCTAACCCAAACCATTCCAGGATTCTTCGATTCTGTTGTGCTTTGGCCCCGGAAGAGATGGGAGCGGGATATGCAAGCAGCAGCCCTTCCATTCCCATTCCCAGAAGGCAATTCCCAGAGCAATAACCAGGAAGGGGAAGGCTGGACAAGCCTCCTGTGAGGCTGGGTCTCTTTTCCCACTTCTGCTCTCCTCATTGGTGGGCAGAGAATTTTGGGATGAAGGTGGAGGTGATGGAACCAGAACATGGGAATGACTGAGGCAGAAACACAATCCCAGGGAAGATCCCACAAACTCTGCCTGTCTTTCCTGCCTCCTGCAGTTCTTTATCACTGCTGTTTCCCCCCTCTCCTTTCCTTGAGCTCCTGGCAGCATTCCTGGCTGCCTTTCCCTGCTGGTGCCCAGCCCTGGCTGGATGAGGTCAGGGACAACAACAAGGAAAACAGGAGGAAACCAGGCCAATTTGTCCCGCTCATCCCTGTCTCCCTATCTGTCATCCCCAGTCCAGATCCGCTTGCCCTCCTTAAACAAGATCTCAACTGACCGTAAGGCTTCTGTCACTCCACCAAAATCAAACCCCTTCCCTCATCAAATCCCTAATCAGCCGGAACGGCTCCGTTATCCGTGCGAAATTGACTCCTCTCCGCTCCTTCTGCTGACCGCTGCCCTTCAATGAGCTGGCCCCGGCTCTGACTCCGAGGGCAACATCTCGTCTAATTATATTTCCCCTGCCTTTTCCAAATCCTCTCAGGCACCCGGATGAGCCCAGGTATTGAGGAGAGTGGGAGGATTAATGGAGAAGCCAGGCGTGGATTGCAGCAGGAAAATTTGCAGCCGTGTGCTCCCGGCTGGTTTGGGAGGGGTGATTTTGGGGCAGGAGTGGGAGAGCTCCTGCTCCAAGGTGGAGGTGGTGGCATGGTGGGACCTTGAGGGTGAACGTGGCAGCCGTGTTCACCCCTTCCCAGGAAAAATTCATTCCCTTCTGGCCACCCAAAAGAGAGGAGAGAGGGATGGAGGGAGGACAGGGAAAGTTCTGCGCTCTGGTGGCACCACATATCCTCCATTATCTGATTTTCCAAGAGAAAAGAAATATCCTTGTGTCCACAGCCAGCCTTGAAAATGGCTTTGTGTTAATAGCCTTCAGATTCCCAAAAAATACTCAGAAGGAGGGACTTGGGTTAAAACTGAGATATAGAAAAGGAACAGCCCCGAGCAGTGGTTTAGGAATGCCACAGAGATCTGCTTTCCCTGGACAACAAGCTTGGGGAGGATCCTTTGCTGCTGGGCCAGGCTGGCCAAGAGACACCAGGAATTCTGGGACCGTGGGAAGAGCTGTGAGGATGGGCAGGAATCCAAATCTGGAAGTGGGATGATACCCCAAATTGTATTAATCAATCAGGGTAAGAAGCTCAGTGGAGGTGGTGGGAATGTGAGGGGGCAACACTCATTTAATCCAGCTGGAAAAACCCCGAGTGAGTCAGAATGTAGGGAATTCTGGGATTTATTCCATTCTCCCCACTCCACAGGATTTTCCCCGCGATGCCACGTTCCTGCCAGGAACATCTCAGTGTCAAATCTCGGGGCTGCGTTTTTCAGCCAGGAGATGGGAATGGATTAGCGAGGGAGGGGATTTGATTCTGTGGAAATAAACTCGGCCTTTGGAAATGGAATTAGTGCAGGATGTTTAATCAAAGGAAAAGACGGATTGGCAGTGGGATAATGCCAAGCCCTGGCCACAATAACCACAATTTATGGCTTGTGTTGCCACAAAGTCAATTTGGGTTTAATTTCCCTGCTTTGCTCCAGCTCTGTTTTCCGACAGCTCCCTCTGAGGAAAGGTGGGTGGTGGGAAAAGCCTGCATTTTTAGAATTTAGAAGTTGGAGGGTGTTCTTGCCTGGGATATTCAGGATTTTAGTTCTTTTCTTGCTGCCTTTGGGGTGACCTTTCATGGTGCCGGAGGTGAAGGTCTTCCCTGGCTCCCAGAGAGTTTCCTGGGGTCAGGGAGTTGCTCCTTCAAGTGATTTAAGATCAAAGCCTGGCCTAGCAGAGCCCACAGTGATGGAGGCTTTATTCCCTCTGTTCAGCCCTTCTGGAGAAGAGCAATGGAGAAGGAATGGAGGTGAACGGATGTGTCACCATGGATATGAACCCAATGGGAATGGTGCATTGAGTTCTGGTGGGAATTTCGATCCCTGCCTGGGGATTATGCACCACCCAAGTTTGTTTTAGTGGTCCTCCCAGTTCCAAGAGTGGCGTGTGCTGGGGACAGGCAGCTACTGTAATTCAGGGAAAGCATTTCTGGATCCAATCCTTATGCTCAGCCCAGCTTTCCTCTCCAAAATCCTAGGATAAGTGAGGTTGGAAAAGAGCAAGAGGCCTCTAGACAGCCTGTTCCAACTTGTGACCACCTTCTTCATCCAATCACTGTTCCTTGTGTCAAGCTGGATCCTCTTCCATTTCAACTTGGATTTTCTCCCTTGAGGATGGTGACAATGGAACCCAGCATGGGAATGAGGCAGTGGGGCCAGAACCTATTCCAGTTTCTGCTGTGGGGACCAGCTGGTCATGGATATCAGCCCTGGCATCTTTCCCAGGATAACTCCAGAAGCTGTGGCCTCTTCTTGAGCCACGAAATTAAATTTGGTCCCACATCTTTGGGACTTTGCCATAACTCACTTGCAGAATTCCAAGGGAAGAGGATTCCTTCATTCCTTTCCCTTCTGGCTTTTTCTACTCTGGTGCCCAGCTCCCTGCAGAGGAAGGAAATCAGGTTCATGCCTTTAGGAGCTTTTCCATTCATGCAGTTTTGAAAAAATAACAGGAAAATAAAGAAACCACTTCCTTTAATTCCATGGAGCAAACCCAGTGAGTTCCAATCCATAAAATTTTATGGATGACAATAAACCAAAACCGTTGGCCCCTCTATTGAGTTGTTTAAGAGGCTGCTGGGGAATTTTCCTGCCTTGTCATTCCTGTGCTCCACAGTGGGAATATAAATCACCTGGAACAAGTGTAAGACCCGAGATCAAACATCCCAGGTAGGAGGGAAATGGAGAAGGAGCAGGATAATCCATGGGCTGAACTGCTCATGGCTCTGGGTACATTTCTTTGGAAGTGAATAAAGGATATTTGCCAAATATTGAACCAGTTTGGTTGTTCCCTGTCCTTCCCCTATGGGAATTTACTCCTGATGCTGATCCTACAGGCATTGCTTACCTTGATCCGATCAAGGATTTACAGGAGCGGGAAGGAATGTTCTAAACAGTGGGAGATCGGGTGTGAGGTTCGTCTTCGATAACTGAAATTTTCCGGCAAAAACTTAATTTCATTTTTAAAAAAGCCAACAAAACCCCCAAAACCCCACCCACAAAAAGCCAAACCAAACCACCCCCCCTAAAAACTATTCTTGACCAGCCCTGCTTATAATTCCCTAATGCTTTTCACCTTTTAAGCTGAAATTTCTGACTCTGCTCTTATCTCAAAAAAAATACTCCAGAACCACTTAAAAAATAAAGATATTTTTAGCATAGTAGCAAAATTCAATGTTTTTTCTCTATTTTTTAAATTCACGTGAAAAATAGGATTTTTTCCTCTGAGAAGCTGCAGAGTAACACTGGATATTGGAAACTGTTGTTCTGGGACATCAAAAACATGGCATGGGATGAGCCTTCTAGGGGAAGACTTAAATCAATAAGCTTTGAGCCTGGGAAAATAGGACATTCATTGGAGACGTTTACAGCCAGTGCAGGTTTTTTTTCCCCTTTTCCGATGTTTTGAATATGAGGAGGGATCCTTTCATCTGGATTATTCCCTCATTAAAACCAAGGGCTGTCAGATTTGCTGCCAGGATCAGGGCTCAGCTTCCTAAAGTGCTCCCGTGGGAAGCTGTTCCTTTGTGAGGGTTTTAAGGAGGGCTGTGCTGAGATTCCTGACATTTGGAGGACAATCCCCATTTTCCATGTGGATTTGAAGGATTTTTAGGAAATGCTACCTCTCAACCTGCCCAAGATAAATTGAACCAGAGCCCCCATCCCTGGAAGTGTTCAAGGAAAGCCTGGACATGGCGTTTAATGCTCTGGTTGGTGATGGCCATGATCTTGGAGGTGTTTTCCAACCTTAATGATTCCGAGATTCTTGGAGCACCCTCATAGCTTCATGCTGGAAAAGCTGGAGCAGAAAACCCAACTTCATCTCCGTCCTTGGATTTGATAAAGAACAACAAAACCACCCTGGAGATGCTGCTGCTCAAAAGATCATTCCCATGAATGCACCTGGAAGTTCTTCTATTGCCTGAATCTCATTATTTCCCAAACTTTTTAGTGAATGAGGGAAAGGCTGTAGATGCATCTGCCTAGACTTTAATAAAGTCTTTGATGCTGTTTCCCACATCATTCTCCTGGAAAAACTGGCTGTTTATGGCTTGGATGGATGCCCTGTCCCCTGGAAAAAAACTGGCTGTGTCCAAAGAGTGGCAGGGAATGGAGTTAAATCCGTTTGGGACCGGTATGGTGTTCCAGAGGTTCAGTACTGGGAACAATCTTGTTTAAAATCTTTATCAATTATCTGGATAAGGGGATTGAGGGAACCTTCAAGTTTGGAGATGACACCAAGTTGGAGCATTGATCTGCTGGAGGGCGGGAAGGGTCTGCAGAGGGATCAGGACAGGTTGGATACATGGGCTGAGGCCAATGGGACGAGGTTCAACAAGGCCAAGTGATGGGTCATGCACTGGGTCACAGCAATCGCATGGAACGTTCCAGACTTGGGGAATAGTGGCTGGAAATCTTCCCGTTGGAAAATTGGGAATGCTGGTTGACAGCAGCTGAACATGAGCCCAGATGTGCTCAGGAGGCCAAGAAGGCCAAGGGCACCTGGCTTGTCCCAGCCATGGTGTGGCCACAGGACCAGGGCAGGGATTGTCCCACTATGCTGGCACTGCTGAGGGACCTCCAATCCTGGGGTCAGTTTTGGGTCCTTCACAATGACATTGAGGGGCTGGAGCGTGTCCAGAGAAAGGAACGGAGCTGGGAAGGGTCTGGAGCACCAGGAGAGGCTGAGGGAGCTGGAGCTGGAGAAAAGGAGGCTCAGGGGGGGACCTTGTGGCTCTGCAAACTCCCTGACAGGAGGGTGGAGCCAGGTGGGAGTCGGGATCTGCTCCCTGGGAACAAGGGACAGTACAAGAGGAAGAGGCCTCAAGTTGCACCAGGGGAGGTTTTGGTTGGATATTAGGAGAAAAATTCTTCATGGAAAGGTGGTCAGCCCTGGTAAAGGCTGCCCAGGGCAGTGGTGGAGTCACCATCCCTGAAGGAATTTAAAAGCCATTGGGTGTGGCATTTGGAGACATGGTTCAGTGGAGGCCTTGGCAGTGCTGGGTTAATGGTTGGACTTGATGATCTTAAAGGTCTTTTCCAACCCAAATTATTCCATGATTCTTTTCTGTGACCACCAGCGAAAGGGTCATGATGAGACCCCTTGAGAGGTTATGTGGAGAAAGAGCTTCACTGATGGATTCATGATGGAAACCTGGGATGCTGCTCCCACATCCCACCCTCTCAGCCATATCCCTTGTACCTGCCAGTTGCCTCTTACTCCCAGAGATAATTCCTAAATGCCAAATCCCCTAAGAACAGACAGTAGGTCCCAGGAATCCTGAACCACTCAACCCTGCTTCCAGTGCCTGTTCTCTTTATTTTCTCCTTTTCCCAAGATCTGCAAAGGGAACCTCCAGATTTTTCTTCCCTCTGGGACCACCATGGTAGGGAAAAAACCCAGGAATGTTGTCCCCCTGTCCCTGTATCTGCAGTAATTCCCTCTGCTAAAATTTTTCCCAATTAATTTGAGCAGTTGGCAGATTTTGTGTCTAATAGGCTGTGGAGGGCACAGGCAATTAAACACTCCCAAAGTGCCTGGAGAAACCCATCCCATCATCACAACGATGGGAGATTAAGGCTCCAATTAAAAGGAGACAGGGCAGTGACCAACCGTGATCAGCCTGGATTCCCGAAGAGCTGATTTGGGGAATGATTGAAGAAGGAATGGGGTGGGAGCAAGATGGGAGCTGAGGGAGGGAGGGAATGATCCTATGATTAGGGGGTGGTGCTGTGTATCTGTCCCTGCTTAGGGAAGGATTTTCAAAGTGGACAAATGGGAAGGGAAAAAATTCCTGCAAAGTGTTTGCTTTGGTGACACCAGATCCCCGTGGAAGGGATAAGCTGTGTTTGGCATCAGCTGCAATTCCAGGATCTCACCTCTCTCCTGAAAATCCACCTTTCTCCTTCCCCCAACATCAGCACCAGTTTTCTCTCTTTCTCCAATCCCTTTTTACCTTCCTTTCCCTTTCTTCCCAACCCAGTCCTGTGCACTGCCAGGCAGGAAAATGCAATGCTTTGCATTGTGAGAAAGCCTTGAACTGCTTTTTTTAAGGATAAGAGGAACTCCTGGCTGAGATTTGCCTGGATAAAACCCAATTTATCTGATGGGAGGTTGGGAAGACGAAACTGTCTGTATTTGTAGAGATGTTGGAATGAAGAGTAGCCCTAGGAAGCTCCAGGGGAAATGAATAATTCTGTTCTCAGACACACAGGAAGTAATGGATGGGAGAAACCAGATACAGGAATATTTCCTTCTCCAGTGGTTGCAGTCCAGGGTCTGCAATCTGGGAAGGAGCAGGTCTGCTCTGGAACCTGGCAGAGGCAGGGATTGAAGCTGTCTGGGAAACCTGGGAAGCTGCATCTCATGTACCTGTGCTGTTGGATTGTGGAAAACTCATGGTTCCCTAATGTTCACCCAAACCTTCGCAACCTCTCCTGATCTTCTTGTTATTCCATATGGAATCCTGGAATGGTTTGGGTGGGAAGGGAACTCAAAGATCCTCTTGTTCCACCCCCTGCCATGGGCAGGGACAGCTTCCACTACCCCGGGTTGCTCAAAGTCCCGTCCAACCTGGCCTTGGACACTTCCAGAGATGCAGGGGCAGCCACAGCTTCTCTGGGAAACCTGTGCCAGGGCCTCACCACCCTCACAAGGAAGAATTTCTTCCCCATACCCCATCTAACCCTGCCCTCTGGCAGTAGGAAGCCATCCCCTGTGTCCTGTCCCTCCACCCTTTGTCCAAAGTCGCTCTCCAGCTCTCTTGGAGCCCCTTTAGGCACTGGAAAAGGCTCTAGGTTCTCCCTGAATCCTTCTCTTCTCCAGCTGAACATTCCCAGCTGTCCATAGGAGAGCTGCTCCAGCCCTGTGATCAAACTCTTCTGGAATTACTCCAACAGGAACATCTGTACCTGCCTCAGGTTCCTTCTGCTGTTCCATGAAGCAAAGGAAAAGTCCAGACAATACCTGCTTGGAGATGATAGACAATAGGGATATTTCTAGGATGTACCAATTTAAAGGGAAGTTTCTAAGGGAGGGAAGAAAGGTGGGAAAGTCTCAAAAGACAAATCATTCTTGATAAAGATGATGATGATAATAATAATGATGATGATGAGTAGAAATCTTCCCAGCTCTTCAGCCACAACCATGACCATCTGAGCCCAGAATTTCGGAGCAGAAACCTGCCTGGAAAACAGGGATCAACTGAAATGTCAGCAGCCGTGTGGTTTTCAAGGGATTTAGTTCAAAGTTAATCGCATGCAACTTCGAAAGACTCGCAATTCACTTACCCAGCATTGTGGGTATTTAACATTGCGGCATCACCTGCTCACGGAAAAACCTGGAGCAATTCCAAAGATGGGATTGCATTCCCTTGTCAGGCAGCCTGACTGGCACATTTGCTGTGTGAACAAGGAGGAGAGTCTGGATATTTCTGTCCCAAAACTCAGGAATTCTTCTCCTGGCTGAGCTCTGTCCAGTCTGACCTCTTCTGGGGATGAGGCATCATCCATCCTCCAATCCCTCATTTTACAGGCTCTTGTGAAAGGAATTTACAACAAAAATTTACAACCAAAATTCCCGGTGCTGGTGACCCTGCAGGAGAGGAATGTGCAGCATCTTCAGGGACTGGAGATCATGGAAGTTTTCCCATGGGATGCCAAGGGACAGACATTTTATCCACATAGCCCTGACATTCTTGTGGTGAATTATCCCATCCTGGGTTAGGGAGAAATCTCAGGATTTCCCACCCTGTCAGATCCCGAGAGCCGGGATTTCTGTCCTCACCCCATCACTGGAAGGGAAGCAGGGCACTTCCCGTCACAAGGAATAGCAGCCATTCCTTATCCTCCAGGGATTCCGCGCCCAGTAAGTGAGAGAAACCCGAGGCCTCCATCGAGATGGGTGAGTAGCTCTCTGGAAATGCAATTTTTTGGAAATTCCAGCCCTCACCACAAGCCAGGAGAAGAAGACCAGCCTGGGGCTACCAGAGACCCAACTGAAGACCTCGGTGTAAGATCTGCACCTCTGAGCCCGTCTCTTTCCCTGGATTCATTCTGACCACAAACACCTCTGCTGTCCCCCTCTGGAATCAAAGATCCTCAGCAGCTGAATCCATGAGTGATGGAGAGCAGCAGCCTGGCTGTCCTGAGCCTCCCATCCCTCCCCGTAAATCAGGGAAGAGGGGCGGATAAATCAATCCCAGAAATCGACAGGCTGGCACTGGAATGTATTGTTGGTTTATCAGTCAATAGTTATTGACCAGGATCATGTTCCCAGGGTGATAATCCTGCCCTCGGAAGGGAAACCACACCCCCATGGAAATGTCGGCTTTGGAAGCTCTCAGCAGACTGAGAGGAAATTTGGGAAGAGAGGTTGGAAAAAGAGGTACAATGGGGAGAACATCAAGCACCTGGAAAGGATCTACGGAATGTTACAAACAAGGAATGATGGTGGAGGGGGAGGAGAGGAGACAATTATGTGACAGTTTGTGCTTGTGACATAAAGACAAGGAGAAGAGTACACACAAGCTCCATAAACCCTTTCCAAAAACCAACCAGGAATCCAGGAGTCCCAGTTCTCCCTGTCCCCTCCAGACAGATCTCAAGGACAGCCCCCAAAAGCTGGGATTTAAGGGTTGTATCTCTGCAGGAGAGTCTATGCTGGAATTGGTCCCATGTCCTTAAATCTACCATGGCAAACTGCCCAATCCCTGCCAAAATTCCCCAAAAAGGCCAGGTTAGTACAAACTGGTTGAAATCTTGCTGAGGAGGGAGTTCTAAGGCTTAAATCTCTTCTCATTGTCCGTGGTTTTGGAAGTTCTCTTGCCAGGCAAGAGTGGACATCTCTTTCCAAGAGAAAATGGCCTCAGGGACTGGTGACATTTCCAGGGCTGACAGGGTCATTTTAATCCCAAAGAAATTTGGTGACATTTTCAGGGTAGAAGTCACTTCCCTGTCCTGTTTCCATCCTGGTTTGGAATGGAAGAGAATCCAGTTTTAAATGAACTTCCTGCTCTGATATCCAGAAAATCCCAGAATCATTATGGTTGGAAAGGACCTCCAAGACCTCCATTGAGTCCAACCTTTGACTCGTCACCCAGCCTAGAGCACTGAGTGCCATGTCCAGTCTTTTTTTGGATACCTCCATGGATGGGGACTGCACCACCTCCCTGTGCAGTCCCTTCCAATGGACCTCAAAACCGTTTCCATGAAGAAATTCCTCCTGATGTCCAATCTGAACCTCCCCTGGCTCAGTCTGAGGCCATGCCCTCTTGTTCTGTCACTGGTTGACCCCCACCTGGCTCCACCCTCCTGTCACAGAGTTGTGGAGAGCAATAAGGTCCCCCCTGAGCCTCCTTTTCTCGAGATAAAGAGCAGCAGTGATGGATGAAGTCTCTGAACTAATGCGGAATCATTTCCTCCCTCCCTTCTCTCTCTTCGAAAGGAAAAAAAAAAGGGGAAAAAACCAGAAAAAAACAGAAAAGAAAAGGAAAAATAAGAGGGAGGGGGATGAGAGCCTGTCAAGTTGTTGGATGTGACACCCCCAGCCCATGTTCACCTTGGCAGATGGCAGGAGATCATTGCTTAGCGCTGCATGTTTGACATCCCACGGAAACAGTGAAGATGAGGTGGTGGAGCCGGAGCCGTTGGCAGCTGCTCCAGTACCTGCACCGGGAGAGGGAGGTGCGGATTCCTTTCACACCTCCCCATGCACAAACACATTTTTGGGAAGCAACTCATGGCACATCTGTTTGTCCCCACCACCCCCTTTTTCTCTCCCGCAGTGACTCATGGTGGTGGCTGGCGGGTTGGGGGGTGTTGCTCATCTTGTCACCAGCTCGTGTGACAGGTGAGGAAACGCGGAGTTGTGGAGGTGCCAAGGAGGTGCTCCGGGGCTTTCCCGCTTCAGCAAGGGGGGGTTTGGTGGAGGGAAAACAGAAAAACGTCTGTTCCTGTCTCCACTTTGCAAAGAATGGGAAGATGAACAGGGAGGGGACAGTGGGAGATGGGAGTTTTTCTGCCCAGCAAACCAGGGAAGTTTCCCCTATCCAAGTTTCCAAGGGTTAAGGTTCACCAAAGCCTACAGTGACCTCTCCGTGTCCTCTAAATATGTGGAATAAGGAATGACCCAAGGACTTCTTTGCTCAGGGATTTTGGGCGTTCAGGTGCTACGACTGGATGTGCAAGAGTTGAGATTCCAGGTGACCACTCTGAATGTGTCCTGTCCTTCCTCAGAGCTGGGATTCGGTGGGCAAAGTCTCCTGCTGGACATTCTGGGGGTGAGGCTCCTGCTAATTCTTTGTTCAATTCGGTGTTGTGAAGGGTGGACTGCTGGGAATGCTGGAAAACACATGCACAAGGAAGCCAGAAAATCCAGGAAGAAAATAATGAAATCCCAAGTCCATGGGCAGCTCTCTCCACCACACAAAACTGGAAGGACTTTCCTCAGGTCACCTGTTGCTGCAAGGAAATATCAGGGATAAATCCTGCTGCTGGATTATAGGGAACATAACTGACATCACCATATTCTCTCCTGATCACTGCATCCATGAAGTTTCCAACTTCTTTTAGCACACAGTAGTCCTGAAACATGAACTGTCTTGGATCACGGATTATGGAAAAAGCTTGGATCAAAGACCTCCATGAGAATTCCCTATCTCCAAACCACATCAGTCCCAAGCTGGAGACTTTTAACTTCGTTCCTCAGCTGGGAATAAGCACACAGTGATCTGGAGATGGTTTCTCCAACTCATTGCCCAACTTTTTACATTTTTGTGGGTTAAAACAATGCTTGGAAGTGAATCAAGGAGTGACTGGAAACTTGCAGGATGGAAAGAAGGAAAAGGAAGCAAGAAATGATCCTGGAAGTGTTCAAGGCCATGTTGGAAGGGACTTGGAGCAACCTGGTCTAGTGGAAGGTTCCCTGCCCATGGTAGGGGGTTGGAATTGGGTGATCTTTAAGTTCCCTTCCTACCCAAACTATTCCATGATTCCATGAAACAGCCCTAAAACATTGGTGGTCATGGTCTTCAAACAGCTGGAAAATAGTAGGTCTTCAAATGTCAATTTTTCCTCTGGAATTATCCAGTTCAGGGGCTGGATCTGACTGGTTAAGGATGATTCCTACTGACATCTGACGTATCCAACATCATGTAAGTCATCAGGAGATTTCCCAAGGATCCACTGAAGACCTGAGTCCTTTGGGATTGGCAAGTCAACAAGGATGACTTGAGATATATCCAAAGACACCTGGGCAGAAAACTGGGTTGAGTTGCTGGAAATAAACGGCATGAAAGCCCAGCAGATCCAATGGGAATGGTGGGAATATCTTCTCTTGTCACTCTGGAGCAGGATCAGAACAGCACCAGAGCTTTAGTTGATTTGAACAAATCCGCAGTGGTCAAAACTGTTTCCAGTCCAGGATGACAGGATGGAAACTGGTCCCCCAGGATGGCACTCCTTAAATGTCCCAGCCTCTGTGCCATGAGTCCATCCCGGCTCATTTTGAGATGGAAATAAGGCACAAGACAGGGTTTCATGGCTGATATTCCAGCCCCTCTCAATAGCCCAGCAGTGAGGAAGGGATAAAAGAAGGATTTGAAAAGTGCATTGAGTTTCTTCTTTGTCTCTGTGCAGCATCAGGAAAATTCCCTTTTGATATCAGGAAAATTCCCTTTTGATGTCAGGAAAATTCCCTTTTAGCCTCATGATCCCAGTATTTCAGAGCCCTTTGCTGCATCCTGCCTTCGAACTGTTGGCAATTACAAGAGCCTCTGGTTTAGCAAAAATTACCAGGACACAAAGCCCTCCCAAGGCAATCCTGAAGTGCTGCTTTGGGAGGGCTTTGTGTCCCAGTGATTTTTGAGAGAACATCATGGAGAGGGCAGAAGGATATGGATAGTATTGAAAGAGGGAATGTGTTTCACAGCTGGTGGGCCGCATGTTCTGCCTCCCCAGCTGTGGCTCTGGCTGCCACCACTGGTTGTCCTGGTGCTCGGTGGCACTGCTGGCCAGGATCTGCTGGGAGGTCACCGTGAGAAGGAGCTGAGGTCACCGAGCCGTGCTTGACTCCTGGAGCAGCTGTCGGGTTATTTGGTTTGGCAGCCTCTTCTTCTCCCAGCTGGAAAAACCGAAACCTAACCCCTCAATGCATGCTTTGTTTTGGAATTAGCTGCTGGAAGTGGTGGTTCCTGGGGCCAGTGTGGGATATAAGCTGCTGTCCATCAGGATGATGGGGCTGGGTGACAGCTTGTCTCTCTCACTGGCACAGGTTGGAAAGGGCTGGAATGTTGATTCCAAGTGCTTTGCTGCATGGGAGAGGAAAGATGGTCCCTGGTGTGGTCTCCAGAGGTTTGGAGGAGATGCAGAATGATGCAGGCTCTGTGCAATGGCCCTTGTTTTCCTTTTGGACTGTTTATTGCACAGGCTTTTTCAGAGATGAATTGGGATTGGGCAGAGCCTGCACAGCAGGACCTGCAATCCATGACCCAATGGGGCTGGATGGGGCTTGTAGCAACCTGGGATAGTTGAAGGTGTCCCTGTCCATGGCAGGGATTGGAACAAGATGATCTTTGAAGTCCCTTCCAACCCAAACCATTCCATGATTCCATGTAAAAAACACATCTTTGTTGTGCAAATCATAGTAAATTATGTTCTTCTGGAGCTCTCTGGAATCCAGACCATGGATAACAGATAATCCCATGGGAGAGCTCCAAAATCATCCACCCCAATACTCCACGTGGGTTGGTTTTACTGGAGCCTTCACACACAAGGTTTGTTCCAAGTGCCAGGGGCACAGGATGAGTCCTGTTTTCCCAAGTGCCTCCCAAGATTCCATGAAAAGCAAGCACACACCTAAAATCCCTATGTAGTAACCATGTCTGATGCCCAGATAACACTTCCAGGATCCCCTGAAATCCGTATAATTTCTCTTACTCTCAAGATGGAGCATCCATGGGTTGAGGTCACTGTTTGAATGTGAGTCACTGAGAAGTATTGAACAGCAAGCAGCAGAGTTCCCAAATATTCCAGTGGCTTTCCCTAACTGGAACTTTTTTTATTGTGGAATGGAGAGCTGTCAGAGATTTAAGAGTCCATTCATCTGCTCCTTCTCTTGTCCACCAGTGTTTGGAGGATCCATTCATTTGTTCTTAGTTTTTTGACTTCATTTTCCAGAGGTTTCTTGGAGTTCTAGAGGTGTTTGGGTTGAAAAAGGACCTTCAAGACCATCCAGTTCCAACCCCCTGCCATGGGCTGCGATTCACCCACTATCCCAGGTTGCTCCAAGCTCCATCCAGCCTGGCCTTGGACACTTCCAGGGATGGAACAGCCACAACTTCTCCGGGAAACCTGTGCCAGGGCCTCACCATTCACTCAGGGAAGAATTCCTTCCCAGTATCCCATCTAGCCCTGCCCTCTGGCAGTGGGAAGTCATTCCCCCTTATCCTATCCCTCCATGCCTTGTTGCAAGTCCCTCTCCAGGTCTCCTGGAGCCCCTTTAGGATCTGGAAGGGGCTCTAATTTCTCCCTGGAGACTTCCCTTCTCCATCCCAGCTCTCCCAGCCTGGCTCCAGCCCTGTTTCATTTAAATGGTTTTAATTTATCCCCCAGTCTGGCAATTTATTTAAACTTCTCTTTTGCCTTCCCTGCCATGGTCAGAAGCAGAGCTATAAAGTTGAGATAGGATCTACCTGGGACTTGTCAAACACTTGTTCAGGCAGCAAAGGGAAAGTCCAAGTACATTCGTTGGACTAAAAGGAATATGAGTCCCAGGAGAGCTCTTCCTACTAAATTTTGCAGTTCACTAAACAATCAATTTCCTCTGTGCACCTTCCCTGGATTCCATGGAGCAGGAGCTTGATTCTCCTGTGTTATGGCTTGATTCTCCAACCTATTGGATCCTTTTCCCTGTGCACCAGCAGTTGCTGATGGTCGGATATCCGGGCAGGGATATGGATGGCAGCAGGATGTGCTATCCCTGTACCTCTTCCCATAATCCTTATTTCTTGGTCATGCTTAGTTAGAGCCTCCCACCATGTGAGTTTGGACAGCTGCTCCCTGCATGGCTCAGCCCTTCACCTCAATGGCCCAAGGAATTCCTGGGAAATTGCAGGAATCAAGAATTCCTTATTAGTTTGGTTTTTTTTTTCTGAATACCAGTTTCAAGTAGCTTTTGCTTCCAATATGATATTCCCAGGGAATATTTCTCCATGGCCTGCAGTCAAGGGATCTTTGTTCTCTGCCAGTGAGTAAAATTCCTGTCCCTTTAAGGAAAATGTCCCTCAGAGGCGGTGAAGCCCTGGAAGAGGTTGCCCAGAGAAGCTGTGGCTGCCCCATCCTTGGAAGTGTTCAAGGCCAGGTTGGACAGGGCTTGGAGCAACCTGGGATAGTGGAGGGTGTCCCTGCCTATGGTTGAAGTTGGAACAAGATCATCTTTAAGTCCCCTTCCAGCCCAAACCATCCCATGATTCCATGATTCCATGATTCCATGATTCCATGATTCCGTGATTCCATGATACTTGAAATCATCACTAGAGATAAAGATATTCCTGCAGGGAGTTTAAGATGAATCCTTTGTGTGGGATGAATCATTCCCTAAAACTGCTTCTATCATTGCCCTGACTCTGTGGAGAGCCTATGGAGAGGGATTGAGCTGGATTCATTCACTCAACCAAGAAATCCACGCCTGGATCTTTTCCACGGTGCCTGATTTCAGACAAAATCTGATTCCTTCACCTTGGAAGAAAGGGCCGTGTGCATTGTTACTTCATTCCCAGCCAAAGACTATTCCAGAGATATTGAAATCCTCCTGTGATGCTGCCAGAAATCCATGGACATGCTCTCCTCAGTGTGTCCTCAGTGGCTGGACTGAACAACGTCCTTCCTTGGAAAGGAATCCTGCTGGGTTTTGCTTTTGCTCTCCTCTCCTCACCTCTCCATCATCTTTCCTATTCCCACCCTGATCATCCACAAATTTCACCAGTGACCTCATTCCTTTTTTCTGCTTCTCCAGGTCGTGAGTGAGACCATTGGGATGTTGCAGATGTCACTGACAGCGGCTGTAGCTTGTGATCCCTTCATCCCGCTGCTTCCTTCCTATTCCAGGCTGCCAAGGGATGCTCTGCTGGCTCTGCCCGGAGTCCTGCGTCATCCTGGAGTTCCTCATGTGGTGCAGGGAATGCAGCTTGGAGGCTTTGCCAAGATGGTTGAGGATTAGGGACAATCCAGCTCGATGGTGCCACCAGTCTTTGAGCAGCCAGAACTACCTCAGGACGAGTTTCTCTCCTCTTGCTCTTTACTTCCCAAAAACCCTGTTGCTATAAGCTGAGCAAGGCCTCCAAACATCTGAATCCTCTCAGTTATTCCACTGATTTCCTAAGGAGGCTTTTTCCTAACTCACATCCCAAGATGTACAATCCCCTCTTCTCCAAATGAAGTGGGAGGGATGGGAGGAATACAGAGCTGTGCGTGACTAGTTTTGGGACATCAGGATAGATCCTGATTGTAGCTTGAGTGGGATCTGCCCAGCTGGGGGTTAATCAGGGTCGTGGAATAATTTAGGATAGAAGGCGGCATTTCCATTTCAACCCCTTGAATGGCCAACCTCAAAGTTAGACCAGGCTCAGCTCCCTGGGATCTTGTTGAGCTGAGGATGGAGATTCCACAGCCTTTCCCAGGGTCTGCCCACCCTCATGTTGGGAATTTTCCCTTGGTGGCCCCTGTGGTTGTCCCCACTTGTCCTTTTGCTGTGGAACTTGGAGAAGAACCTGACTTCCTCCTGTCCATGAACATCTCCTGTGAAAAAGGTGGAAAAAAGGTTTCCTTTACTTCCCTCTTTCCAGCTGATCTCAGTCACTTCATACACTTTATTCCCCAAACCATCTTTGTGTCGCCCCAAAACCCGTCTTGGTGTCCTCCCAAAACACATCTTGGTGTCCCCCACTGGACTTGCTCTATTTTGTCACTGGGGCCCTGAAGATGAACTTGTTACTCCAGATTTGTCCTCCCAAGTGCCACATCCAGGGGACAAATCCCTCCTCTTCCCTTGCAAATAAAACCCGGGATGCAGGTGGCTGAGGGGGATGGAGCTGAAGAAGGCAATTGATCCAAACTGGATCTTTATTGTGTGCTCCAAAGGACATCCCCAGCCTGGGGCATCACCTTGGTAACATCTGGAATGAGGAGCCATGGAAAGGGGTGGGGAATGGAGGATCTAATTGTGGGGAATGCCCTCAGGGATTTTTGGGATCATGGAGAAGGTCGTTGCCATATCCATCACGTCATTTAGGGACTGGAAAGGAGCTGCATTCCCAAGTTTTGTTCAGCTGGTGCTTCTGAAGAACGCAGTTATTGGGTGATGCTCTGTCGGCCTCATCTTCAAGACCAGAAGAGGAGGGAATATTAAAATCACCTTTCCTAACTTGAGGAAAACTCCTTTTGGGACGTGATGGGAAAATCCAGAGGTAAAACACAAATTAAACTGTTTTTCTGTTTGAGTTTTGGCATTTTTTGGTTAGGCTTTTTTTTTACTTTAATTTGTTTGTGTTTTGTTTTTATTTTGTTTTTTTTTTTAATTCTTATTTTTTTATCAAGAGTATGAACAGCTCCTATGTCCTGGCAAACAGATAATCCCAGGATAATCACCTCTGTTGTAAGAACTGGATTCAGAAGGTGTCAAGCTGGAGCTGCAAGGATGGAGACAAGAGGGACATTTAGGCACCCTAAACTGGATATTTTCCAATGGATCTCTATTAACCCAATTGCGGGGATCTCCTCCTCAAAGGAGAGGAGGGACCTGTGCTCACCATAGCCCAAGCCAGTGTCACAGAAACATATCCAGGGATATTGCAAAGGAAAGAGGGTCGAGGATGTGGCTCCTGCTGAAGGACATGAACAGGGACAACCTCCAGGTTTGCAGGTAAAAAACTGTCACCTGCTGATGGCTAGTGGCTGGATATGGGCACCTTTCCCTCCTTTAGAGAAGGACGTGGATAAATCCAGGACCTTGCACAGTCCAGCACCATGCACTGTGCTGGAGAAACTCCTCGAGGTGTGTTAGATCTAATTCTTCTCTCTTCCCTGCTGGAATTCCCGCACTGCAGTCCTGCCGGAAGGTGAGGACTTGGATGTCCTTGTCACTGAGCTTTTAAACTGAGGGAGGGGGGTAACAGCTTATTCCCAAGAAAATCTCACTGGTTTTGACCTCTGCACCTTCCAGCCCATCTCCTGTCCCCAGATTTCCTTGGTCATCCCTCCTGGTGGAGACAGAATCACTTTTACACCAAGTCTCCTTAGCTCAGCCCTGTTCTCCCACCTCACCCCCAAGAATCCGCTCCAGCTCCCGTGGCCTTTTCCTTTTAATCTTCCTGCCTTCTTCCCATCTTGGAACTGTTGCCAATTAAGAGCAAACCATTTTATCATGCCATAATCCCAATGCCAGCAGGCAGAGCCGTTGGAGCATGGAAAGGGAGGGGAAAAAAAGGAGAAAGAGTGGAGAATAATAATAAAAATAATAATAATATAGAGGAGGGGAAGAGAATAAAAAGCAGCCTCTTCTTCCAGCTCTCCGCTCACAAGGTAAAGAATCAAAAAGTCATTTGATGCATAATTGATTGCTTTGGAGTGACTCACAAATTGCTCAGGAGCCTTGATTCTCGGGATAATCAGCACATGGAAAACACAGGGACGTTTTGACCGCGGGGTTGTGGAGAGGGGGGGGGTCTGGGGAGGAGGGAAAAATAAACACAGAAAGAGCACGGCAGCACTGCGCGAGTCCCAAATATTTTAATGAGCGCCAAGAACAAGGGATTTCAGAAGCTTGAGCTCAGGACAAAACAATAAATTAGCAAACAAAAAACAGGAACAAAACAAAAAGGGGCTTTATAGTTTTTTTTCTTTTTTTTTTTCCCTGACAGAAAAGCACAAAAGCGCTGAGCTGGTGGGGCTGGGGCTGCAGGTCGCTCTCCCCCTCCCTGTTTCTCTGGAATGTGTGGATGGGAAGGGGAGGGATGCAGCCTTGGAGCTTTGTGTGTGTATTCCCTTACCCTGCCTGTCCCATCCCGGGTCATCCCATCTCCCAAAATACTCCAACAAAACCTCATTGTAAATTTCTCTGTGACTGGAAAAAAGATGTGTTGGGACACTTGGATTTCATAATCCTGGTGACTTACCTCCAGAAAAAGAAGGGAAGAGACAGGCTGGACTTCCATTGATTTCCTGACTCAGTCCTTTTCCAAGAGGGAGTTTTACTGACCCAGAGTTCCCAGACCTTTTGGAAGCTGGGAAATGACAACAGCAGTACCACAATCCAAATGGGATTAAAAAGCCTCCTAGGCACTATCTGGCCCCAAGAGTTTTGCACAATCCCTATGTGGGATTTTGGAAGCAGCTCCTTCTCCCAGCATCTTCCAATTCCTGTTGCCCACTCCCTATGGATGTTGTGATTGCCTTTCCTTGGGTCTGACCACACCTTTCTTCTCCAGCCTTTCCTGATTTTCTGCTGCAAGGGATGAATCCCTGGGGGCGTTGTTGCTGTGTAATTTAGGCCCAGATATTGTCATCCCGAAATATCCAGCAGAGCACCTTCCCAGGGTTCCTGGATGGAGAATTTTGCACAAGTAACTCATCCCAGAACCTCTAATCATTCCTCAGTTTGACTTTTCCTTCCCTGTCCTGGCCCTAGCCTTTGGAAGCAGACACACCCCAGCTGTGTTTTCCCCAAAATTAACTCATGGAATGCCTGAATGCATCAAGGAGTTTGTAATTCTTTGGGGGGAAAACCTGTTTCCCAGTGTGAATGGAGAGGGCTGGAAACCCTGCAGGAACTGGTGGGGTGAATCCATCTCTGACACATGGATAAGTGCCTTTTCCTGCTTCCTTGCAGTCTCTCATGTTGGGAGGCAACTGCTGGATGCCATTAGCCCAGCTGGAGACTGGATTTCAGCTTCTGCTCAGAACTCTAAACGTGCTGGAAGGGGTGGGAAGGGGATTTTCCATGGATTTTGGGGCTTGCTTGGTGCCTGTGCCCACCACATCCTCAGGGTTCATGACCTGGAGCCTCATCCCAGGTCATTGCAGTCCTGGAATGTACTCCAAGCTCCTGAGCAGCTCAGGGGGATTTTGGGGCTGGAAACATGGCTGTGAGGTAGATGTTCATCCCAGATTTTTCCTCTTGAAATCCATGGGATGAGGTGAAGCAGATCCTTTGAGTCAGGCAGGGAATGTGAGTGCTCTCAGTGGAGAGTTCAGATGTGTTTGTGGAAGAGCCTGGCTGAGTTCAACAGCAACAAAATCCTGGAGTAGAAGAAATAAGTCTGGGAGAGAGACTTCCCTTCCCTTGCCTTCCCTTGCCTTCCCTTGCCTTGCCTTGCCTTGCCTTGCCTTCCCTTGCCTTCCCTTCCCTTCCCTTCCCTTCCCTTGCCTTGCCTTGCCTTCCCTCGCCTTCCCTTGCCTTGCCTTGCCTTGCCTTCCCTTGCCTTCCCTTGCCTTGCCTTGCCTTGCCTTGCCTTCCCTTGCCTTCCCTTCCCTTCCTTTCCCTTCCCTTTAATGGTGGGAGTTTCCATCTCCTTCCCACAGCACCTCTTCTCCTCCAGGCACCAGGGAATGGGAATCATTGGTGGATGGAAGCTCCCAGGAAAAGATTCAAGTAAAGTAACTTGGGTGGGTCCCTCCATCCCCCTAACCTCCATGCCCCATGGGCGGCCCAGTGACACAGGAAGGACAAAAGAGACCTTGGAAGTGGCCAGTGGGTGACAGAAGTTGCCCAGAGAAGCTGTGGATGCCCCATCCCTGGGAATGTTCAAGGCCAGGTTGGATGGAGCTTGGAGCAGCCAGCAACCAGTGGAAGGTGTCCCTGCCCATGGAAGTGGGTTTGGAATGAGATGAGCTTTAAGGTCCTTTCAAACCCTAACTGTTCCAGGATTCCATTATCTTTCCAGCCCCAAATCTTGTCTTATTTCCCTCTGAGGCCTCAATTGGCTTTGAAGCCAATCCTTGGAATCACCCATGATAATGCTGGGTGAACATCAGCCATGGGAAAAAACTTTGTGGTTGGTCATCCCAAAAAAATCCCCTCCCGGCAGCAGGGATGAGGAAAGGTGATGGGATTGTGACTCTCCATCACCCTGGGACACCCTGGGACCCCCAGGGGACAAACCTCACCTTCAGAGTTGGAGACAGAACCGCCGTTTCCTGCTCTAACCATAAAACCACGATGCCTCCCTATGGATGGGTGATGGGGGAGGGTGACACATCCTTGGCATTCCCACATAAATCCATCCGTCCTGGCTGGGATAAAGTGGTTTAACTCATACCACACTTGGCACACCAGTTGCACACCAAGCCTGGAAGGTCTTGCCCAAAGCACCATCCCGGTGTGGAAACCTGCACCCCTCCACCACACGGAGCTTCCTGATGTCGCCGCCGGATTCCAGCGGCAAGAGCTCGTTAATATTCCGACAGCTCCGATGTCGCTCTCTAAACGAAGGCTGCTCTTAAAGAGGGGTTTTTATTTAATTGGGCCCCGACTCCACCGCATTTGGCCTTGTCAAGCACCTCGGCGGCACTCCTCAGAAAAAAAGGAAAAATTGGGAAAAGCAAAGGAGGCAGGGGAGGAAGGGAAAGGGAAGGCTGGAAGGAAGCGACCCCGAGCCCCGCTTTGAAAGGGAAGCAAAGAGAAGGGACCTGTCAATGGGATCAAGCCGGCGGTGGCCATGAAAAGCCTGGCAGCTCCCGCTCCATGAGGGTGGGGAGGGGAAGCGGTGGGAATCCACGGGGCAATCCGTAAGGAGATGAAGGCGGAATGACAGCCCCTGAGGCTGGCAGGGTTTGAAAGGAGAACACACAGGAGCCAAAACCTGCGGAGAGACACTTGCAACTTTTCACTTATTCCCTTTGACAAGACAATGGAGTTTTCTTTCCGTCTCCCCCCAGTCCCCCCCTTCCTTGATTTTTAAAGTGGGTCCCATAGGGAGAAGCAGAGAGTTCTCAAAGGATGAAACAACTGGAGTGATGGAGAGGGGAGGAGGGAAAAAGGGAAGAAAGGAGGGAGCATCAGAGCTCATTTCCACACAGGACTCTGCTTTAGCCAGGAGGAGGAGGAAGGATTGAGCCAAGAGGGGCATTTCCCTCCCCTCAGACTCCCAGGATTCCCACTCAAAAGAGGGGATCACAGACTGGGGAGGGGGACACCGAGGTAGGATGTAGCCAGAGACCTGATTCCATAATGATGGGAAGTTTCCCTGATTCGTCTGTGAGCTGGGAGCAGGGATGGTGGCAGGTGGAGGAAGAGGAGCAGAGCAAAGGGACCGAGTCCTTCTCTAAGTTGATTCTGTGCCCACTGGTACCAGGGAAGGGAGGTTGGATTTCTGTGCTTGACAGAATTCTCAGGGAAAATGGGGATCAGGGTGCTTGGCAAAGCCACCTTCTCCCTCCCAGTCTTCAGGCTGTGAAACTGGGAAGACTGGGAAAATGTCAGTAAGGACTGTTGGCCTGTGTCCCCTCTGTCCAAGCCCTGCAGGGACATGTGGCCAGCTCAGGGTGAATCCCAGCTCCAAGACTGCTCCAGGATTTAATTACACTCTGGAGAAACCCTCCGTCACTCCCTTCATCTTGCTCCTCATTTTTCCAGGTGAGATTCCCCACAGGAAGAGCTTTAAGTGGACCTAATATAAAAAATCACTTCGGGGGAAAGTTTTTTCCTGAGTGTTTCTGCCTTAACCTCATCCCTGTCTGTCAGAGATGGTGGGAGGGAAGGATGGGACAGGCCTGGGCCAAAATGGGATCAGGATGCTGCAGTCTTGGATAATTACAGGATACAAAATTTTTTTGGAAGCTCTTCTCTGTCCCATATGTAAGAGAAACTTTGGCTTTCTCAGAAGGGAAACAGGATGGGCCCAGAGCTTGGCAAAAGATTCTGGGAAGGACAAGGAGCTGTTTTCCAAGCAGTTAATTCCAACCTTGTCTTGTTGTGTTTAGGTTGTCTCCAAGGAGAAGAGACCCCTCAGCCTCTCTGGGATCCTGCTGATGGGGAGGAAAAATTCCTCTTATCAGCCATGACTTCCCATATTCCAGATTTTCCCTGTTGTCCTCCCCCTATGACACTTCAAGATGAGTCTGCCTCTCTCTCCTCTACTCCCTCCCACCAAGGATTAAATGAGTGACACCAAAAATTTGGGAACCATTAACCGAAGGAACTGGGAATGGCCACATGGCCACATTCCTGAATCCTGAGCTCTCACCATTTATCCCTCTGCACAACCATCAAGCAGGAACCACCATCAACCTTCTCATCATTTCCAAACACGGGGTGAAGGAGACCAACACCATATCCCCCATTTTAGGGGGACTGGGAATGAAGACATGGAAAAATGAGTCACTGGAAAAGGAGGATCCAGGGTGCGACATTCCTCACTTACCTTCAGGGACCTGTGGGTGAGCTGTGTCCCCACCATTCCTTTGTGGTCAGTGAGGTTTATCAGGAATGGTTTGGGTTGAAAGAGATCTTAAGGATCATTCAGTTCCAACTTCCCTGCCATGGGCAGGGACCCCTTCCACTATCCCAGGTTGCTCCAAGCCCCACCCAACCCAGCCTGGAACACTTCCAGGGATGGAGCAGCCATAACTTCCCTGGACAACCTGTGCCAGAGGTTCACCACCCTCACAGGGAAGAATTTCTTCTGTAAATTGAACCTAGATTTCCCCTCTTTCAATTTGAAGCCATTCCCCCCTATTCTGTCACTCCGGGCTCCTGAAAATTGTCTCTTCCCATCTTCCTTGGCTCCCTCAGGTACTGGAGAGCCACAATTACATCACTCCAAGCTTTCTCTTCTCCAGGCTGAACAATCCCAATTCTCCCAGCCTTCCCTCACAGCAGAGCTGCTCCATCCCTCTGATCACCTTGGTGCCTCCTCTGGGCTCACTCCAACAGCTCCATGCCCTTCCTGTGGTGGAAATCTCAGAGGTGGAGGCAGCTCTGCAGGTGGGGTCTCACCTGAGCAGGGCAGAGGGGCAGAATTCCCTCCTTTAATCCTGGACTGAAATCCATGTCCCTTCCCTGAGGGAGTAAAAGTGTTTGGAAAATCAGGGGCAAGGGCTTTATCAGGCATTGCTACTCCAGAGTGACATCCAGGATGGGAATGGCCAAGGTGCTCTCTGGAATGTTCTGCTTCATATCTCTTTGAGGCATGAGAGAATGTGGGGTCAAATATGGGATCCGCCACAGTATTCCTATGGTGGGACATCCTCCAGAACCTCTTGCTTGTCCTGGTCTGTCCAGACCCTCCCAAAAGAGACCCAGTTGCTCATTCCAGGTCCTGCTCCCTGGGTCCTTCATGGATCCTTTGCTGGTGGCATCTGAATGTCACCTGGCCCAAGATCTGCGTGCCCTGGATCCGGTGTGCAGGACCTGCTGGAGATAGGACTGGAAAAGCTCCTTCACTTTTCCATTGGGAACAGCATGAGAGGTGGGACAGTCAATGGCAGGTAGGGAAGATTTGTCTGAACTAGGTCCCCTTTTAAGACCCCAGAATTCCCTTTCTGGGCTTCTTAGGAAGCAAAAAGGGACTTGAGGATACCTGTCTTAGGTGAAGATGCTACAGAAGCAGCATTCACATGGTGGGTGTGGGAAGAATCCTGTGAAAAGTGGGATTTTTGGTGCTTCTGTTTCTTTGCTGGCTCTGGGAAGGACATATCCTCTTCCCTAAAGTGTCCCCAAGCGCTGCTTTTCCATCACCCTGAGATCTGACCTATTTTTTATTCCTTTTTTATCTCTCAGAGCAGAGATTGAACACCTGGAACCTGATGCAGGTGCTGACCCTACAACTGGGAGCTGCCAGGCTCTGCCAACAGGTATGGAGAGGGGAATAGAGGGGACGATATTCACCTAGGAGAGGTGACATTCCAGCCATCACCACAGCCCCACCTGCAGCTGGGGGGGTGCCCTGGAGTCTCTCTCTGGAGAACATCTCAGCCATCCCAGCACCAGGGGCCATCAGCTGGGTCGCTTTTGTGTGTTGATGTCGTGGCACATCCCGCTGTCCACTGAGTGGGAAAGGCAGATGTGCGATCCCTTGGGATAAGCGTTCCGAGACAGGCAGCACAACCAGGCTGGCAGGAGGATGGCGGTCACAAAGAATCCCACCTCCCAAAATTCTCCCAGTTCTCCTTGGCTGAGCGTGCCCAGGACTATGGGAATCATCCTGCATCCCAACCCTCACCTTTATTTTCTCTCCCTGTGCTTTCAGCCTCCCTCCCTCTCTCTCTTTGTCTTCCCTTTCTCTCCACCCCTCCTCGCTTTGCCACTCCTATTTTCTCCCTCTTTTCTCCCTTTTTCCTGCCCCGCTCGGGCAGGCTTGGAATTCACATGGATCACACCCAGCTCACACATTCCCGGGCGCTTTGTATCAGCTTTGGCCTCCGCATTTCCATAGGCAGCACCTTAATGGGTGCTTAGCGAGGAACTTTTTGTATTATTTTCCCTGTGTGAATTACCTGGCCCGGCAGCGTCACCGCGGAAGATTGGAAATGCTGGAAATGCTGGAAATGCTCCTGCCATGGACCTTTACACGGCACATTTTAGGATCCCTGCTGTGTTTTCTTTCCAAGAAGAAGAAAGACCTGTCAGCATTAAGCAAATCAGCCGCACGTCTCGCCGCCCTGAGCTGTGTCACACATGAATATCTGAGGGCTTTTTTTCTCCCCCCCTCCACCTTCTCTTTCCCTTCTCCCCTCTCCTTTCCCTTTCCCATCCTCTTGGTTTTTAACGAAAGAAAAGTTTAAGGCGCTCACAAAGGAGGGAGAGGGAGAAATATCCATAAAACTCCAATTTAAACCCCTTTAACCCGTTCCTTTGCTTTTCCTTTCAACCTGAGAGCAGACCCTTTTTTCTTCCTAATAGGAAGAAGGTTTGAATTTCTTGAGCAGCTGGAGGGGGAGAAAGAGGAGGAGGAATGTGGAGGGGAAGGAAGAGTTTCTGCATGAGGGTTTTGGGGAATGGAAAAATGGGGATGAAACAGGACAGGATTTTCCTTTCACTGTCTTGTCTTGCCTGCCCAGGCTGCAAATTTAGTGTCCAGTTGCCCCCAAACAAGGGAGATGTGGATAAATAAAACACCAAATTATTTAAAATAGCGGAGATTTTAAATCTCCTTGTCTTGGGAATAAATTTAGGGCCAAAATTAGGAGCTTCTGTAGAAAAAGATGGTCAGAAACTGCTAAAACTCAGGAGTGGGTGACACCAGACATCCAAAAAGGCCCCTGACCAGGACACCCGGTTGAAAGTGATGTAGTTGGGTTGTGGGGTCACTAGAACTGCAAAATTTGTCCCCAGAAGGATTTAGCAGTTGGTGTTCCCATCTTGTCCCAAGCCTAGGGATCCATGTCTGCATAGGCTTGGAGCAGTGATGATCCCATGATGTGGGAAAAGGCAGCAAAGCACAGGGATTTGTGCCATGAGTGGAATTCCTGATGGAGATTTCTTTTATCCCTTTCACCAGACCTTCCCCACTCTATCTCCCAATTAGTAGGGAAGAGCAAATCTGGAACTGCAGACTAATTCCAGCCAGGAAAGGACTGGTAACATCCAAATTTCCACATGGAAATGCCTTGTCTGGGCTTTCATTGGAAAGAGCTGTGTGGATGAGCACCTCCAAATCCTTGTCTTTTGGCGTAGGAAAAGAAGGAATGGGTTCAGCTCCTTTTCACTTCAAAAAGCTTTTCCTGATCCAAAAAAATTGCTGGGAATGAGTTGGGGAGGATGTGGGAGAGGAGAGAAGGATTCAAACATGTCTCCTCATAGAATCTGAGTGAAAATCAGGGAAATCAGGGAAAATCAGCCCCATCACAAACTCCATGGCACCTCAGACCTGGATGAGGCTGGGACCTGAAGGAGCATCCAATCAGGCCTGGAAAAGAGGAGAATCCGTGTGAATCAACACCAGAGAATTTTTCCTTCTGGACCCTGGGATTGCCCATCTGAGTCATTTATCTTCCTTGTCCATTAATTATTAATTGATCCACGGCTCTAATTGACTGCATGGGAGACACACCATGCAGAAAGAGCCAGAAACAAAAGCAGGATCCAAGGAAATTTGGGGGTTTCCTGGATGTGCTGAAGTTAGCTCATGTGTGGGGAAGATGGGATGGTTTCTGGGCCTTGGGAATTTCCATCCATTACTGAAACAAGAGCTCTGTGCTTTCATCTCCCTGGTCCTTGTGGTGACCCCCAAGCCAGACTTGTCCCTTATCCTGCATGACCTCAAATTCCTTATTCCTTTTATAGCTCCTGAGTTTCCTTCAATCCACAGAGCTTGGATTGCATGGTCTCAGTTTCCTGGGACAGATCCTTCCTGGGATCCTTGGGGTCCTCCCAAAGTGGTGGCCAAGAAGGTCAATGGCACCTGGCTTGTATTAGCCACAGGGTGACAACAGGACCAGGGCAGGGATTGTCCCCTGTGCTGGCACTGCTGAGGCCACACCTCAAATCCTGGGATCAGTTTTGGGGTTCTCAGGACAAAAAAAGGCATTGAGGAGCTGGAGCATGTCCAGGGAATGCAATGGAGCTGGGGAAGGGGCTGGAGCACCAGGAAAGGCTGAGGGAGCTGGGGGGGCTCAGCCTGGAGAAAAGGAGGCTCAGGGGGACCTTCTGTCTCTGCACAACTCCCTGACAGGAGGTGGAGCCAGGGGAGGTTGGGCTCAGCTCCCAGGGAATGTGGGATAGGATGACAGGAAATGGCCTCAAGTTCTGCCAGGGGAGGTTTAGTTTGGATATCAGGAAAAAATTCTTCATGGGAAGGGTTGTCCACCCTTGGCGCATCTGCCCAGGGCAGGGGTGGAGTTGGAGCCAGGGGAGGTTGGGCTCAGCTCCCAGGGAATGTGGGATAGGATGACAGGAAATGGCCTCAAGTTCTGCCAGGGGAGGTTTAGTTTGGATATCAGGAAAAAATTCTTCATGGGAAGGGTTGTCCACCCTTGGCACATCTGCCCAGGGCAGGGGTGGAGTTCCCATCCCTGGATGGATTTAACATCCATGTGGATGTGGCACCTGGGGACATGGTTTGGTGGTGGCCTTGGCAGTGCTGGGGCACAGTTGGATCTTCAGGATCTTTTCTAATGGAAATGATTCTGTGATTCCATGGCTATTGGGAATGGCCTCTTGTCCCATGATTTATGCAGAACTGTGCTTAAGAACATTTGGGGAGCAGCTCATTGGGTTGCTCCGTGACATCCCAGGGACTGCACTGATGATTGAACAGTGATCCCAAATCCTGAGCCCATTCCCTGCCACTGCCTGAATCCTGACACAGCCCAGTGCCTCAGGAAGTTTGGTGAAATTATTTTCCAGTGGGAGAGCCCGAAACCTTCCCAAAGCCTTGCATGGAGCCAAGTGAATGAGTTGCACATCCCGTCGCAATTCCCTGCCCGGCTGGGGCTGCCTCATGCAATCCCAGCTTCCCACTGTGCCCTTCCCGACTCCTGGGGACTTCCTGCCTCTTGGTTCTGGCTCATCCACGCTCCAGTTCATTCCGGCTGCCTCCAGCTCTCAGCACATCCATCTGCCCCTGCTGACTTCATCTCTCCAATGCCTGGGACATGCGCCAGGGCACGGGAATTGCACATCCCACCTTCCCCAGGGTGCAATTCCTGGAATTGCTGAGCTGAGCAGAACCACATGGAACTCTCAACCTTTTCCCCTCCACCCCCAAATTTAGGGGAAATGAGGGGAAACGCTGGGAGAGCTGTGCTGCCATGGGGTTATTCCGGAACTCGTGCTGCCTCCCTGCATCCCAGGATGATGAGAGCTGGGATTTGTGCTGTGCTGTGGAGGTGGTGGAATGATTTAGGGATGTGATGCTGCCTTTGGATGCAACAGGTCCCAACGGATGCTGTGATGAGCCCTGCGGCAGAACAGAATCCTCTAAACCAACAGACAAGCTCATTAATTATTAATTGCGTTGCACACTTCATTCATCAGCTCGTTCCCAGGGCAGCAGCACAGCTCTGGAGTGGGAATGGCATCCTGGCTCTCTTGAGGAAGGAGCAGAGGACTCGGGATAGAATTAGCATGGGACAACTTGTTGGAAGCCCTGGATTGTCACCCCAGGCACAGAAACATCGTCCTATGTGGTTCATATCCCATCCAAGAGGATTGTCTGTGGATTTCTCACGCCTGGAAGTGTCCAAGGCCAGGTTGGATGGGGCTCAGAGCAACCTGGGATAGCGGAAGGTGTCCCTGCCCATGGCAGGGGTTGGAATGGGATGATCTTTAGGGTGTCTTCCAACACAAACCATTCAATGATTCCATGATTTTATGCTGTCTCTCACACTCATGTTTGGCTGCTGATGGGGGGGAAAACAAGCACTGAAACAGCCAAATCCCACTGGGGACAGATGTGGAAAACCAGTTGCCATCTGACTCCATTTTCCTTGGGAATACGGGTGGCAAGAAGATTGGATTTGGGGCTAATGGCCACTTCAGGTATTTCTCCATTAAAACATTCCCAGTTCCTGCTCCCAAGGCCAATGGGCAAGAAGCGGATATTTTGCACTGTCTAATCCTTTTACTCTTTAAAACAGGGACACCTTGGAATTTCCCACTTTGGATGCAGCTGGAGTCTCTTTTATGGAAGTTACAGCTGGATTTCCACGGCGAAACCACCCCGAAGCACCACAGATCCCTAACATCGTAACGGACAGGAAACACATTCCAAAATCCACAAAAATGTGTGGAGAATGAACCAAATCACCCTGGATGCTCTGGAGAGCATCTCCCGAGCGGAGTGGAGAGGAAAGGTGGGAGCAGGGAGGTGTGAGAGGGAGGGAGGATGACGGGGGTGAGCTCTGCATTTCTGAGCACTTCCTGGGAAGAGCTTTAATGCATCAGAAAGTGGAAGGTTTCCCATCTGATTCTTGTCACGGGCAGTGGGACTAATCGGAGAGATGCCATTTCCAGGGGGGAAGGAAAAACCCCGGGAATGGACAAACCACTTTGCTCAGAGGGGCTGCTGCCCTTAAGAGGCTTTTATTGCCGAGGCTCCTCGGCTTGGCAGAGGTGCTGTCATTAGAGTGACACTAAAAGTATCCAAGGATTAGCGGTGACGGATGGACTGACCTGTCCCTGTCAAGCTTGGAGCAGCTGAAGGGGGAGGAAGGGGGAGAAAAGAGGAGGGAGAAGCAGCTTTTCCCCCAGAATGAGTGATTCCCATCAAAACCAGGCAGTGCTGGGATCCAGCTCAGATCCTTTCCAATTATCACCTCCAATCAGTCCATAAATCCCAAAAGATTTGGAATCCACCCACTTCTCACAGAAACTGAGTGTTTTCCCTGCTTTCGGCAGGGCTGGATGAAGGACAAGCTTCCAGCTTTGAAGATGCCGCCAATCCACCCTCTTTGCCAGGGTTTTGCAAGGAGAATTGAGGAAAGCCCTGGCCTGGCAGTGCCATTAATGTCCCTGAGTCCCACCATCAGAGAATCCCTTTCCCAATCTATTATCCCTGCCCATGGCAAAGGGCTTGGAATTAGATGATCTTTAAGGCTGCTCCCAATCCAAACCATTCCGTGATTCATTCTCAATCCAGCTCTGATTTTAAGGGGATGTTGCTCTTTTTTATCTCTGGACAGAGTCAAAATTGTCTCCTTCAGTGACAGGCAGAGTTTTCCTTGAGGAGAGCAACCACTTCGGGTAAAATCCTGTTTCCTCCCCCCACCATTTCATGGAAACCTCATCCCTTGAGCTTGAAATAGGAGCATCCCTCATCCCAGGAGAGATTGTGACCCTCTCCATGGGAAGAGGCCATCCCTAGATGCCCGCATAGTGGGAAAACATGGAAAAAATGACTTTTTAATATTTCTTGTGGCTGCGGTTAAATTTCTCCCGTATTTCTGCAGTCCCTGCCAGAAAACCTCACCAGAGACTCCTCTTTGGATTTTGAATTTTGACCTTAGCCAGGGCTGACCTGGGAAGATGCCAAATTTCCTGCTGGAGTCCTTTCCCTAATCCTAGCATATCTCACATCCCTGCTCCCTGTTTTACCTCTCCTCCTTGCTCCTTCTCAAGGGAGCATTTCCCAGCCACATCTCCATTATTCTGCTCCTGAGGCTGAAATTTTCCTTTTAATTCTTCTCCTTGTGGAAAATGGATCTAATTTCTTTTCCCTTCCACCTTCCCTCCTCCTCCTCCTAAGCCCCTTCCTGGCTGCTTGCAAAGAGAGGTTTTAGACATCAATTTCAAGGTGGATTCAGCCCTGGGAAATTGGGGAATTGAACATCAAGAAGTTGTTTGAGGCTGTGGAGTGGTCTGGGCTCCCTCCTGAGCTGGAGGAGTCCAACGAAACCCTTGGAAGTTCAAGACCAGCTAATCAAGCTTTTGGGAAGGCAGGAGGACTCCTGGGGACGGGGAGGGGGGCGGGTTTCTTCAAACTCAGCTCTTCAGGAAAGGCAGGGAAACTCAGGGGACAGGAAAAATGGGGGATGAGGGAGCGGGATCTGGGATGTGCTGGTTCTGCTGTGGGAGTCCTTGGTCAAGTTGCTTCCCACCCTTGAATCCCAGTTTTCCCACCTGTTTAGTGATGGTGAGCTCCTCTCTACGGACCAGTGGGAATCTGCTCCAGATGACCTGGAGGAACAACACATTGTCCTTAAGGATTGGTTGGCAAAGCCAGGAAATGGCAAAGCTGAGGGATGTCAATGAGACCTAAAAACTCCGTCTCCAGAGAATCTGTGGATGTCCCATCCCTGAACCTGTGGATATCCCACTGGACCTGCCAGTGTTCCATCTAAAAACTGGATTATATCAGGCACAGCTGAGTGGAAACACATCCAGAAACTTAAAATTGAATTGTGGAATGTTTTTGGTTGGAAGGGACCATCCAATCCATGGACAGGGACACCTTCCATTATCCCAGGTTGCTCCAAGCCCTGTGCAACCTGGCCTGGAATATTTCTAGGGATGGAGCATCCACAGCTTCTCTGGACAACCTGGTCCAGGGTTTTTCCACCTTTGTTGTAAAAAACCTGTTCCTTACATCTAATTTAGGGATCATATCCATACATTTAGTGGATATGGGAGCTCTACGTGGTTCCATGGTGTCCATCAAAATCCAGGGAATGGCGTGTTTTAGGAACAGACACTTTTCCTTCTGCGTAATCCGAGCCCATCTAAGCTGCCCAATGGCATCAATTAAAAGCTCACCAAAAGAACAGTTTTCCCCCAAGTCTGGGAATTTAACTCGATGCAGTGACAAAAATCCCAGATTTACGTAATAAAGATGATTGTGGAAGGGGGAAAATCCCTTTGGCCAGGGGAACAAAAAAGGATGAAGGAATTCCAAGTTGGGAATGCTGAATTTGTCCCACTGTTGCTGAAGGATTTGCACCAAACAGCAAATCCAGTGGAAAAATGACCTGGGAGTATCCAAAAATGCTTTGCCGTTCTGTCACCCTTATATTCCAATTTTTCCTAAACTATCCCATGCACCTGGATGGTGGGATAAACAGCTCAGGACAGCAGGGTAAATCCATGTTTTTTCATACTCTGCCTGCTCAGTGCACGGGAAGCAGAAGCCAGACCCTCAAAAAACCCCTGATATTTAAATGGTGTTTAAGGAAGATTAAACCATTCCCCAAATCTGGGAAAGCTGCACAATCTGGGACTATGGGAAGAGCATAATTCCTCCAGGAACAGGCAAGTTTCCTGGCTCTGAGCTAAATGGGAATCATGTTTGTGTCAGGGATTCCTGCTGGGATCATAAATAACCCAAACCCCGACCTCCCGGTTTGCCTGCAAAGCTCCAAAGACTTTTCCTTTGCTCCACATTCCCTGGAAGCATTCGGAGCTTGCCCAAACAGCGTTTTCCTGATGCTCCATGAAAAATATTTGCTCAGCTCTTCTAGAAATCACAAGCTCCAAGGAAGTTGAAGGCAAGGGATTCACCTTGCCCTGGGCTGCTGGAAATTGCTTTGCTCCACAGCTCGTGTTGGAAAAGAGGGAGATCAGTGGGGTGGGAGCCCAGTAAAGGTCATGGAGGATGTGGAATGACAGCGGAATTTGGGACACGGATTGTCTCCCTCCCATGGTCTGAGCACAGCATCTTTCCCAGTAATTCCATGCTGGGGAGATTCATGGGATGGAGAGGAGGGAAGGGAGGATGGAGGGAAGGAGATGGAGAGCTTTGGAAATGGTCCCACATTTTGCCAGCAGTGGTGGCCAGAGGTCAGGGGGCATCACTGCACCCTCTTATCATGGAATCAT
>VWZW01003421.1:766-14642 GCA_013397115.1 Edolisoma coerulescens
TGTGTGTGTATTTATGTTGGGGGGTCAGTGTGTGTGTCTGGGTTGGGTTTGTGAGGGGTCAGTGTGGGTGGTTGGGCTTGGTTGGGGTTAGCGTGTGTTTGGTTGGGTTTGGGAATGTGTTTGTGTTTGGGGAAGTCTGTGCATTTGTGTGGTTGGGTTTGAGGGGGGTCAGTGTTTCTGTTTGGTTGGGTTTGGGTTTCTGTTCATTTTTCTCTTGCCTTCTCTCATCTCTGTTGCCTTCTTGCATATGCACATGTTTCTCAGCTAAGTGACTCTTACCTGGTTTTTTGAAGAATGATTTAGTATGATCAAGAGACTTCTTACTGTGGAGGAAGTACCCATACCATGTATTCCTTAGGCACTGATTTTTCTTGAGTAGCTTCACTGGTAGGAGTCAGCATCACTACAGGCACTGGGACTGTATTGGAGGCTCAGCCTGCTAAGGAGCACCCCAACAAGTGTGGATCAAGGCAAAGCAGACAGGTCAGGACGGAGTCATTATCCAGGAATGGGTCTTGCATGGAAAGTGGTGTGATCTGCTCTGCTTTCCCCTTTGCTGCAATTGTCTTCCTTCTCCTATTGCCTTTGCTGTCTTGGCTTTTCTAGAGGCAGCCAAGGCTTGTTCTCACGTTAGAAGCTTGGAAGACCCGCCTTTTTTATGTCATTTAAATCTCTGAAATCAGAGCTAAAGCATTCTGTGCAGGCTTTTGGCCTTCACAGGGCTTTTATGTAGCAGCCCCTTGGTTAGCTCTTGCTTATGCCTTGTTTCATTTAATGTACTCTTTTACCTTTCCTCTCTCTTCCCCCTGAGCTCCTATCTCATCTCTGGGTGTCTGGTCACCTGCACCACTGTTGCAAAGAGTCAGTGCCACTTCACTGCCCCTTGCCTCGGCTCCCACTACCCACAGCTCAGCCTGCAGCTCACACTGGAGCTGCACACCAAGCTGTCTGCACTAAATGCATTTTTCAAAATATTATCAGCAGTCCATGCTGTATTTCTCTTTTTAAAACAATAGTTTAATTTAGGTTGTAATAAAAAATTATCAAGCTAATCCTGCTGCAGAGATAGGTGTGATTGCTGCATATTATGACATTTTTCTCTTGTTCTGTTCTTAAACTTACACCATTCATTATTTTTTAAGTAGAGCATTGAGGGGTTTTCCAAACAAATTATTGTCCTGGAGGCTGCCTATGCAGACATCTATTCAGCTAAGGATTTAAAGGAATTAATTCCTGCTTAACATTTCTGCCGCCTAAGGCTTCAAATGCACTTTTTAAAAAAACTGGTACTGCTAATGTCAAAAAGGGAAGCAGCAATTCCCTGCTGATTCTTTTCTTAGTAGTTTGAATGATGGACTGGGCAGGCCAGGCTGTTGTCTTGTACTTTTTCTGGCCCAAAGTGAAGAAGTGCACAAACAGTAAAGCAGCAAATTGCAATAGATGGACGAGGCATAAAAATCATCTTCCAGATTTCCCTGCCTGAGACTACTTCATACTCTGCTAAGTGCATGGTGCTCTGACTCATTACTTTCTTACTACAAACGATTTTATTGGAAACTTAGTAAGATTTTACTGTCTTTTAAGACTATGCCCCGTTTCATCATCCAAAAGAGCTAGAGGATAAGGACTTTAATCTACAGCGGTGATAGAACAAAGCAATGTTGTCAGAGGTGTCCTTGTGCTTTTTGAAATTTTTTTCTATCTAGCTTTTCACATTTGGTGTACACATGTTCTTCCTGTTTTTGTCACAGAGTCTTAGGATTACTTATCATCACTCCAATATCCATAGCTGATATCAGAGGACAGATTTCAGGTAGTTCTGTAGCAGTTCAGTGTGTGGGCAGCAGCCACTGACTAATTAAGAGGAATGCTAATAATCGTTGGCATTTAACTGTCGTCCACTTAGCGTAGGCAGTAAATGAATGGCGCACAAAAGCAGACTTTAATTTTTTTACTTTGCTTTCTGACTGCATAATCCTTTTAATCCTTTGCTATCAGAGTTTTTTTATTAATTAAATGGAATCTCTACAGGCTCAGTGATTCACATTTCAGGGCAAATACGTGTATTTAACGGGGGAGGATTGGCATAGGTCTCACTGGGCAACTTGAGGTTTAAAACAGTTCTTTCAAGGTTATTTTGTAAATGAATGTGTGTTCCTTGGCAGTCAGCCGTGTAGGATCTTTATTGTTTAAGAGCTGAGTTCCAGTTTAGCAAAGAATTCCTGCTGCAAGCGTTAACTGATTTCTCTGTGATCGGTGACTGATCTTGACCGGGGTAGAAAGCTGTCCCTGGGAGTGAGAGTGACCAACAGGAGTAGGAATTAAGAAAGGTGAGGGGAGCAGATATCGTATCTTTGTCTTTTGATGTGGCAAGTTGAATGTTTCTTGCTGTAATGGGGTCAGAATCCTCTTTCCTGCAAGAATTCCCAAGGCACATTTATGATAAAGGAGGGTTCTCAAGAGCAGTGAGTCTTTAGCTGGGTACTCTTATTCTTTTGCTATCTATGCATGTTTTATAAGTAAGGATTGTAACAGACAGGACCAACTGGTTACTTCTGAGCAGAGTCTTCTGCAGAGATTTGGAAACAAGGAAGATCCACCTGTGCATGGTGCATGCATGCGTTTCCCATGCTTGGAAGAGTGGAATTAGGACCTGTATCACTGGGAAAGGATATATCTGATGAGCTTGTTCTAGTACAGTCCTGAATTTTCTCTTGATACTCTTGCTGCCAGCTGTGCAGCTCCTGTCCTGTAATGTGCAGAAGAACTATATTCTGGTGAAGGAGAAAAAATGCTGCAGAACTTAGCAAAGAACAACACTCCAACTAGCTTTTCGATGCCATTTATGATCTTAAAGCTCTTTTCTCAACCTAAATGATTTAGTGGCTCCTGCTCATGGCATCCATATCTCCACTAGTTCCTGTGACAATCTTCCTTCCTTGAGCTGAAGAGGGTGATGGGGAGGTGTTTCTGGCTGTTTGTAACTGCTCAGCTCTATTCTTGGCCTTTTCAGCTGGGGAAGTGAGTTGATTTTACAAAGCTTAGACCATGTAGTATCCCATCCCAGCACCCATGTAGCTTTTCTAAAAATCCTCAACAAGACAATCAGGATTTGTGCTTAGAAAGAAATAATCCATTGCCAACCACCATATGTGGAAATAGGATAAAGCAGGAAGCCTCCAAAACTACTTTCATTTAGAGCTTGTTTCTGCCACCACATTCACGTTTTATTTATATGATGATCTCTTTATGTGTCCTTAGGAATGACTGCAAGAAGGTGCAGAAAGTTATATAAGGTCGCCTAATTAGCACTGCCACAGCACAGTAAATCTTTTTCCTGTTCTGTAATTCCCTGAGTCAGATTTAATTACGCTTGAAAAGCACACAGTGTTGCATGTTACAGCCTGGCTGTTCTGTGTGAGAAGTATTCTGATCATAGCCCACCCTGCTGAGGAGTGCCCAGCGAGATGCAATGACTGTCATATCCACCGGGCACCTGAGCACAGTGCCTGTTCAGTTTCTTAAATCCTTTAACTCTCAAGTTAAAGAAGAGCAGCTTCCTTTTCTCTTATTAGAATTCTTAAGTTTGAGGGAACCATCAAGAATTTCCTGTGCTTACATTTCTACTTCTCTAACGTAACACATGTACTGAGGTGTGCCACAGCAAGTCAAAAAGCTGCATTATTAAGGATGCCTGTAACGCTGATAATGTTAATGGGGGGTGTGGGATTTTGGATCTTTTTGCCCTTGTGATGAGACTGTAGCTTGATAAGACAACTGTGGTGCTGAACTGCAATGTGCAGTTTCTCTGAAGTCAATAATGTATTTTTCCCACCACTCCTTTCAAATACCTGTTCACTGTATTTTCCATTCTAGTTTAAGAAAAATATATTATCCTTTAGATGCTCCAGTAAATATTGGTTTCGGCATGTCTGTACATTTACGTTAGAATTGTGTTCTTTTTCAAAGTTGCTCTAAAGTTTGTATGAAGGCGCGCTGACTAAGAGTAGTGCCATACCTTGGTTTTTTCTTTTTGTCTTTTTGCTTTCTTACAGACCTGCTTAGTGTTCTCCTCAGGTTAAATGGTTTATGCTTGTTCTAAATGGACAGAATCAAAATATCAATGCTGTGAATACTAGAGGGATTTTTTTTTAATATTAATATTTCTCAAGTCTATAGTGTTGTAACTAAAGGCAAATTGTCTCTTTTACCTCTCCACACACCTTCCTCTTTTTTTTCCCCAAAATTGGATTTGTTCTAAACTTGCTGAAGTATTTGTGTGCAGGAGGAAAGTGAGTTAAGTAACATAAGATTTGGTTTAAAACTGACTTAAATGGGTACCTCGGATTATTTTATTTCAGTTTTGAATGGCTTGTTTCAGTTTGGGTTATGTAAACTGAGAGTAGGTGTAACAGGTTTAAGATCCACTATGATAAGTCATCCTTTAACTGAAGTAGGTGTCTTTGTATGCAATTTTCCATTTGCTAAATTAAATAAAACTTGATTTATTTTCTTAAAGCAAATAGGTTAGAACAGGAGAGATCTGCCCTGGTTTCAGGATGTGTTCAGGTGGTGGTTTCTGTTTGTTAAAGTACAATCCACTTCGGTTCAGAGAATTGTAGGAACAGTCTGATGCTTGACCTGGCAGGCACCCAGGATCTAGAAGGTGAAAGGAAACACTGTAGGTGATATCACAACAAACTTCTGCCAAATGGATGTTAGAGGGAAATTCCATTTTCTCTGTAGATTGTATTAAAATTTCTTATTACAGTGAGGGCAATGACAGTATTCAACAGCTGTTATGCTCAGCTCTCTGTTCCTGATGCACAGCTAACACAGAACCTGTGGGATGGAGAACCTCTTCTGACAGCCCCTGAAGCCTCCCTGTATCAGGGAAGGCTTGTTCATAGCTGAGAGAGGAACTGAGGTGACACTTGGTAATAAAATAAGACTTTGTATAATTTTAAGAATGAAACATACCTTGACTTTTAAACAGGTGGCAGAAAGTCAAGTGGAGCGGTACAAGTTGCTTGTTAAATAATATATCCTCTGTGTTAAGTCTCATCAGAGTGGACCATCTCCTATGAAGGTCTTTGTATCATCTGTGTTAGTATCAGAATGACTGTCAGAGAAGACTGTGCTTCTGTCCTATGAAGGATCTGATAGAAAGACTGAAAATAAGAAATCATCTTCTGCTTTAAAAAAATCATCTGACGTTTACAACTTTAGGAGGAGCCACTACAGTTTCAGAGTCCCTATCATCCAGAAGTATCAAGCACAGGCACACCTACAGGTGAAGAGGGAGGTGAGAAACAGAAACCCTTTTGCTAGGAGCCTTCCACTTTTCTTAGCCACACAACTCTTGCAAGAAATTACGAAGCCAAGATGTGTGACAAACACAATTTTAATTACTGATGCCACTAGCTATGCCAGGAAATGGTGCTGGTTCTGGAAGCAATAAAAAAAGCAGCAGGCTCCTCTGCTTATACTTATCTTTAAAGAGAATTTGTCTCCTTCCATGCCTTCAGAACTCTGCTGACGTCACTTGGGCCTCTGCGCATGGTCTGGCTAAGAGGACACTTTCTGACTTCCAAGAAAAACAAATGGAAATTCAAAAAGCTTGCATCTGGCCTGTTACCTCATCCGCGGCCACCTGGGCTGCTTGAAAGTCATTGGGGCATTCCCAGTTCCATTTTGCTTGCTGTATAATAAATTAAATGACTGTCAAAAAGAAGAGACATGCACAGAAAGCAGACAACATTTGGTGCCTGAAGAGTTATCATAGAACTACAGAAAGATTTGGGCTGGAAAGGACCTTAAAGATCATCTGGTTCTACTCTCCTGCCATGGGCAGGCATGTTACCAATAGCTCAGGATGCTCCAAGTCCTGTCCAACCTGGCCTTGAGCAATTCCAGGGATGGGGCAGCCACAGCTTCTCTGGGCAACCTCTGCCAGGGCCTCACCACTCGTTTAAGTAAAGAATTTCTTTCTTAACATCTAATCTAAATCTCTTCATCTAAATCTCTCCTCTCTCTGTTGGTGTACAAAGTTCCTCTCCCTCTTTTTTATGACTTCCTTTTAAGTGCTGAAAGGCTCCAGTCTCCCCGGAGCCTTCTCTTCTCCCGGTGAACACCCCCATCTCTCCCAGCCTGGCTCCAGACCAGAGCTGCTCCAGCCCTTGGAGCATCTTTGTGGTCTCCTTTGGACCTGCTCCAGCAGGTTCATGTTTTCCTTGTGCTGAGGACCCCAGACTTGGACACAGCACTGTGGGGTCTCAAGGGCAGAGTGCAGGGGGAGAATCACCTCCCTCAGCCTGCTGCCCGCTCCTCTTTCGGTACAGCCCAGGATGTGGTTGTCCTCCTGGGCCAGCCAGGTAGAAGGACTGATCTGCACTACTTGTACATGAAACGGGTGTGATGATTTTAACTCCAGCACGGAACTAAACTCCAAATAAGCCACTCTCTTTCCCCCACCCCTTCCAGTGAGGGAGAGATGATAAAGGAGAGATTATGGGTTGAAATAACAATTTCCTAAAAGCACAAAGCAGTGGAATGAGACACACAATAACAACAGGTGTATTAAAAGCAAAAGTATACAAAAGAGAAGGTGTTTTACCCACAAAAAGGTATTCACCATGAGGAACAAAAAAACCCCATGGTGGCAGACACTTCCCGTCGATCATGGCTTTGTCCTGACCATTCCTCTGTCCCGTGCCACATGGTATTTGGGAAACAAAGGCAATATGGGAAGGAGAGCTCCCATGGTGAATGTCCCCTCAGCCTGAAAACAACGAAAACCAGAGACAAACAACCCCCAGGAGCTCCGTTGTCCAAATCAGAGTGGTGTAGCCACTTCACTGAGCTCGGTTTTCTGCAGATGCTTGTGCAGCCACTTCTCCGCTGTGCTGTGTGTTGGGGGAAAAATTGTCCCTGCTGGGGTGCTGGCCTCGTGCCACGTGGCCCTGCTGGCTCCGCAGCACCTCAAAGCTGTCCCTTCAGCACCACAGTCTCAGCCCAGAGAAAATGGGAGGGGGAAGCAGCAGGCAGCAGAGGAACTGAGGTCACCAGAGTTGACTGGGGACAGTCCCTCTGCCCTGGTGAGCGAGGCAAGATGCTGAACTTCCAGTTCCAGTCCCCCAGCTTTTCTTGCCAAAAACCCACACCCCAGTGATGCTTTGGGTAGGGTAGAATAAACAACTTGGTGTGTGGTGTAGAATAAACAACTTGGTCACAGCCATACAGCGCTGAACTCCACCTCCCTTCTCTGTAACTGGGACAACTAATAACCGCCTGTGTGTTCAATAAAAGCTCCCTGTGAAGCCAAGGTGCCCGTGATCAATCAACTATTTGTCGTTGCCAAAAAATACTTATTTTTCACAGCCCTTCTTCTGAATTATGGACAGCTAGTCTTTACTGCTTCCTTCTCCTTTAATTAGCAATTGTAAAAAAGATGCACAGTGCAGTTTCTTCCCATTCACCCTTGCTGGATGACGGATTTTTTTTACAGTGCTCCACATGCAGGCAGGAAGGCTGCTATCCTGTGTTAAGAAACAAATTCAGCCACAAATCCTATTCAGGAAAGCTAGTAGAAATTTAATTGTGATGACAGTGTTTCTTTTAATCTAGTCACTGATGATCCCTAAATCTTACTACGTAGCACTTTGTAAAAGCAAAGAACAAAGTATTTTAAAAAATTGCATGTGACACCCTGAATGATGTCAGATACTGACACCGTTTCTGGTTCTGTGGTTTGCATAGCAGCCACTTGTCATATTATCTAACTTTGACTGAAGTTTTACTGCCTGCTACGGACTTTTTTTCAGAAGACAAAAGGATAACTTAAAAAGGAAGGTACAAATATGTGGCTTTTTTACAGATGCAAGCTTCCTAACAAACTTAATTGACGAATCTGCTTATTGCATTTTCATAGCATACTGCCAGAAGTGGTTTTACAGCTGTCTGCTACAAGCATAACAAAAAGGAAGATTTAAGCAAGGTCTTTAGTACTTTTATATGAAATATCTATTTATGAGGGGTCTAGAATGGGACCAAGCTTCTAATACATTTGTTCTATGTGATCACAGTGAAGGCAAATTACACACCACACAAGAATGAATTATGTTCAAGGAAGTGCATGATTCTATGGCTGTAATTTGAATTTTTTATAGAAAGACACAATTCATAGAATTTGAATATTGTATAAATCTGAAAATGGCTTAACACTCCAATGATCTTGGTATTTGTAGTGGTGCTCTTGTTATGAACTGGAATGTCCTTCTTGGGCGCTTGGTGGCAAACTAGGTGAATTCACCTGTATTTATTTTCAGTTCTGTGAGGCCCCCCTGAAATACAGCTCTGCTGCCAAAGCTTTTGGGGAGTGAGCAAGCACTGCACACTGTGAAGCGCCCTGATCTTCCCTTTGCAATTGTACCAAGATTTATTTCACTTTTCAAAATACGGTATCTTCCAGTTTCTCCTTGGTTCTTATTTATAAATGTGTTTGCTTTTAGACGTATTTGAAGCATTTCACAGGAGCACAAACTAGCCAATCTCTTGTGCTGCTTCTGTGGCCAGGTGATGTGCATTGTTGTGAAATGAAATGTATCATCTGCACACATTTGACAACAGATGTTTGTGCCAACAGAATCTGTTTATCATTAATTCAGGCCTCAGTAGTCTCAAATGACACAAGTCCCAGGTAAGATTATCCACATAGTTCTTGGATTGAAAGGAAGGGTATTCCTAACATTTTATTCAGAAAGTACCTTCTTCTGTGAATGACTATTCCCTAAAACAGTCCAGAACTCCAGTTTTGGTGCAAATACGTCCTCATTGGTCACTAAGTAGATTTATTTCTGCTTCAGGTACAGACAAGAAAAGGGGTTTGTACTTTGTTTCAAGCATTTCAAAATATATTTCAAAATACACACAGAATTTACTAGCAGCATGTAAAATTCCAGCTGGTATCTCTTTTTTTCCAAGGAGAAAACACCAGATGTTTTGAATTGTTACAGAACATGTACATTAATTCTCTACCTTATGTTTGGGCTAGAAATTAATCACAAGCAGGACTATTCTTTTTATGTTGTTCTAAGATATAGTCAACGGCGACTAGATACAGTCAATGATGCAAAGGTCACTCTTTGATTTATAAATAGATACAGCTTAGATTTATAAATAGTTTGGTGGCTTTTCATGCGTCCTGTTCACACCTTCAAGTTTGTGATCTTGACGTAACAGTCACTCAGTTCTCATGGCTGAAAATACTAAGAGAGAGATGACTTGTGCTACGGATAAAAATTAAAACTTCACGGTTCAGGCTTTTTATGGCATTTATTTTCTCACTATATAAAATTTACTATTTTATATTTACTTGTACATAAGTTTATCAAAACGTCTAAGTGTAGCTTGGTGAAAACAATCTGCTACTGTAACCTGCTGAATGAAGAGATGGCCTGTCATTGTTCAAATGCAAAATAGTTCTCTCTTGCCTTGAAATCAGAGAGGGGAAAATCACCCTTAACCCACATATTGGTGGGTTTTCATTCTATTTTTTGAATAACACCTACTGAAGTAATAAAATACGTGAGTTTTGTAAATGGTTTAAAATGGTGTTGCGAACGCTGTGACTCAAACATGCATTTTCTTTTTTCTCAAGACCAAAGTAACAGCATTTGATCAGAGAGACAGATAGTGTCTGATGTTAAAATCTTTCCAACCACAGTTACAAAAATAGTACCACAAAGGTATCACACGTTCAGCTGCAATGTACATAAAGTTTACATCACCTAAAAGATCAAAGCTGAATGATGTAGGACTGAAGGTGGTGCAGTCCAGCTGCAAAGTAACAGCTATTTCTAAGTTCAAGTCAACCACAGCTTCTCTCAGTGTTTCCACTGCCTCCCTCAAGCCAATCAGTGTAATACAACAGCAGAGGCTGCTGTGGAACACTTTGCAGCTCAAGGTTTTTATGGCTTCCTTTCCCCTACACATAAGGAGGGGTGCAGTGGTGAGGCCAGGGGTCTGTTTCCAGGGCTGGTGGGATCAAATGAGCTCTGTCTGTGCTTGCACACAAACCCCAAGACTGCTGGGTTTGAGCCAGACTTTGAGAGGAGCTGCAGCTCCAGACTTGAGAGGATGGCTGGTAGTAAGAGAGCATGTGTGTCACCGGTGACTCTACAATGTGTTACAGATCTCCTTTTTAGCTTCAAATGCTTTTGGAATGCATGTAAATTATGGCTCATTAACGAGGGACCAGAAAACTAGTCGGCATTTCTGTTAGAGCTTTTAAATACAGTACTTCTTCCTACATGTAGATCAAGAACCACTTCTTAGAAATATTCTTACTCCTAGAGGAAGAAAGTCGGCAAACTGTTCTGGGAGGTTTTTTTATTATTTTTTAAAGAAATATAAAAAAAGCACTTTTTCCTTAGTGGCTGGGCTATTTAGCCCTCTAACACTCAATGCTGGCACTCGCTCTATTAACATAAACAGGTTCTTGTTCCGTGTTCCAAAAGAAAATTCAAATGTGGCTGACTCGGACAGTTCAATTTCTAGCTCACCAAAAGATCTCTGAATTCTGTGGATTTGCCACGGTCCTGATATTCACCTTGTTCTTCCTCAGGGAAGTGGCAGCTGCAGGCATCATCTTCCTGAATTGACTGTTCAGGTGTGTGCACTGAAAAAAAAGAACAGAATCACAGAAATCAATTAGGTTGGAAAAGACCTCTGAGACCATTTAGTCCAACCTTTGACCATACACGTTGTAAACCAGACCAGAGCACTGAATGCCACGTGCAGTTGTTTCCTGAACACCTCCAGGGACAGTGACTCCACCACCTCCCTGGGTAGCCCGTTCCAATCTCTAACAACCCTTTTTGGGAAGAAATTCCTCCTGATCTCCAACCTGAACCTCCCCTGGTGTAGCTTAAGGATGTCCTCTTGTCCTGTCACTGGTTGCCTGGGAGAAAAGACTGACCCCCATGTGGCTACAGCCACATTTCAGGGAGATGGAGAGGGCAAGAAGGTCTCCCTGAGCCTCTTTTCTCCATGCTAAACAACCCCAGCTCCCTCAGCTGCTCCTCAAAGACTTATCCTCTAGATTCTTCCCCGGCTTTGTCGCCTTTCTCTGGACTCACTTCAGCACCTCAACGTTTCTTGAAGTGAGGGGCCCAGAACTGGACAAATTTCCCCTTTCTGTTTTATTTATTCAGCCATCTTATTTCACCATTCCTCACTCACAAGTGCAGGAAGTCGGGAAGAAAAAATCTTCCAAGTTATTCTATAATCTGAAATTATTCCTCTACAGCATGTATATCTGACAAAACTAATTTATCATACTTTGTTTTCCCTAATTCAGCAGGGCCTCTAGTGCTCTGTTTGTCACGGCAATGAAAGGAAGACCAACATGAAGGAAATAAGATTTTTGGACTGCTATGGTCTTCTGTATTTAAAATTACACTAGAAGATTCAGACCTTCTCCTTAGGACAGGGGAAAAGAAGAGAAAGGGAGAGAAAACCCCCCAAAAACCCAACCAAACCAACTATAAACTACATTGAATGGAATTAGCTTCATCTTTGTGTGAACTCTTGAGCTTGCCCAGGGCTTATTAGCTCTCGGAGGGCAGTGCTGGATTCAGGCTGACTCTGCATCTGTGCAGCAGCTCATCCTGACTGATGTCCCCTCTTCTACTGCAGCCAGAGCTCCAAGACACTCACTCCAGGCCATGTGTACACTCTCTGAGCAGAGAGAGCTCGAAAGTGTTACAGCCACGCAGGCCAAGGACGATGCTTGGAAGCAATAAACTGAACTGACCTTTAACTGGAGCAGCAATGCTCAGCTGAGCTTTTTCCCTTCTCACAAATGCTTCACTTCTAAGGATAAACATGCACTTGACCTAACACTCACAGTGCTTTCCGCAATAAAAATTCCAAAATTGTTTCCCATTCAGTTGCTCCTGACTTACAAGGCCAAAAAAACGGAAGCTATTGCAACTATCTTTGAAAGACACTTAACCCGGATTCCTGACTTCTGTCTAGTTTCAGAAAGAACAACTGAAGAGTGTATTTATCTTACTTTTCTTGAAGACAGCGTGTAATTTCTTTTTCTGCCAGACACTGAAGCAGATGCACAAAGGCAGCAGAAACACTAGGCACGACAGCCCAGCCACGGCAAGAGAAATCCTGATCATGTCTGTCTGGACATCCTTCCCTAGGAAATAAACAACATTCTCTAAGAGTATTAACAGAACAAAATTCTACTGCCCTTGAATTAGCTGAAAACTTTGTCTCCCACTCTGCTTCTGGATAAGTCTGCAACACTGGAAATGCATAGAAGAAAAGACTTTAGCTTTCAATGGAAAGTGAATGAGCTATAGTATGTTTAAGTAGGTCATAATTCTTTAACTCTATAGGTAATATTATACAATGACTCACCTGGCACAGTGAAAGAAACTGGAATTTCAAGAGATGTGGTAGGCAGAGTAGTGACTAAAGTGGGATTAACTGAAGCATGTTTGCAAATGACATCTTTTGCTGGAGTTCCAGGCTCCAGGACTTGGTTTCCAGAGCACCTGAAAGACATTTACAGCAAAACAGAGAAAAGAAAAAAATTTTTTTAAATCCAGTCAAGTGTAATAGCTGTAGCATTGTTTTTTTTAGCTTACTTACTTTGTCCAGTTTTTACAGGAGCCATTGGGATGATCATTAAAGGTTCCATAGCGGCAAGTCTGGCAACCTTCAACACACAAGGATAGGTAAAATTGTACGAGATAAGCACTTAAAACACAACATGTGAAACATTATTTTTGCCTGCTTGCACAATGACAGAATTACTATTTCATAAGCTGCTCTGAGTATGCAAGGCAAGTCTTTCCCTGTCAGCCACAGACCAGTACAGTACTTGGCTACAAAGCCCGTTGATTTGGCACAAGATGCCACAAACCATGCCTAACTCCAGGGTTCCCAGTTCAGTTTCCCTCATGCTGGAAACCAAAGCGCTGCCATGCAAAAGGACCCTGGTGCACAACGTGAGCTGCAGTAGAGCTCAGAGTGTGGTGGGTTTGTCTGCTCCTGAGCTTACTCCACACACCACGCAAAGTGTTTAGCAGCAGTGGCAGCTTTTATCTTGAGAGGTCCTTCCTCCTCTATCTGCTTCTGCACTGTGCAAGAGGCAGTGCAGTGTGTCTGGTGCAGGAAGCAGAGGGGCTTTCAGCTGCTGGGGAGAGGTGATCCTACCGTTCCCGGTGCTCTCCTGGCCCATGCCACAGCTTCGGGTGCAGTAGGCGCAGCCATCACCGCCACAGAGATAGCCCTCGCTGCACGTGCATTCAGCATCACTTGTTGAGGAACACTCTTTTAAATACTGAAATATTCCTGCAAGGGGAAAACGAGTCTTGGGTTATAGCATGCCCTGCGTGGTGCAGCAAAGGCTCGGACCTTTGCTCTCACAAAAATCAGGCTGGTGGCTTCAGCGTAGACGCTTAGCGTTATTTGGCCAGTGGCGCGTCCCCCCCCGGGCAGGTGCCAGCCCGGGCACGTCGTTGCCACGGGAGGTCACAGCAGGGCTGGTGGCGTCGCCGCCGGTACCTTCGCACTTCCGACACATTCTGCAGCCGCCGAGTCCCGCCGCGCTGGAGAAGGTGCCGGCCGGGCAGGGCCGGCAGGACGCGCCCGCACCCCGTCCGCAGTCCGCGCTGGCCACGAACGTACCTGCGGGGCGAGACACAGCGGTCACGGGACGCCGCGCCCGGCGCATCGTGTCCCACCCCGCCCGGCCCGGCCCTTACCCGCCGGGCAGTCAGCGATGCACGGCAGCGCCGCCGCGGGCCCCGGGCTCAGCGCCAGCGCCAGCAGCGCCGCGGGCAGCAGCGCCCGG
>VWZW01003423.1:0-35225 GCA_013397115.1 Edolisoma coerulescens
TGCGTGTGTGGCACTGCCTGAGCGACCTGAGTGCGGACTGGGACACTTTTGGGAAGGACGCAGCACTTCATTCACCACCGCACCCACACCGCGTCGGGAAGGGTAGGGAAGAGAAGGGAAGGGAAACCATGATTTCTGTAATCTCTATAACTTTATCAAACTTTTCTGATGTTTTCCAGGGTTTTGCCTCATTCTTCACTACATTCTGGGGTAGAGATCCTCTGCTGGCAGTAGGCACCACAAGGTGTTCTGAACAGCTTTCATAATTATGAGTTACATCAAGGCCTGTTGACATCAAACACTTGGAGCAATGCCAGAGATAAAGTAGCAACCAAAATTTGCAGAATAATGGCCCAAACTTGAAGATACTCCCTGCAGAAGCACTGCCTCCTAAGTCAGTTAAATCTATGCAGATGGGTTAGAGACCTTCTATGTATAAAAGGTAGCTAAAATTCATCCCTCTTCACTATTACATTGCCTACTTCACAAAGGCTCTGTATATACTAGCAAATAAAATAAGCAAATAAGATTAAAAAGTCTGTTTATCCATCAAGAGTTATCCATACCTCTTGATGGACAGCACCTCACCTGGTATATCTGCAGCTCATTGCAACCAGCCTTCACCCAGACAGTCTCCCGTCTGGTGAAAAGTCCATGCAGACATCCTTAGGCTTAGACATATGGGTGGAGTAGAGAGTGCCTGCACAGCACAATACTTGTGGAGCTTCTTCCTGCCCTCTGATGTCATTCTAGTATAATGAAGTTTGTTTAGATAAAATATCTGAACAAGGGTCTAAAGGGAAATCAACCTCTTGCATGACCCTCAAAAAGAAAAAATGGCACAGCCTAATATCCTAAGTATGAAAGCTGTGCCGACTCCAGGTATAACCCAGCATCATCTATTTACTTGCTTGGCTTCTTGCTGACATGTCAAGAAAAACTGAAAACACCAGAAGCGCAAGATCAAAAAATCTAAGAGAGATCATGAAGAATGAGGTTTTTCTTACTGACCTTTGCATGCCTCGGAGCAAGATGTCTACATCTGCACTAGTCACTTTGAATTCCTTTGTAGGCCATGGAACCTGAGAGCAGGTATATTCTTCTTTAAGAAGATAAAGTTACAGTGGTTAAACTCAAAATGAAAACTTTATCTTTAAAAGTGATTTGTCATCTTTTACTATTTCTTGTGAAGAAGACTAACTGCACCAAGCTTCCACAAGACTGTCAATCTCAAACATTATTAAATCAACAAAGTTATTCTCTTTTTCTATCCCAGTTCACTTACCCAATGGCCAGAGATTATTCTTCTGGCCCCTAGCATTCATTTTATTTCCTTTCTGGAAATACCAAATTTTTTTCACAGCCAAACCCCAAGACACTGTTTTAAAGAGAGAGATGAAATTTGCTTACATTTTAAAGTGAAAGCCACATGTGAACTCCTAAAGAGCAGGTGGCAGCTACAGTCCTCAGGCAGCATAGACAGGGATATCTGAGAGCTACATATTTCCACTGAATGGCCTCAGAATGGCAGCCGGTGAATCCCTGAGGAGGTGTCTCACAACAGGAGCCAGTGAGGCCACCACTCTGCAGGGCTCGTCAATAGTAAAATCCTGAGCGGGGGGAACTGTTTTCGCCCTTTAATGACCACAGGTCTGAATTTAGGCATGTAGAATCCAACACTTCTTTACTCAGTTTTAGGCAAATTTCACTCTATATTCCCCTAAATCATGCAAAACCAGCTGGGAAACCCTTTCATAAAAGTTGAAGATCAATCCAGTCTTGTTCTTGAAGAGGAAGCTCTGCAAGGCCAACTTGAACAGACTTCACTGTTGCAGAAGTGGCCACTGAAGGTGGATAGTTTGGCTATCAGTGGTTTATATCTATTTGTGTTGGTACAAAAAATGACCTTTAGGTTAGGTTTTCAAGGCATAAATCCCCATATCCAAATATATATATATCCAAATTATTGGAAGCAATGCAACTGCATTATTTATCACGGGGGTAATCAGCCAAGAAGATGGATATTTCATACCTTCACCTGCTCCTTCCTCTCTCTGCACACTGCTGGGAAACATGCACAGATCCAAGATACAGGAATTTATGTCCTTTAAGCCAAAAATGGTAACTTTATTAATCTTTATGAATCAAACAATATATGTCTCAAGCAGATAAGACTTAATCGTCTCAGTTTAGTACTCTGATCAGTTCTTATTGTCCTATATTGGTTCTTTTCAAGCTCTCATCAAAGAACTTCTCACATTTTGTGACAGATGCTGTTTTCATATTTTCACTGTTAATCCTCTCAGGTTTCTGAGATTTCGGGAGCAGGTAGTGAAGTGGCTGAAGCATTTCGTAAATGAAGCCCTAATCCTAGGAGATCATTCATGGTTGGAGTCTTGACTTTTAACCCATCCTTTCTCTATAGATTTACCAGCAGTGGCCAGATTGTTGGAAAATTGCCTGACTGTTTGATCCTTATGCCCCAGTGCCTCAGCAGAGGCATGCCAGGCATTCCAGGAATTTTTTATCTGTTTCATCCTGGCTCCAGCACTCTTGCAAAAGTATCCTTCATGCTATGTGGACTATGGTGTTCAATAGCCTGGACCTGTTAAACATTTGTTACCTCCTGCATTTACATGGTATTTCTCAGCTCCCCTCAGCTGCAGCAGATTGTTACCCCTCCAGCTCCTTTCTCCTTGCTCTCTGAGGTCTCTCTTTCAGTACTACAGAATTAAGTATTTTCCATACCCCTGAAGAGTTGGTAACATCAACCCATAAATTTCAATAAAACCTGAGGCGCTACTAGATCACAAATAATTTTTTAAGTATTCCTTCACTGACTAGGCATACAACTTCAGCAGAAATCCCCTAAACAAATACATTTAACCTCCTTAAGAGAAAACATGTTTCTTTTAGCAGCTTATTCAGAAAAATAAACTCCTTTACAAGTCATTTTCAGTTGAGAGAAAATATATTCATCCCAACAGACCTTGTTCTCTAACAGGTCACTCTCCAGTTACATACACTTTTTTGAAGCAGTGGAAGTCATATCTTTGAAAGGGTTCCTGCTTTATCCCAGATTCATTTAAAAGAGTTTCACATGTCAAATGTAAGATGCATTTTCTTGCTTTTGATTTCTCTTTCATGCATTTACCCTTTCTACTCTCTGTATTGTCTATTCACATTTTTTCAATAAAAGTCAATATAAAAATAAAGCTAAGAAAGATACATAACAGGGATTCATTGCATTCCTGTGTAGTTTGCTGGTTGCACAATAAACTCACTCAACAAATTTCAGGCTCCAGTGGTTCTCTTTAAAGCTCAAAAAACTCAAAAATTTTACATTTCTCTTCAAAAAATTTCTCAGAGCACCATTCTACCTAAGCGGCACATCAGTGGTGCAAGGACTAAAAGAATCTCCTTGCAGAGGATGTCCACTCACTCCAGCCTATATTAATTAATAGTATGTCCATTATGTTGGCAAATCATTCTTTTCTTATTTGACAATAAGTAATTTTTCGTAAAGTTTACTAAAAAGTGTTGTAACATGCAGGCACTCGATTTTTATCAAGCACACCTTATTCAAACCCGTCCTTTCCTACCCAAGCATTGCATCACCACCAAATCCGCTAGGCCTTGTCTACGCTGGAATGTCACCATTGGATTAGTTTCCTTGCTTTATTTGCAGTGACTTACCTATATCAAATTGAAATGCATCAGTGCAACTCTGCTGTGTCGGTCTAAGATACTTTCCTTGTTAATCATTGCATCCACAACTTACGCTTGTTTGAATTAGCTGCTCAGCATCATAAGCATTTATCTTGTGGTGCAGTGTTAAATCACTCAGGTCTATAATTTTCAGCATGGTGTGGCACGTTTACAAGAAACTACAGGAATCCTGGGACTGAGGTCAAGCAAGCAGACTCCTAGGAGCCTCATATCCCACCAGCTCTGCTTCGCAGATGCTCTCCAGCAGCCCAGAAAGTGCAACACAAAGGCTTCATGATTTGGAGAGTCATTGGCACAAGCTGGGCAGCAGATGCAAAACTTTCATCCTTGAATTTGGCCCCTTGGCTCCCATGGATCAGAATCTTCCACCAGGCATCATCAAACATCATCACACACAGCACCTTGCAGTGCTTGGGGGCTTATCCCAGTCCTCATTTTCTTGTTGCCCTCAAAGCCGCATGTGCTGTGCAAAACCCACCTAAACTGACGGGCAATGCTGTGGGCCAAGAAGCAAAGGCTGGCCCGAGCTGCCTGTGCAGTGGGAGGGCAGTGTGGGAACCCAGCAGTGATGCCAGGTGTGAGACCGCAGCCGGGTACGGGTTGCTGCAGGAGGACTGGAGGTGATGAGGAAGGGGGGCTCATGCCCTGGGAGTTTCCCCTAGAACATGGTCTGGGAGAAGATGTTCCCATGTCCCAGGAAGGACAATGACTTGTGGAAGTGAGACCAGAGGAGGCCACCAAGTTGATCAGAGGGCTGGAGCACCTCTCCTATGAGGAAAGGCTAGGAGAATCGGGATTGTTCAGGCTGGAAAAGGCTTCAGGGTGACCCAATTGTGGCCTTCCAGCACCTGAAGGGAACTTACGGGAAAGCTGGGGTAAGACTATTTACAAGGGCACGTAGTGACAGGATAAGGAGGAACGGATTCAAATTGAAATAGAGTAGGTTTAGATTAGATATAGGGTGGTGAGGACCCGGAACAGGTTGCCCAGAGAAGTTCTGGATGCCACATCCCTGGGAGTGTTCAAGGCCAGGCTGGATGGAGCTCTGAGCAACCTCGTCTAGTGAAAGGTGTCCCTGCCCGTGGCACGGGGGTTGGACCAAGATGATCTTTAAGGTCCCTTCCATCCCGAGCCATTCTGTGATTCTATAATTCTGTAATTCTATGATTCTGTGATTCAGGGCAATTAACAGAATTAAAACAGCCGTTTATTTAATTCAGCATGATGAAACCTGAGCACAGCACAAGTTTTTCAGGGGAAAGGAGATCACCCTTGTTACCGCGTCGGCTTCCTCCTGCACAGGCACTGTGCCTGCGCTCCCCATGGCGCTGTGCTTCCCACCAGGAATGCTGTGCGTAGGCCGAGACCTCCATGGGCCCCTGGGCCACCTCCTCGGGGGGCAGCGGCGGCAGAGCAGAGCCGTGAGTGGCCGCGGCTCCCGCCCGCCCTCCAGGGGAGCGCTGCCAGAGCGCGCGGCGCTTCCCTCCGCCGGGCGACGGCTTGGCCTCGCCGGCTGCCGTAGCGGGGCTGGGGGGGCCGGGGCCGCCCGCCCGCGGGACTTCGTGCTGCTGGCGCCGGGCCGCGCCGCTCGGGGCCCGCCATGGCGCAGCACGGCCCGAGCGTCACGCTGTCCCTCACGCTGCCCATCACCTGCCACATCTGCCTGGGCAAGGTAACGGCGCCGCCGCCGCCGCCCGGCCCCCGCGGACCGGGAGTGGGTGCGGGGAGGTCTGGCCGGTGGCGGCAGCTGAGGGGCCCCGCCGCGGCTCGAGGCTCTGACCCCCACCGGGGTTATGTCTTTTAACGCTCTGCGGCTCCGTGGGGGGAAGGAAATCGCGGGGACGGGCCGTTCCCGGCAGCGGCCGAGGCTTGCTGGCAGCCTTGGGATGTTGGGAACCGCGCGCTATCCCGGCGGGAGCGTCCCGGGAGGTGGTGAAGGGCCTGGGGGGCCCGAGGTCGCTGAAACGCGGGTATGCAGCTCCCGAGGTGCCGGTTTTGAGGTTTGGGGGTTTTCTCCCGCTACCAGTAGGATACTCTGTTATGAAATGCTCTGGGAGCTTGCGCTTCAGCGTGGTGCTGTGTCGCGGAGGACAAGTGAAACAAAGAGGAGGAGTATAACCAAGTGGATTTTAAAAGTATGGAGCAAAACTGCAGCAGTCTGGAGAAAAAGTTTCCGCTTCCTCTCTCTGACCCTTTCTCAGTTCCTTTCTCTTCTCCCTCGGGAAGCACAGGGCTCTTGCTAGTCTGTTCTTCTCTAAATGCCCCAGAGCTAATTTCATGTATGGCTGTCACTAATTGCTTCTCAAATTCTTTGCTCATTCCTTACTATTATTTTTTTCTTTTCCTTGTTTTCTTTTCTTAAAGCACAACAATAATTACAAGGGCAGAAATAGCCTTTTATGTTTGTACTCTGGCATTTATTGACTGGTTTGTTTCTGCCTCACCTGGCCTTTACTCCCGGATCTTCTCTGCTGGAGTGATAACAAAAGAGCAGGCACATTCCATGTGTGAAGTAGGTGTGTAGCACTGATAGTGAAAGTAGTCAGACATCTCCCTTTTCTCAAGTGTCATAATTCTGACAGTGTGTTACTTTTAGCAACCATGCTTACTCATTTCTTGGCTTTTTTGTGGAAGCCGAGCAAGACTTCCTGGCTGTTGTCCTGTTACTTTTCTTTTTCTGTTTATCTGTCTAATGAAAGTGGAGGAGAACCCAAGTGTACTGTGTCTGTAATGCAGGGTGGATACTCTCCACTCTGCAAAAAGTGGAAACAGTGAAAAGAGGAGAGTGAAATCAAACTGACTAAGATATTTGCTATTTGAATGCAATCCTAGTTAGTTTCTGATCTAAGCACTTAACAGTTTGATTAGATATTCATTCATATCTCGCTATAAAGCCGCTGGGTTATTTCAAGCCACTGTTTCATACTTCCACTTCCTTTCTAGATGTTCCTGAATTTGTACTGGAAGAGGTTTCCACACTCTTTCTTGCTCTCTTGCACTTAGATAATACATTAACATTATATAAGCGAATCTGTTGGTGAGAGATGTGATAAAGATATTTGAATGCTTTCATTTTTAGACATGTAAAGCTGTTTAAATTTTGGCAAAGCTGACAGCTCTGTCTGTCCTTTCTTTTCAATACACATCTTTGTCTCTAGCTTGGAACTTCATTGAAAAACTTCATCAGAAAAAACAGTCTTCTCAGGATTAAGGTTGGAGGAAGGAAGTTGTTTAGTTTAAATTAAGGAAAAAGTCTTGTCAATTTTTACTACCTTTTAGTGGGGAGCAGGGAGTATCGTGGAGGGGTGACATAATCTGATACTCCTGTGATTTGTAGCATAGACTTCAAATCAAGTGGAAGGCCCGCCCTAAACTCAGAATGTATCTCTTGCTATCCCTGCAGAGCTTGCAGAGGTCTGACTGCAAAATACAAACTATCACTGTGTGTAATGGTAAGGGGATAAAAAAGGAGATACTGCAGAGAAATTCATTCATTTAGTTTACCACTCATTGTTTTTAATGAAGCCGGAGTCTTGGGCAGCAGGGACATGTTAGCCCATTTCGTTAATTTGAACAGTGTCAGAAAGTATATTGGCAAGATGTGCAAATAACCATTTAAAATGAGAGTGAATTGTTTGGATCAATTTCATGTTTGTTACCTGAATATTCTTTTAGCACAGTCTGGGCTGTCTTCTAACATATCTGTGTTTTTTAGTTAGATAGCAGATCAGAAGCCATCTGCTTCAGACTGTTAGGTTTCCTTGTCCCAGGATGTCTGAAGGTCTCTCTTGTTGGTTTTGGTGTAGACAGGTTGCTTGGGCTCGAGACAAAGTTTTGTGTTGGTTGAAACAGTGTAGGATGTCTGGGGATTGGTTCGCTGGAGTGTGTCTGATTTTCCATGTGCCTGCTCCTCCGTTAGTGCTGCGTGAAGGCCCAGAAGTGCCTTCGAAGTGATGTAGATATGTACAGGATTGGATTTTGATCTGCATAGGAGTGGCATTATGTGTGAGGGGAAAAATTAGGAAATTGCTCAAAATCACCTAGCTGACCAAGCCTTCTGAAAATAAACTATAGTCTTTCTAGACATTATGGTCAATTAAGGTACTGAAACTCTGCCGTAATTCAAATGAAATGCTTTTTCAGTAATGGGTGTGTCCTGATTCCCCACCCCCTGGGCTTGTCACAGTCGGTGGGAAGGGCAGTGGTAGCCCCAGCTATTGTGTGACATTTCAATAGCAGCTTCTGCTGGTGTGGCACGGGTTGCTTTGTGTGGATCCTGAGCCAACAAAAGTATAAAACCCCAGCCCTGAAATGAAACTTATAAAGGTGTGTAAATCAGAAGCACTGTACCCTGGAGAGTAATAAATGTGACTTACTATTTTGCCAGAGATACAGAGTAATCATTCACGTGCCAGAAGTGTGCTTCTGTGTCAGGTTTGGGGTGACTGAGGGTCTCTTTCTCCCCAGGGGGGAAAACCTGCACTCATGAAATGTCTTCTCCTGTTTGGATTATTTTATGTTCTTCTGCTCTGTGTCTTATCATCACCATCCATATAACTATTCTCAGGCTGCTTCAGAGTAAGAAAGAAGTATGGCTAGAGAAAAAGTACTTTTTTTTCCCCTGCTAGCTGCAGGTGAGAAAGCTCTTTTTCTTGTATAGAAAAGCAATAAATAACAAGATTTTTTAAATTAAAATAATGGAAGTTGTAATAATTAAATGTTTCTGAAGCATTGGTGTGCTAATGCTTGCAATAATCACAAAAAAAGCCTCCCTTATTATAGGTGAAAGTTCAGTCTCTCTCTGTTCACACCTTCAGTAACTTGAGTTTCTGTTTATGTATAGATAATTCCTTTGATTCCCAGGACTGTCTTATTGGAGGTCTTAAAAATATTGTGAATCCTGTAAGGTAACAGAGGCATAGATAGTAAATTGGAGAAGAAGCTGACAGATCTGGGCCTTAATTCATATCCATGAATATTTCAGTGGTAAAACACTTGGGTTTTAGTTTATGCAACGCTGATTGTATGGGTACGATTGCTACAGGACACGTCTGATCTGTTGGCCCAAGTGGTTATTGACTGTCCTTTCGAGGTGCTTGCTTCTCCCTGCCAACATTTAATTTTTCCTTTTTGGTTTGACTACTTTACTAATAGAATGGAAGAGGAATATCTTGGAGATGATGAGGACTTGATTTAAAAATGAAGATTCTCTTGAACTTGGGTTTTAAGTGCAGTACAGTAGAATCTAAAGTAATACATATTCTGACACTTCTGTGTCTTAAAATACGTTTCTTGGAAAAAGACAGGAGTGGAGGAAAAACGAATAATTATTTTAAGACCCCTAACACAAATACTAATGTTAAAAAGTAAGAGATTCGAGAGTGTGTATTACAGTAAGCTGTAAGAAGCTGCAATAAGGCATAAAGTCTTTTTCTTCTTCATCATATTTGGTCCCTCTATGCACATTTACTTTCAAACAGGGTTTATAGTTAAATGGCAAACGAGAATAATGCATTGTCATTAATATTTTCTAAAAGTTTGTTTACCTTGCCGTTTTGGAAGGGGAGGGAAAGCTTGAAAGAATCTGTGTCTGATTGGAATATTTAATCCTTCAGTTAGCTGCCCCATTCTTGGGTAATGACTTATTTAGTAGCAATGCATATCTAGCAGGAGACTTGAATTAGTGATTGCTGGTTCATGTTTCAGCTCTGTGGTTTTGGCCCTGATCCTTTTTAAAGCTGATTTCCATGAAGCTGATTATCCACAGGCTAAAGTTAATCTGTAACACTTTATGTTCCTATGATACCTCCTCCACAGTGAAGTGTTGAATGTCGCCAGTAGAAATCCCTCTTTGCCTCACTTTTGAAAATGCACGTTGCATTTTGCTGGAGTGGCTGGCTTTAGTTCTTGGAGGTTTGGGGGTAAAGGAAGGGTGCAGCTGCCACTCTGGTTATTAACAAGCTCTTGGAAACAAGGACCTTAGTTCTGCAGAAATGGTTATAGTTTTGGTGCCTTCGATAAGAGGGGAATTTGATGTTGTGAGTCAGGAGGCTGCTCCGAGCTAGCCCTGTGAAACAGTGTCACTTTCCTGCAAGGCCAGACTTGAGATGGAGTTATATATTTTCATATTTTGTTACTTGAAGGAGTTTTAAGGTATTGATAGAGTCTTTCTGTTTGTTTTTTTTTCATTTCCTCTCTAATGCTAAAAGGTCCGTCACCCAGTTATCTGTGTGAACAACCATGTTTTCTGTTCCATTTGTATTGAAGTGTGGCTGAAGAACAATAATCAGTGCCCAGCTTGCAGGATTCCCATCACGCCTGAAAATCCCTGCAAGGAAATTATAGGTAAGGACAAGTTTAGGCTTTGAAATAACTTTCTGGTATTTAGTGCTGGAGGAGATTGCTTTGAGTCCAGAGATGTCTGGATACCTTTTCCTCTGCGTGTTTTTTACCGTAATCTAAGGATGAATTAACTAAATCTTTAACCTTGTAACTATTAGGTATGTTACTGGAAAGTTCCAAAGACATTGTGTATATTAATGGCTAGATTATTCAAACACAATAAGTACCCCATGGCTCTAATGATTGCTTTTAAATCTTGGTTGGATGGTACCCTTAACTGAAAAAAATGCATTAAAAATGCATTGTCACCTATGCATTGCAACCTGTTGACCTAAAAGAACAGCATTTAGCTGAGAATTAGTGTGCTTCAATCCAGAATCTTGAGTAAGTGTGTGTTATTTTTTATTTTTTGTTTGTTTGTTTTGTTCTTCACTTCCTCCCTTTTTTTTTCTTTTTTTATTTTTAGGAAAATTACTCTTAGCACAGAAGTAAGACAAAGCTACAACACCTGCATGAGGCTCTTAACTTCCCCAGAGCTAGGAAATACTGCGGTCTTTATTCAACATAAAATATCAGCTCTGCTATTTCATTCTAAGAGAAAAATATATCTGGATAATCTCACTTCAAAAACTTACACTAACTTGTACTAATTAAATGTATGTTTGATACCCTGCCCCTTCCCTTCAGCTCTGTTTTGTTAGCATGGTCTTAAATAACATAGGATTCTGTTAAGGAAAAAAAAAGTTGAAAAATATAGAAGTTTACTTCCTGTTGTGAATCAAGATTTTGACTTCTAAACATCACTAGTAAGTACTCAGGTTGAACTTGTTCTGAAAGTGAAAGGACTTTAAATCTTCCATAGTAGCCAATTGGTCCAATATTAACTGTATTTGTAGTTGATAATACGGAAAGTGTTGTAAGGTGGATAACTAGTATTGAATTGACTGAAAAGGAAACAACATTAGTGCTTCTTTAATCCTATGTTGCTTTAGGAGGAACGAGTGAAAGTGATGCTGTATTTAGTCCAACAGTCAGAAAACACCTACGTAAAACAAGGCTTGAATTGCTCCACAAAGAATATGAGGTAAGGACAGGGGGAGTGTTGTGGCTTTCCAGATGAGCTGCAGCTATTAAATTACAACCTATAAATGATCCTTTTGCTTTGAGTCCTGCTGTTTTTAATTTGAGTATAGGTGTATACTGTATCTACATGAGACTCAGCTGTATTAAAATGCCACCTTTTGACTAAGGTTACAAGAGAGCATTTACTGGTGCTTGAAGTGGTCCCACTGACGTCACAGTAATAGTCTTTCTAGACAACAGGTAGCCAAGTACAGCCAATTCTTTAGTTTTGGGGCGACTCCACCCCCAGGTGGTACGGGAACATTTTCTTTATGCGTATGAGGGGTAGGGAGCTTTTTGTTTTGTCTTCAATACAAACACAAACATTTTCTGAAGTAATTCCCTGTTGCTCAGGGGGACTTAATTCCTTCTTAAAGAATATTGCCCACTGTAACCTTCTGGCATAGGTTAATTTTTAGCATTATTGTTTTACTGTTTTTTGAAGGTGAGTAAATGCTTGAAAGTGGAGCTGAATGCTCCAGTCTCCTGCCGGAAAAATACTCCCTTGGGAAGAAGATGAAAAGCTGTTAATAAGGAATGTGCTTAGTTTGTTTTCTTAGCTGTTGTTTCCTCAGTAGCAGCAGTGTGAAGACATCATGTATTCTTGAGGGAAACCTGTTGTGGGGAGGAGAATGAGGGAAAGGAAATGGACTCTATATATCCTTAACACTGGGGAAGTAAGAGCTATCTTTTATGACAAGCTTGCCTATAGCTCAGGTTCTATTATTCTCTCTGAGAGAAGGAGTCAGGAAAAAGAGGCTTCCTGCTTTTCTGTTGAATCAACTCGAAATTCATAGAGCTAGTCATAGGATAACATAAATTCCTTTAAAAAAACCCCTTTAATTTAAAATGGTTGTCCCCATGCTGAGGGCAGGGGTGGGCAGGATTATTTGTGAAAATATGCCTTGGATTTATGTAAATGCTGTATATGGCATCCTTAAGTAGTCTGACCATGGACAACTCATATACTTGAATTGGTGAACAGTGTAGAATACATGTTTTCAGGATAAATTACTTCTTTTATCCCTTTAACAACAGGCTTTGGAAGGTTTTTGCTTCCCTGTGGCTTCAGACTGATACAGCTAAGAGCTTTGTTCTTTGCATTTTAAGAGTCCTAAGATGTTGCTGCTTTGGTGTAGCTGGAGCAGCCTTTCCCAGGCAGTGTTCTGTCCATTTAGAATTTGAAGACTTTCAGCATCCGAACGTGTGGCGTTTCAGAATGATATGAGAGAAACACTCTTAAATAACAGCAAATGAGTCAGCAGAGGACGACCTTAAGAACACTCTTGATACAGGAAATCCTCCCACAGAGTGCCCTAATAATAGATTCATGTTGCTGAATGCTTTGAAGCTTTTGGTCTGCCCTACAGTTTGTTCAGGGTCCTTTATGTAGTCAAGGGATTCCCTGCACTAAAACCTTCAGTATGCTTGAGTGTGCAGGTTGATTAAAATCCTGCCTAAAGCACAATACATAAGCATACTTAGAAATATGTGTAAATGAAGGCATGCATCTGGGCTTGCCAGAACCCGTGTTTCTAAGTGCTGTGGGAACTTGCCAGTATTATTTAATTAATCTCACAAATTATTTTAATTCCTCTGAATTTCTGACACCTTTAGGATGAAGTAGAATCCCTGCAAAAAGAAGTAGAAGATCTGAGAGGTAAAAACCTCAGTTTACAGATACAGCTGAAATCTCTTCTGGATCCTGCGGCATCAGCTTTGTCTTGCCAAAATGAGGAAACTAGCCAGTCAGCAAATGAAACAAGTACCAGTGGCGCAGAAACTCCAGAGGAATGGAGCAAAAAGCTGAAAACTGCCAATGATATGTGCGAAAAACTGATTGATAATGTGGAAAAGCTAAGGGAGGTAATAAATGTGATGAACACATTTCTTCAGCTATTTTATAGCATAACTGTTTTGTGTTAGTTAAATGGGAGTGAGAGCTACCGTGACCTTTGGGTACTTCATAGATCTAGAAGAAAGAGGAAAAGAATTGAATTCCAGTGACTGTTGGTGTAACATAGTATTTCCATGTAGCCCTTGCAAGTGTCAGATGTTATTGCTTGTTCTAGTGGGTCCTGTGTGTGACTCTTCTTCAACTCCTCTGTCACTCTATGACTGGGTAATTGGATTATAGTAGCACTTGTAGACAGTATTGATGGCCAGATTTTTCAGGCTTGCAATAATCTATATAATATATCTATTTTACAGCATTCAGTGGGCAAACACAGAACAGTTGGCTGAGGCAGATTTTGCACTATTGCCCTCCCTGCTAGCCGATATTTTTGGTGCAATTTGCTGAGACAGAGTAACTTGACCCTTTGACTGAAAATAGACAAGCTTCAGCATTTTATGACCAGAAGATCCTTTACTGGAAATCTGCAGCCTTTTTATACATCTCGATGTAGTATAAAAGTAAATCTGATATTGGAGAAGCAAGGATGAAGGAGATAGGCCTGTGAAAATACATCTAAACAAAAGTATCTTGCAAAATATACCTGCAGGCACAAGTAAGATCACCTTAAACATTGAAGAAGAGTGAAATTTCAGATTAATTTGAAATCAAGGTGGAAAAAACTGGACTTGTATTTATTCAAAATACTGCCTTTTTTTCTTCTATTTCTTCTATTAACAATCCTGGGTTACTTCCAGAAAACAGAAAGTGTGATGTGTTTAGAATTTTTTTTTTTTTAACTTTTTAAGCATTAATAGTGTTCATACTTTTTCTGTACAGTAGACTTGGAGGCAGACATTGTACTATTCTGCCATTTTGTTAATGGGACACTTCTAGGACCCCAGGAGCTTCAGATTCACTTGTAGATGGCAAAAGAGGATTCGCAGCAATAAGTTCTTGTCTGTCTTTTTTTTGGTTGGTTTTTTTTTTTCATGAAGTTAAACTGTACTGCCTTCTTGGGGGGTTTTTTGGGGGAGGGGTTTAGGTTGGGGTTTTTTTGTGATGACTAAGTTTTTTAACTTTTTCCCTCAGTAAGTAAAAAGAAGAATGTTACAGGAACTGAAGAAGGGGTTTGCTTAGGTATTTTTTCAGTATAACTTTAGCTTTAGGAAGAAAAGAGGTTTAAGTGTAGGGAATCTCTGAATTTGGTGAAGAGTTAGAAAAAAATAGAGGTTTGGATAGGTTTTAGGGAAGAAATCTTAAACTGTTGTCATAGAATCATTTAGGTTGGAAATGGGCTTTAAGATCATTGAGTCCAACACTTTTTTCCCATCTGTTCCCTGTTCGACAGCTGCTTAATTCCGTAAGTACCTAAAGTCAGTTGGCTGTTTTAGACTTTGTCTCACTGGTAAGCATGCACTGCCCATCCCCATTCTGAACAGCAAAACCTCTTTCCCACGCACACACTATCTGGAACCAGAAACCTTCTTATCCCTCAAAGTACCTGACCCAGGAGTTTCAACCAGACATCACTTCTCAGTGAGACAAGATCCCTCAGCAAATGTGGTTGCCACCACATTCTTTTTCAAAACTAGACTGAATCAGGAAATAGCAACCACCTTTATCATTTAATGTTCTAGAGCAGACAAATACAGGAATGCCCAAAGTAGGCATTAATACTTTGAGTGGAGTCATAAAAAGTGTGGGAGTGGTGAAACAAACTCCATAGGAGAAAGCCTAGACTAAGTACACTCATTAAAAATGTAGTTACATGAACTCATTAATATAGACATTGTGCTGCAAGTGGGGATCCCTTGCAGATTGCTGGCTTGGAAGGTCAAGCACTCTCTGGAAGAAGGACATCAGAGGGGTTCAGTCCTTGCCATGTGCCACATGGATGCCCTGCCTACCAGAGCTACACAAGTAATGAAATCTTTTACTTGATTATGTAGATGAGGGAGCTCTGTCTTTGAAAAGAGAGAAAGGTCTTGGCCATGATGTCAGGTGGTTTGATGATGCTTTGGAACTGAGCTTTCCTGAATTCTCATTCATTGCTTTCAGGATAGCTTTGTGCTTTTATTTTTCAAATACCAAGTAGTTGACACTCAGCCCTGGGCTCACCGTTCAGTTCTTTGCCACAAGTCTCTAGTTATTCTTTTTGTCCTTAGGAATATTGTGGTGTTGGGGGTGGGGGGTGTTTATTTTTTTCTGTTCCATTTCTCCTCCTCCTTACCTGGCAGGGTTGCTAGGCATATTTGTATGAGAATTTAAAGTTCTCTGCATCTCTTCTTGCACTGGTCAATGCTTCTGAAAAAGTACATATCATTCCTGAGCCCAGTTGCATAGCTCTTTCTTCAGATCTAGCTCTAGATGATACTTCTATTATGCAGTGGAAGTGTTATCTAATTGAGGCTATGAATTACGAGTCCTGGACTGATGGTGCTGTTTTTAGCATAGGGAGGTTGAGCAGACTATGAAGTGCAAAGAGTATATTCTGCTTGTTAGGATAGTGGCATTCATCGTTCTGAAACACGTGGCAGGAAAACTTCTCTTTATATGAAGTGTCTTGTTAACAAGGGTGTTGGCTGAACTAAGAAGGAATTGACCTCACTTCAAGGAGTAAGAAGGGCTGTGAATCAGGAATCTTAATCACAATGTCCTGGAAGAAAGTGAAGAAAGACTGCAAATAGCTTGTCATAATGGATTTGCATCCACAGGATAACTATGCTTTAAAAACAAGCCAAAAACCCACAAAGTAATCTTGCTCTAATTTGGAATGGGGGAAGCTGTTCAACATTAGTTTTGCTGATACCTGCACATTGTAATGTTAATGTACTTAACGTATTTAGTCATGTGGAAAAAAAAACACGGAATTGCCATTAGTACATCTCCTTAATGACTTTCTGTGCTAACTAACATAGCTGTGTTTATTTCCCTAGATAGGACACTTGCAGTGTATTTTGGGAATATAAATAAAAAATGTCTGTTCGCTATTCAGTTTTGCAAACCATTTCCCATGGTGATTTTTAAGTGGTGTCCCTGTCTGAAGGCTGTTTCCTGCCTGCACATTTCTAGTTCTGTCTCTTTAAAAAGAAGAAACAGCTTGTCCTATAAATATTAGAAGTAATTTCTGTTTCACTGTATACTTATTTTTTTCCTTTTCTTTTCCTTAGGCAAATAAGAAACTGAGCGTGGAAAACAATAGCCTTTTAAGAGAGAATTTGCGACTAAAAGCTGAAGTTGATAGTAGATCACCCCAAAAGTATGTGAATATTTTAAAAGCTACTATCTTTTATTTATAGACTGTTTAACTGTTGTAGGGCTGTTTAACCTAAAACTGTGGTGGTGTACATGGTGTTGCGTATGTGTCTCCAGGTAGACTTTGGAATTTTTATCCTCGTGGACTTCGGTGAAGAACGAAAGTTAGAGAATAGCAGCAAGTGGGTGAGAAATGCAACTTAGAGAATTGCAGCAAGTCCACAGTGATAGAATATGACCTTGTCTACAAATGTTATTCCTTTTGTTACATGGCCAGTATTGAAGTACTGGATTCATTAGTTGAATTCTACAGTGAAGTTGTTATTGCGAAATTTCTGAATCTGGTATTTGGTCAAAGTAGAAAGTCTCTTACTAAGTGCCAATGTTGCTTGTGTTCATGTTTGTTTTGTTCTTCCTTTTGCTGCCTTCGAGGTTTATTTTGTGGGCTTGGGCTCCCTGTTCAAGGAAAATTCCTGACAGCTTTGCGTCTGGGCAACATGTGTAGAATTGAGCTTCTGCAGCATGAGAACACCATTCCCAGAAATGACATCTGTGTTTAATACTCTGTCTTAAACAGTTAAAACACCAATGACAGTACCCTCAAAAAGCAGAAACTTTGCCGTACTCATTAGAGCTGTGTTCTAAGGTACCTCTTCTTGGGAGTACTTTGTGAAGCAATATATTTATATTTTTAAAACTATTTTCCTTTCTTTCATTGGTTTTCTACCTTTCTTCTCTCATTTGTTTAGATGTTAAAAAGCTAATAGCAATATTGGCCAAAGGTTTATACAGAGCTTTTGAGGAAGGGGGTTGGGAGGCACCCGTGTAATGTAAGAAGAAAGCTCTCTGGATTTTGTTTTAGTTCTGGCAACATACCTGCTGGAAGATAAAATTCATCCTTATAGAAGAGCTTACTTGCCAGACTGCTTATCATTAGAGACAACAGGAAAGAAGATGCATGATCCTTATGCTGTGGATGCATGAAAGCACATTCTGCCCTGAAGTCCCCTTATAAGATAGAGCCCTGTTTAAGGTCTTGGCACTGGCTTTTATGGCATAGATTATCTTTTCCCATAAGACTCAAGAGTGAGTTGGCAAGGATGGCAAACTTAAAAAGTAAATAGATATAACTAAATAAATCCTAGAAAAGAAGAGCTAGAACAGACCAGATAATCTAAATTGATTTTTACTTTTCTGATATCAGGTGAACTCCCCAGTGGAGACAATTTCCCTTTCTTCTAGTTTGTTTATGCTTTACCATGATCAGAAAAAAATATATAACAGAGGGACAGGGGTGTGAAGAACTAGTCTTTGCTGCAAGCCAGTTAGTTTCCCATCTTTTGATGGTGTTGCCTGAAACAGTAGCCTGTCACTTTCTTCGTTAGAAGCCCAGATATAGCCAAATGTTATTAAAAATTGGACAGTGTTAGGGTCTGTCCTGCAATCCAGATGCCCACCAGATTGGCCTGTCTGTGTCTCTGCTATTATTTTTTTATTACTATTTTTTTAGTCTCCTGAACAAATATCACATCCTGCCTGCCTTTTGGGAATTATCTTTGGCCCATGCTAACTCCAGAGCTGTGCATGGGATTTAGGACATGAATTGAATCAGGCTTAAACTGGTCTATGAACCGTTCAAACACTTCATGAGTTTGTATGTCTGTGCCCTGATTCTGCTATACTGAATTTTGCCTTTTCTTTGAGCCCAGTGGTGTGCTACAAGAATTTAGGTACATGCAAGGAAAAACTCATCTTGGAAGAAGCCCTTCAGCACATTAAATTTAGCAATTTTGATTCATCCAGCCTGTACTCATTCATTCCTCATCACGTTTTAAATACTGAATTTGTCCAGGTCTTCTAGATGTGTGTGACTTGAGAGAATAAGTAAACTTGTGTTTATTTGGTTTTGCTCTACACTCAAGAATCTCCAGTGTCTATGGTTTTCTGAAGTCATAATGCTTAGAACTGGTACTAGACTACAAATGAAGTCTTGGTAGCACTAACTAGAGCAGAAAAACTCTCTTCTGTCCTCTATAACACCTTATATCAATATCTTGCAAAACCTTCTTTGTTGTTTCCTTTTACCTGACACTTCTAGCACAAATGGCCAATTCTGCCGAATTGCCGTTTAGAAAGTTACCTTCCTACCTCATTTTGCATTTGTGGTTTTAATATCCACTTTCAAAGTGTGGGAATTAACCCATTTATTGGCTTTCTTCAGGTTGATGTTTTGATGTATATCAAACTTCATTCTTTCAAATCCCACGTACATCCTTCAGATAATGAGAAGTCTCTCCAGTCTTAATGTTGTTAGCAGAATTTTTAAATTAACTTTCGTCCTTGTGGTCATTAGTCTGGTCAATATTCAGACCAGACCTAACATCAAGACATTTTTTAAATGTTGTTTCAGCTCTGATGGCAAACTTTGATAACATTTAAAAGGTCCCAGAGCTAGGCTTCACACTTTGAACAGGGCTTGTAATAAATGGGTTTTTTAACTTGCTTATGAAATCAGAATTCAAGGCATAAGCATCAGAGCCCAACAATGTCACTAGAATTAAAAGTTTCTGTGCAAGTACATGGATTTGACAGTATAGTTGTTCCAGTATGCTTTATTCAGAAGTTTTCAGAAGGCAATTTTTGGAAAAGTTTCTGAATGAGTCTCTAGTGAAATTTAAAATAGCTACTGAATTGGATCTTTGTAATTTTGTGTCACCACCATTGTTTCATTTTTCATATATTCCTTAGCTTCAGATTCTCAGATATGGATTCATGCTTAAACAACTAACTAAAGTAACTAAAACTGGTATCAAAGTATTTTGTAAAGGTTTTGTCAGTATTCAGTCCTCATGTCCCAAGTGTAGTTCATTTTGTGCATGATGACATTGGAGCTAAATAGCACAGCATAAATTGTTTTAGTGGACTTAGCTTTACAGAAGAGAGAACACTAATGGCAGGTGAATGATCCCTTTGTAACACAAATTCTACCTCCTACATCACAGGGAAAAGTCAATTAGCCTTCTTCAGTGGTCAATGAAAATCTTTCCTTTTATCATAGACTTGAATTGTTTTTTCTTTGTTCTTATCCGTTAAAACCTGCTGAAAAATGTCATGTATGTCAGTAAAATCAGTATTTCAGCCATGTCAGGTATTTTTGTACATTTTTTTAAATGATGATGCTGATTTATTGATTAGCTTTTTATTGTTTTACTTGAAACATTTTTGAGACTAGACCTTCACCAGAATGCCGTACCATCATATGTTGGGGACACAGGTCTGAAAGGGTAAGTTTCTTGCTCTGATTCTTACCAAAGACCTGCATTAGTCTTCCATTTCTCAGGCAAATCAGACTGATTGGTGGTTGTTGTTTGTTCTTTCTTTACCTTTTCTCCTGATGAATTTTCAGCGACTTCCATGTTCCTGATACAGAGCAAAAAACTTGTAAAACTTAAGTTTTGCAGGATAATAAAGCCCTATTACTTCCAGCTCTACTTGAAATAGAAAACTGTTAGGTCTATTGGCAGGGCACAGTGGATCTAAAAGCGTTTTTGGCAAAGGGCTGTTTGCTTTTTACCTGAAGGAAAATAACTAGCAAGTCCATCTACTCCAGGGTATAGTGTATTTTATGAATGGTTAGATTCAGATTGGCTTGAACCAGACTTCTAGGCTTCTTAGGAGTCTTTTCCCTAAATATTTAATTCCTTCTGCCAGTTAAAATCCCAGTCTGAAACTGTCTGTAACATGCATAAAATTGTTGCATTATCTCTTTTCTCTGGTTTTGTGAGTTGTTTTATGGTTGCAGTTTAGTGGGGAAGGAGCAGTTCTTCTTCTTCTGTTTTACTGTTTATCTTGTCTAGATTTGTGACTTCAGGTACACTGAAATCTTATGCTGTTGACTTTCTAGGTCATTCTTTACAATGTTCAATTTTTACCTAACTCAAGTATTTCTGCACATACCAGGCTATTAAATTCAGTCTGCATTTCACTGGGTCTACAAATAGGCTTCTAAAAACCTGTGTCCAGGGTGCAGAGGGTAAAAATATTGCTGTCTTCCCTGACAGAAAACTGGGCTATGGTCTCACCTTTCTGCAAGTTTGCTGGTCCAGAGGAGTGACCATTTTTGAAGACTAGCTGCAGTGTGGCCTTAGAAGTAAAGGAGGGGAAAGTACTATAATATCCTTCAAAACAACTCTGAGTTCTTGAGTCATCCTGAGAAAGTGCCCACTTCAGGCATGAAGATCTAAGCCTTAGGCAGATGGGTAAGGACTTTCAGATCACGCTCCAGTTTTGTGGGTTTTCCAGTAGGGGTTTTGTTTCAGTAGTTCTGAAGTAGTTCTTTCTAGCTTATGCTGTTTGCTGACCCTGCTGATAATCTGCCTTTCTAACATGGAAGACCAGTGATGATTCACTGAAAGATGTTAAAATGCTTGGAGAGGCTTTGCATATTTGTCTAAATTCAGCCAATTCCCTAAGTGAAAGGGGAGGCTCATTTCAAACAATGTACCTGACTTGCCTGTTCCCAGTGGACGGTACGTCTTGACTTTCTGTGTATGGGTTTTTTCGCTTGCTAAGAAAAGGCCCTCATCTGACAGTAACTGTTTTTTAGTTCTGATGTCTCTGCAAATATGGCACACTTTTAAGACAGTTGTATAAAACCTGGGATGTTGCCAAGATGTTTCTGCAGATCACCTTTCATAGGTAATGTAGAGGAGAATTGCAAACTTGTACAGCTGGTACATGATGTCACCGAAGAGCTGTAGAAGCTAGTGGGTCCTTCAGCTGGTTTGTTCTTGAATGTCCTGCCTTTCTTCCCATCTAATTGCAGAACCCAAGGGAGAATGTGTATCTAAATGATGGGACTGGGTTTGGTTGTACACTCTGGCATTACCCTTATCTCAAACTGTAAAAAGCCCTGACTGTACCTTGTTGTTTTCCACTTTTCATCCTTTGTTTCCTTTGGAGGATGGATCATTCTCATGCATCCTGAACTGCAGGGTGGTCCCCAGCCTGGGCCATCAGGTGATTAGAACTGGAGAGTCAGTTTCCATAGCACCCATGCAGCCCCAGTCTTCAGGAAGTGGTTATACAAGAAAACTGTTGCAGCTGCTTGCTGTCCAGAAAGAGAAGATTTTGTATGAAGTTGTGTGGTTTAAACTGACTTCAGGGCTCAACCAGACAGACATGCTGCAGTTAATGGTCACTGATGTGTTATTTTATGTGTAAAATAAAACCCTAAAGTTGAATTTGCAGAACCGATAGGTAAAAAGAGAAGAAACAACTGAAAAATTTGTTCAACTCCCCAAACAGTTTTTAAATGGACTTCTTCAGAAGTTGTTGTGGTTTAACCCCAGGCAGCAACTAAGCCCCACACAGCCTCTCACTCCCCTCTCAGGATAGAGAAGCAGAGAACTAAAAGTGAAAAAACACATGGGTTGAGATAAAGACAGTTGAGTAGGAAAGGAAAAGCTGTGCACAAGAAAAGCAAACCAAGGAATTTATTCATCACTTCCCAGAGACAGACAGGTGTTCTGACGTCTCCAGGAAAGCAGGGCTCCATCTGTGCCTAACAGTGACTCAGGAAACAAACACTGTCATTTAGAACATCCCACCTTTACTTCTTCTTTTCCCAGCTTTATATTCTGAGCGTAATGAGTTACGGTATGGGGTATCCCTTTGGTGCATTGGGATCAGCTGCCCCAGCTGTGTCCCTTCCCAACTTCTTGGGCACCCCCAGCCTCCTCATTGGTGGGTGGAGAGGCAGAAAACGCCTTGACTCTGTTGTAAGAACTGCACAGGAGCAACTAAAACATCCCTGTGTTATCAGCATTGTTTCCATCACAAATCCAAAACATAACCCCATACTAGCTACTGTGAAGAAGAGTAACTGTATCCCAGCTAAAAGCAGGATAGGAGTACTCAAACCTAACTGAGGGAGCAGTTGTGGAATAATGCAAAGAGGGGTAACTCCAACAATGTTAGTTCTTGCTCACTGTAGGTGAGAGACGACAGCAGCTTTCTGATTGGTGTCAAGTTAGAATCATGCTGGGACAAGAAAAAGGACTCTTGACTGAGAAAAGGTCCTAAAATAAGAGCTTCAAATGTTCATCTAGACATCCACTGTCACCTCAGACACTGTAACATAGCCAGTACTCATTCCTGGGGCTGGTAGCTGTGACACAGGGTCTGTAGATTCATCCTTCCAGAGTCTGTGGGCCAACAGTCATGTAAAAGACTTTAGGTGATGTAAAATACTGTTAGGTGTGTTGAAGGATCCAAATCCCACCTGAAATGTGTTGCTGTTCACTTTATGAGGGATGATTTGTTTTTCTGGGCTTGCAGTTTTCTGTATGAAGTACATACTTGAAACAAGTGCAGTGAGATCCAAAGTTACTGTTTCAGTGATATGACTAAAGAACAAGACCCTAACACTCAAAAGTCTTTGTCCATGTGTGAGGATATGGCTTTCCTTTTGGTATATGTATGCTTTTTACCGCATGTGTACTAAATACATTAACTCAAGAAGAGTTTATCACCTTGTTACCAAGTGTGACATAATCCAAATGCTTCGGGAAATACAATTTTTCTAGTTTGTCAGGTGGAACTTAAATTTATTTTCATGTAACTGTATTGCATTCTGTTGTTACTATCATAAGACCATAATTTTTTGGCTATAGCACAGCTCACTGTGCATCTGAAGGGAAAAGAAGAAGAAATCTCTTATGAGTGGTTTGGTTTGGGGAAATGGGGAGGGTTCTGGTTTCTTTAACCAAAATGTGAATGTTTTTGTACTCTTCTGACTTGCTAGGTGAGGCACTAAAACACCTATATCTGGAGTAATTGGCTGTCATAAAATCGATGTCCTTGAAAATTTGGGAAATAAATGTATGCAAGTCTTAAAGCGGGAACAGAAAGCAACTATTCTAATGCCTAACTGCAGAAGTAACTTTATAGGCAGCTTATCATATGTTACATTTCTGAAAACCAAAATTCCCAAGCACATCCCTCTGCAACAATTAACATATTAGTGATGCTAGTTGCCTTTGAACAACATGCTGTATTTTTTTAACCTGAGGACACTTGTTATAAAAGTTACACTTGAGAATACAGTGCTTCTTCCTCATAAGCAAATCTCAGGCTGTCACTAATGCTATTTGCATTAAATAAACATATTACACCATTCTTCCATTAAAAAGGAATTACCAGGTATGCATATAAATGTAAACATGTTTTAATGTTTATGTCAGAGTGTCTGTTACAGCAGACTCCAGAAAATCTTGCTTATTTTACAGAAGCATTTTTCCTTTTCTCTTACTTGGCTATTCAGCTGAATTGTATTTTTGCATATTCTGTCTTTTATTAAGGAGTGCAGGATTTGCTCCTGTAAGACTGTGTGAATAAGTCTGTTAGAGAAAGACAAAATAAATACTTTTGGATCACCTTGCTTGGGCCCTGTTGTGCTACAGTGACTCCTGTATCTTAAACCAAAATCTGTGTTCCTTTAACTGAAGGAAGAAATAAGCCAAAATGTGTTGTATATAAGGATGCTTATTTCATGTAACCCCCTTCCCCTGAAAATATATAATGGAAACATTCTTGAGCTGAGATTCTGCTTTTACCTAGTTTCATAGGGGAGAGAGAAAGTCTTCAGTGCTTTTGCTCCTATTTCCCTCTTGTGTGCAGCTAGAAATGGGCCAACTGCTATAAGCAATTGGGAAAACTTGTTTTCCAGAGAGTAAGCAAATGAAAAATGGTCTGTCTTCTTTTTTTATGAAGGTGAAGATAATTAGGTAGAGGTACTGTGGAGGTGAGGGGTCCTTGCCTCAATCAAGTTGCAGTCCAGCTGCCTTCTTTTAGAGGAAAAAAGAAATCTTACTAAATATAAAACTTCTACTTTGCCATTTCTTGTCTACAAGGAAGTGAGTGGCACACACCAAAACTGTGTGACGCTTAGGCTGATCTGATTTAACAAGTGGTCTGCTAGCTGTAACAGAAGTGACTTAGACTGTTGTGTGAATCTTATCCATCACTGAACCATCTGCACCAAAGTCTTTAGAGTTCTTTAAATATGCAGAAGCAGTTGAACAGTGAAATATATCAGTAGATCTGGTCACTCCTGCCCAATTTCTTTCGGGCTTATAATAGCCCTTACTGCTTTCCCCAGCTGTCCAGTTAATTGCATTGCAGTTGCCAGTGTACAGCAGCCTCCTGCTGCTTTGAGCTCATGACTTGAAGAAGCAGAATATGGTTTGATTGTTTGCTGGAAATGCATGCATGGATCCATGGCTATTTTGCCAGCATAGTTGCAGGCCACAGATACACCACCTTCAGATTTCACTGGTCCAAGGGTTGCAGTGGGAGCATTTTGTGAAGAGGTGAGGTGATAGAATGGGGAAAATGGAATGTGAATTCAGTGTGACTCGGAGGGACAGGCAGACAGACAAAGAAAAAAGGTAGACATTTCAGGCAATGTTTGTGCTGAAAGAATAAATATAAACCTGTGCTGTAACATGGAGCTTCAAGACAGAAAGTGGAAATTCAGTGTAAGCCCACGTACAGAATTGTCCTTTCTTTGTGATATAAAACCTCATTTGTCAGAGTTGTAGGGTGGCTGCAGGTCCTTCCCTCCTTTCTAATAATATCAGAATATTAATTGTTTTTTCTTTCTATAAATTGAAAGCCTTGGATGGAGCAGGGAAATCCCTGGTGCTCGCCTGTCAGTGACAGGTCAGAATTAGTCAGGGCATATAGCTGAAACCTTCACCTGCCCTCTGGGGAAGGTCAGTCTTGAAAACTGGGGGAAGATGAGGGGAAGGTGAGTCTGTATCTTGGCAGTTGAAAAAGTGCTTAAGCTGGAAACCCCGCGAGCACACAACTTTCACAAATGACAAGCAGCAGGTTTTTGTATTGGAGTCAAGATAGAAATCAGATTGTTCTGGTTGTAAAGCTCAGAAAAACAAGTAACTCTTAAATAAGTGGATAACCCATCCACAGGATAGGTGAGGAAAATCTGTATATCTAAGAGGAACATAATTGAAACGGTCTATATAAGTATTTAAACCACCTCAAAGGACTAATGCAATTTTGGCATTTCATATCAGCATTTTGTTTTTGACAAGGTGACATTGTGAAAGAAATGTATTGTAAAACACTGCTGTACTGTAGGAAAATGATTGAATGTAAATATTTCAAGATGTGGACCACTGTTCAAATGTTATCATAAATCTTTGCCATTGTTTTAGGGGATAATTCTTCATGCATATTTGAGTTGAATTGATAGAACCAGCCCCTGGAAGGGTAATCTGCTTGTTATTGCCTTGCTACCACTAATACTTTAATTTTGTCTTTTCATGTATCACCTCCACCTGTATGTTATTTGTGATGATTTCAGGTTTTTTTCATAACTAGCAGAGAAAAGTTCTGACTTTTGTTTTCAAATTAACGAGTGTTTAATAGCTTTGTTCTGTCTTGAAATGAGCTTGCAAACCTTCACAAGAATGTATTTTTCCAGCTTAATATTTTCTTTCTTTTTTACCTATTGCAGGTTTGGTAGGTTTACAGTAGCTGCGCTTCATTCCAAAGTGGAACAAAGTGAACGTGAAATGAACCGTCTGAAAAAGGCACTGGAAAGAAGTGATAAATACATAGAAGAAATAGAGTGTCAGCTTTTACAGCTTAAAAATGCAGGCAAAGGAAGCCAGACAGTGAGTGCTGTTAGTGAGAGAGTGCTTTCCACAGATCCTGAAGGAGGTGAGAGCAGTGAAGATACAACTTGTTTGAAAACCCAAGCTGAGGAGAAAAAGGCTTTGAATACTAGTCAAAGTCCTGACAGTCTTGAGCAGCTGACAAGTGGTGGAACATGTTTAAGCTCTTCTAGTCAAGATGGCTTGAATAGCTCAAATACCCAATGTGCCCCAAAGAAAGAACTGTTTACAGGATGTCACAGGGTTCTCCTGGATGAAAATAGTACAAGTATGGATGCCTGCTTAGAAGACCAGTGGAATAAAATTGAGGAATGTACCCCATACAAAGATGAAGAACTTTATGATCTTCCACCACCATGCACTCCTTTTCTGTCTCTCAGTCGCCTTCAATTGAACACTCCTGATGGAAAAGAAAATGCAAGAAAACCATCAACATTCCTGAGAAAACTGAAATTTGAAGAGTTTCATGACACTTCAGAGGATTGCAGCAAAGATTCTTCCGAGCACAGCACAAGCAGCTGTAATAGCAGAAAGAAACTAAACTGTTTTACTACAGGAAAATCAGGGGTTTGGGGCACCTGCCCAACAAATTTTGCTGAGAACTTAGATTTTGATGGATCAGAGCAAAATTCAGAAGCTGGTCAGTCAGATGAGACAACAGCGAAGTCCAGTGATAAAACAAGTTCTTGCTTACCTAAGAGATTACACACTCTCTGCTCTTCCGAAATGAACCGCACAAGAACCTCCAGCGAGGCCTCTATGGATGCTGCCTACCTCGATAAAATTTCTGAGTTGGACTCAATGATGTCTGAGTCAGACAACAGCAAGAGTCCGTGCTATAATTTCAAGTCCTCTGATCTTGACAGTTCTTCAAAGTCAACAGAGTGTGCTAAGCTTCTGAATGGAACCGAGAAGAATCTGGAAGAGATGAATGAGGAGCAGAGTATGAAGTGTCCAGAGACAAGCGATCTGGCAGCTGACAGAACTGGCTGGAAACCTGTTATGTTTTCCAGCCTCTCCCCGCCTGACCTAGATATGAATGACCACTTTCCACTGTTTACAGGCCAAAATGTAGTAGCTAATGATGCCAAACCTCCAAACACTTTGTTTCAAAGGGACTTTTCCCCAAATGTACTGTTCAGTAACTCACAAAGGTTGTTTGAGGAACAGAAGTTTGGTTCGTGTTTTTTAAAGATATCATCTGATCTGCAAAGTCAGATTAATCCTCCTTGGGTGTCTTCCTTTACAGCTGAAAGGAAAAATAAAAATGTCAGTCAGTCAACCAAGAGGAAAATTCAAAACAGCCTTTTCAGTGCTAGTCCATCAAAAACCACCAAAAACTGATTCTGCTTGGAAATCAAACGTGACTCAAAGTTGTAAACCTGCAAATGTTTAATATTTGCAGGTGAACTTAATTTTTAATGACTTCCATGCAATCTGATCCTGTTGTTTTCAAGTATGTGAAAACTGAACATTCCCCTGCCCATTGCAAGCTCTTTCCCAAGGAAGAACCATTCCAGATTCTTTTCTTTGGCTGGGCATTTTATTTACCTGGGGGCTTGGGAGTTTTTGATGCTCTTTAAGTTTTCAGATTACATGCTCTTCCTATTGTGAGCACAGCTAATGGCTCCTTGACAGTTCTAAGTGGTCTTGTCAAATTAGTCATTTATGTAAGAATTAGTTTTAAAGATTATGTTTCCCATTCCTAAAGATTACATTTTGTGTATGTAAGGCAGCTACTGGCCATATATCCTATGGAATCATGAAATTGCTATAAAACATTGTCAGTTTTGCCATAAAACTTGCCTCCCAGAGGAAATGTTCCTGCTTGGACTGTTTCGTAGCACTGCACTGTACTGAAACTCTTGTATTAAGTGGGTGTAAGGTAGCAGCCTCTTTCTTTTCAGCGTCACACCACTTCAGTTAGAAAACATCACTTCTTTAACACTGCAATTATGTCTTGTCTTCTTTTGAAGTTAAGCACAATTTTTAATTTAGTTCCCAAAAAGCATTGTTATTCTAAATGTGTTTAGTATGCCTGTACAGACGATAAAAATGGGTTTGTATGCTAATGATTTGTTTACCTAATGTGCACTGAACATCTTACATTAATACTGTACCATTTTACATTAATACTGCATGCTTTTCTATGTGAATTGAATAAAACATGTTATAAGCACTGTAATCCTTGATGTTGCCTCAAATATTGAATTAGCAAAAAAAAAAAAAAGAGGAAACTTTTTTTTCATAATTTGGAAAATGGATAACTAAGTTTTGTAAGGCATAAATGTGAGCTTGTTCACAAAAAAAAAAAATCTCCCTTCCTCCTCCTTGTTAGTCATGCTACCATTCCAGTGTCAGCATCAATACAGTTGATGGAAATGGCTTTCGGCCTCTCTGGAGGTGACTCTTCCATAAAGTATTGCATAGGTCAACACAATGTGATGGCCTGCTACAGGCAGGAGACCTAATTAAGCAGCAGAGCAAAATTGGTTTCTTTGCATTATTGTGTTTTAAGTTTTTTTAAGGCCATATTTAATTACAAGATGCAGGGTTTTTTTCTTTCTGTATAGGCCTCTGATGGCATTTCTTAGAAACAGATGTCCTCACTTCATCAATACCTATCATATGAAAAATCCATATGCTGCCTTTTGTCCCTTTGGAAAGAGTGATAGCCACTTGGAAAATTTCAATAGACTGGCTTATCTTGTTGAGTTAAGTTCTGTAAGCTGTTTGAACAAGAACTACACTTCACATTGTAATGTGAGCATGCATTTGTGCAATTGATGTGTTCATTCTTAACTGGGACTTTTCTTTTTTGAGCTTTACTAAAAAGTCATCATTCAAGCTATACATGCAAGGACCCTTTCGTGGTTACAGGCAGGATGGCATTGTGTTTGTGTATACTGCTTTCAGTATACCACCTGAGTCTTAATCTTCACAGAAAAATCTAGTTGTTCAGTTTTAATATATTTTTCAGGAATTAGAGAGCTCTCAAAACCATCTGGAAATTATCTGTTACTTGATTTGCTAGTTTTACTAAAAGTCAAAAAATGCTGCCGTGCTACAACTCTTTGGGAGAAGAGACAAACACTTTATTAAAACATCCTTGGGTTGCAGAGCAATCACAAACACAGTAAGTTCTGTATGTTGTGGGTTTGTTGTGTTGTGGCATGGGGCGAGTGAATGTATGAGCTTCATTTTATACTCTGATTTTTCATGTTTCACTTCCAGTTACAGAAGCATGAATACAACTGGTGTCATGCCTGAAATCAAACTAGAATAAAGGGAAACAGTGGAGTTTTTTCATGTTACTCATCCTTTGAGCAGGAACACCACTTACAGGCTTGCTTTTCAGTACAGATGTTTTGACCACACATGTCTTGATAGAAGAGCCAAGCCTAAGGTTAAAAAGGTTGCATTCCTCTTGGTAGTGTGATCAGTGCAATATCAACTCAAACATTTCAACTATGTGTAATGACTGGGGTTTCTTCATGTGTAAATTTCTCAGCCGTACACGGGGTTTCAGTTCTCCAGGCTGCATTCTGTCGATACTGTGCTTGCCTAATCTCTTTTTGCACTTGATAAAGTGGCCTAAACTTGGGCTCATTGCTGTTAATTTTTGATGGTAATTACCTAGTTACGTAGTAATGTTGAACTGGAATACACAAGATCTAAAACTTTACTATTAGAATTTTTATTAAGACAATAGACATTTCAAAGTGATGTACAGATGAGATCTATGATGTCTGATGATATTTAATAGCTCATAAAATTTTTACTTCATATAATCTTACTGTACTAAATACAAGGCAATTTGCAGATTTTAACACATGAGAATGCTCTCCAGGGCTATAAGTAGCTCTGAAAAGTGAGTTTGCTACCGACCTAGGTTTGTTGTTGGTGAAATCTTTTGGGTTATTTTTAAGAGTAGGAATGCCAAAGTCAGGTTTTTACTTAGCTATCCACAGTTTTACCTACGTGAAGTCTGGCGAATGACCTGCTTATCCATCTTTCCCTAAAGGCCTTGTGAGAGTCCATTTCTGCTTGGTACTGCTTCCTTGGGTGAGGGGCTACTAGAACAGCTCTGCCTGCCAGCCCCCGATACTGACTTGGGCTGTATTTCGTTTTAACAGCTGTTTCCCTCACCCAATAATGCCCTTTCAAGGCAGTTTAAACTGACTGAGTCTGGTCCTAATTCTTGCACAGCATCCAAGTGATGCCTCTGACTCCCAGCAACTGCAGGCTTGAAATACAGTCCTTACACACCTCTTTTGTGCTGTGGTTATGGTTAAAGTATTGCACACCATGGACACTCCTTTCTTGCTACTTTTTGGCATGAGACCATCCCATGTAAATGGACTAAGGCTTATATGCTTCTTCCTTGCCAGGTTTGGACTGGGGAAAAGCAGCTCTGAGGTAACTCAGTATAGGGGGTTGTGGTTATTCCAAGAATTGCCTCTCTGGCTACTAATCCAGGTCCAGCCCACCCTGTGCCTTGATCCCTTGCAGCAATCTTCTACTGCTGTGACAAGCCACCTGCTTGGCAGGCCTGGCCTTAACAAGTGGTCTGTCTATCCTGCCTTTAAGTTGTTGCCTCAGTGTCCCTCAGCTCTAACTGGAAAAGCCATCTTCATTAGCTGAAGGGTGGAGGAAAAAGCACAGCTGGCATAGGGGAAAGCTTGTGTGTGCATTGACAGCTGTGAATGTAGTGAGAGAGAGCATGGGAGAATGAAACTGGGCTGTAAAACAAATGAAGTTGAGTATTCCTGTTTTTATCAGCTTTTCTCGGTAGAAAGCATTATCACTTCCCTAAAGCTCTTACTTGCTGTGTGGGTGCTGTCTGCTGGTTTTCAGGGAAGCTAAGCAGACAAGTTGCCAAGCTGCTCCTACCTAATGCTCATGAGGCCATCGGGTGCCCGTTCCAAGCCAGCAGAAAGTGCCGGGGCAACTCAGGGGCCGAATGAGAAGAGTCCCTGTCCCTTTTCCGAGTCACTCTCCCCTCAGTAGCATGCCTGGGAAAGCAGCGGGGACGAGCTGCGGGGCTGGGCAGCTCCGTGGCCACTCGGATCTTTCAGAAAACGGTGTCGGGGATGCTTTTTATCCTGACCGCCTTAGAGCTGTCCCTAGATTTTGGGGAGAGAAGTGTTGGCGCTGGCTGCCAGCCAGGAAAGCGGCACAGAGCCCTGCCCAGAGGGTGTCGTGAGGGTGCGCCTGCCCCATCCCTTCCCGCCTGGGGCTCGACCTCCACCTGCTCGGCCAGGATTACGGTCCCCAGCTCCGAAAAAAAGGCCAGGGGAGGCCGAGGTATCCCCTGTCCGTGAGTCGCGGGCTCGCTCCTCCCCCGGTGCTGTCCTCCCCGGGCTCCCCCGCCGCACACAAACCCTCATTGCCGTTTTTTTCCCCACCTTCACTGTTAACAAAACCCGGTGATTAAGACTCGAAACTAACAAAGAGTTTTTCTTCCACCTTAACCTTGCACACAATCCTTTAACAAATTAATTAATCCTAATGAATTAACACTTCATTTATTTAAACGCGCTACAGTTCATGAATTAAATTTTCATGCAGTGATTAAAGGCTGTTAAAATATGTATGATTTCGTTAAAATTTTATAATAAATCAGGGCAATGTGTTACATGACAAGGCAACTACTTCCCAGCCCCTCGGAAGGTGCTTTGATTCGCACGGGGGGGTGGGGGGAGCCGAGCGCTCCTCTCCCTGTTTGGGCAGCCGAGCGGACCCCGGAGCGCCGTGAGACGCGGCTGGCGACCGACCCCTGCCCCCTCGGAGCCCTCTTCGTGTCTCCCTCGGGGGGAGGAAGGCTGCGTTTTCCGGCTACCCTATCGAAACGTGGCGCCCTTGCAGCGCGAGCGATCGTGTACGCTGGTGGAAGGCAGCAGCCGGTTTGCCCACGGAGCGGGGGTGGAAAGGAGCAGGGTCTGGGAGGTGTTTTGCTGGAGGGGCGTCTCGGTGTGCTTTTTAATCCCTCCGCATCACTTGAAAGAAAGCGAGAAACTTTACTACCAACAGGACCTGAAGTGTTTTCCATCGGATTTCTATCAGCCTAGCTGCTCCGGTCTCCTTCCTTTCCCGAAAGGGGACGTTGTGAACTACCTTGGGACTTAAATCACCATCAAGCGTTTCAATTTTTAATATGACAACATTCTACACTTTGGCTGCAAAAGCAATTATTGCGGCTTGTACATCAGTAATTAGCAGGTCTTTGCTGATGTCAGGAAAGTCCTCATTAGGACAAGGAAATACTTTTTTTGCATTCACCCAAAGGGTTGGTTGTGTTTTGTTGTGGGTTTTGGTTTTTTCTTCTGAAGGTTAATTTTGATCATCTAAAGAGAAAATAGCTTTTACTTTAAATGGGATATTGACTTCCTGTGAACTTCACCAAATAACATATGTACTGTAGGTTTTGTCTCAGTGCTCCCAGTGACACTCAGGGTAGGACAAATACCGCGACTACAAAATGTAAAGCTAACATTTGCTGAAATGAAAATATCCAGAAGGTTTAGAGTGAGCGGTTAGCTATTTTTTTTGGAGTCGGGATATATAGCAAACTATGATCAGACGTTAATGGTTAATATCATAAGCTTTAGTATATTCATCTTTGGGGAATCCTAAGAAGAGAAATCAAATACAATGGGTTACAGTAATTAATTTATAAATCGTTTCACTGTGGGAATAAGGGGTTACTTTATTGCTTTCTCGAGATAGGCAGTTCAGTCAATTAAGGAATTCTGCCTCTTTCTTGCATTTGAAGCCAGAGAAAACTAGGGGAGACAAGTAAATATATATANTTAAGATAAAATCTATTACCAGGCCCGAGCGATTCTGAGCCTGGCTCAAGCCATCTGCCCGGGGAGCTGGCAGTGTGTGGCGGGGAGAGGGGGGCCACCGGGGGCTGGTGACAAGGTGCTGGTTCCCGGCGGGCCCGGGGAACCCTCTCGGGCAGCAGCCCCAGCACTCGGTGTGGCGAAGGGAAGCAGCCGGGCGGCGCCGGGACCGGCTGCAGCACCGCAGGAGCGGGAGTTTTGCTGTCAGGTTGTAATTTTTAGCGTTGCTTTAAAAGTTAGCTTTTAAAGTTACCGCTTTAGCTCCTCAGGAAAAAAAAAAAAAAAAAAAGAGAGAAAAAAAAAAAAAAGTCCCAAGGACTGCGAAGAAAAGTTTTTCCTCTGGGACTTGCTAAGTGCCAGACCAAACGCTGCTCCAAAAAAAACCCCACTTGTCCTTCTCCTCCCCTCTCCTGAAAGACCAGACAGAGGGAAGACTTGGCTGCAACTCCCTACGGAGGCTTCTGCCTCCGGGGAAGCGGGGGCGAGCGGGCGGGGGCCGGCAGCAGCCGGGGTCCGGAGGCTTCGCTCCCCCGCACGCCGTCACCCCCGTCCCTCGGGCGGCCGCGGCCGGGCACTTTCAGTGATGGAGCGAAGAGCCCCTGGCAGGGGCTGTGTCTGCAACCGGGCGGGACTGCTTCGCCCCCGATGAGAATCCAATAGGATGCATATCGCAAGCTGCAGAGACGGCGTGCCCACCTCCATCCCAGCGTTCAGAAGACACCTTGGAGGTGGGATGCTTAGAACTTCTTAAGGTCCTCACCTCCTCAGCCTCCGGCTGGCGCCGGGGGCAGAGGTGGTAGAAGGGCTGAATTCTCTGCCTTTCTAGCCTCAAAAAATAAGCCCGTGAACAGAAGGGGTCGTTTTAAAAGTACCAGTGGGGGTTGATGTTCCTTCAGCCAAGGAGAAGGTCTCGGCCAGCAGCACCTGCCATAGCCGTATGTTCCCACTCCTCTGGTGGCTGCCTGCCCTGGTTGTCTGCATTCCCTGCCTGCCCCCGCTGCCCCGACCCAGCCCCTGCCAGCCCAGAAGTTAAAGACCCGGCCGCACAGGCAAAGCAAGTGCCCGGTGGTATGTGGGCAAGAAGGCAGGTCACCGCTTAGCCTAGAAACCCTCCTCTCGGCCTCTTTTGCCACCGCTTGCACAACTTTCCCTTCTGTCAGCGTTTTCCTTAGGGAAACTTGATGAACTTGGCCTGGCGGCATCCTGGAGAGTGGGGTTCGCGCAGAGGCACACGGATAAGCATCCATGCAGCCTAAGCGGAACAGCATCCCACGCCTTCCTCCACGGGACGAGGACGTGATCCCGGTTACCCGCCTCCCTGCCCCGCCGGGCTCAGCCCAGCAGCACTGCGGGTGTGGGCTGGATCTCGCCATGGTCGGGAAAGGCAGCCTGCTCGGCTCGGGCCTTGCTCCTGGAGCCGGGTGCTTTTCAGCAACTTTGGCGAAAAACGGTGATGTCTCCCACTTTCTTACTTCTCCCTATCCCTTCCCCAGGAGGGTTTTCCTTTACAATGCATGGTAGCTGAGAAGTAGCTAGAATAACTCATGGCTTTAAAAAAAAAAAAAAGGCAATAAATACACATAAAGCATGATTTGTGGATTCTGACACAATGATTTCGATAAATAAGGAGAGCCCAAGCCCAGTTTCAAGTTCACCCCCTTCAGAGATGAAGTTGCATTCCGCCACCCCAGGGGACATGGTAATGGAAGGAGACCTGACTCCCTCTCGCACAAGTAATTGGCAGACGTCCCCTCCTTCCTTCTGTACTGGCTGGGGAGCTAGGGAAAGGCTTATGAAGACAAATGTGGACTTCACTTGGGGTTGTGGTGTGTACTGTGTGCGCGTGTGTGTTTTCCTGCGTGACCTTTCGGCTGTGTTTATGCGCATAAATAAGAGGCGTTCAGGAGAAACAGAACAATTCCGATGCACTCTCAGGCTGTCACATCCCTGATCCAAACACCCCGCTGCCTCTCCCCGCTGCCTGCTTGCCTGCAGCCCTGCTAAAACAAGCAAGGCAGCATCTGATCGGTCACCGAGGGACGGCTCCAGCGTGCCCCAAGGGACAGGATTCACCTTGGGCCATTCACTAAGGATTCGTACTAATCTCATAGGCACAGTAGCAGATTCACTTCTTCCATAGTTTTGCCTCCGACTTCATAAGCAAGTACAAGAAAAAATAGAATCTACTCTAAAACGGGACAGAAATCCCGAATCACTCATAATACCAACAGTGTCACTCCTTAACTGTTTGACTCAAAGGCAAGAGTATTCTAAGGATAAACCACAGAAAAAGGAGGGAAAGAAGAGTAAGAAACAGAGAAGGAAGGAAGG
>VWZW01003468.1:0-129880 GCA_013397115.1 Edolisoma coerulescens
CTGTCTTTCAAACCGAGACAAACCTTTGGTATGTTTGACTGTAGTTTGATAGAAAAAATGATCTAGTTCATGATGGACAGAAGTCCCTAAATTTTTTTTGCCACTTCAGAAAAATAAAATTAGGAGACTACCCTAAAAAGCTAATGAATTACACTACTAACTCCGATCTTCCATTTTTAAATATTAAAAACTACAACAAATAACATAAACTTTTCTTGTTTTTATGTAACTGTGTAGATAGTAACTGTAAAGATCTGAACAGCTGAAGATCAGAGGATCCCTAATCACAATGACATTAAATTTCTGATTGTGGTCATAATGTATTTTAAGCAAACCTCTGCAGGAGCATCCATCTGTAAAGGTATAAGGAAAGCAAAAGGTCTTTGGAAATTCATCATACATCCTTTTTGATGGAGTGTCAGGCTGTTTTTTGATGGAAAGTGTCAGCCACAGAAAATATCAAAATCTAGCAAACACATCAAAGAACACAGGGCAAAAAAATTACTGCAGCCATACTCTTTGATGCTGAAAAAGTCTTTGATACACCTATGATAGAGTACAGGGCAGAACTTAGCTAAAGGCTTTCTAACTGGGAATAAAGTCCTTTAATAATTTCTCAACTTTATCTGTGTAATAAATAAACACTGCAGCCCAGAAATACCGGTATTATTTGTTGGGAATACCTTTATTTGAGAAACAAACCTACCAAAGTGTTTGTGCATTAGATTGGCTTTTAAGAGAGAAGTCATGGGTAACCACGGCACAAAATCTCCTGACTATTAGATATATTGGACTGTTTCCACATAAATATCCACTGTTTAGCAAGAGCTCCTGTCCTTGGAGATATGCAGACTCCCACAGAATAAAAAATGTACCATCCAGTACTCTCCTAATGATATCTAGAAAGTAATTTGTGTGGAGATTATTTCTACTGTAAAGTTGACTGCTGAGGGTGCACACTGCACTCCTGAGAGTGCATACCTTTCTTTATCATTTACCTAAACTTGTGGACCTCAGTGATGAAACTTTAATTAAATAACATCCTAAATGGATTCTTCTGTTTGACCTTTCACAGTTTCATAGACTCAGTTTGCATGAGGGAGTCCATCACTGGTCCACTCAATCTGAATCTAACATCCCTCTATTCTGCTATAATGCCTTTTTAAGGAGTGCTGGTATTGGCACAATAGCATCTGTTTTCTTTCCACTGTACTGCAGATTTATTGGCATAGATATACAACTTCCTATGGAAAAGACAGAAATTGGATTTAATCGTCACTAAGACCTTATTGTGGTTCTTTCCTGTTTTTCCCCAGACCAAGCTGCTCTTCAAGATGAAACTAAGGTTATCCTCATGATGAAAAAATAGACTATAAAGTTTGGTCCTGTGAAAATCACTCAGCAGTGAGTAAAGGACCCCCTGTAAAAGGATTTTAAAAGTACATTTGAAATACAGAATTAAACAGAACTGATCAGGGGTACTAATGCACAGACCATTAGAGGAACAAGGTGTGCAATGCTATGTATAGAGCCTGCAGGGAGCTAACTGCAAATATGAAGGGAAAAATAACTCAGTAAATAAGAAAACCAAGATCTGTGTTAGCCAAATTAATTTTAATTACTAACTGAAAAATACATTTCAAGTAATTTATGATGCTGTCTTACTTTTTGCACTAATTAAGCTTTCATAATAAAAGTAGATCTATAGACTACTTGTCCAAACATTTTTATCCAGATTGTAAAAGAACTTTATGTGCTTACTATCCTGTCAAAAAAGAATCCATTAAGTAATTAATATTTCAAAATCTATTTATTTTACCACCTCAAGTATGATTAATTATTTAGGGTTTTTTACAGCAAAAGAAAACTGAAAACACTTTTATTGTTCTACAGAGCATTTATGCACTATTTTTTTGGGTTAGAATCTGTCCCCATGAAGAAATAAATGTGAAGAGTAACCATATTAGGCCAAAATAGGATGACTATTGTCCTTGCAAACACCACAATTCATATTACTAGTATTCAAAAAATATTTTTTCAAGGCTTGAAATCACATTTTGAAATAGAACAGAAAAAAAGTCTTGTTCTTTGGCAGAAGTATGTGAAGAGAGTTCATTAAAACATCTCTTGACAGGTTATATTAAGTGCTACAATTATGCCTGATTTTGGTTTAGTACAATACGTTAATTTTAAACAGTTTAAGAGATTGTATCTCTTCTGGCCATTTTCTCCCTGCTTTGAAGGTGCACTTCACTCCAGCAGTAATCATAATTTCATATTGGAACTAAATGCATTTCTTTAGCTCTCATATTGCAAAGAAAAATTTAATAGACACATTGTCCTTACTCTGCTGAAGCCCAGAAGTTTTTTTAAGTAGAGTATTTAATATCACAATGAGGACAGGTAAGAGAAAACTGGAATGCATCAGAATATTAATTTTGTTAAAAATTTAAAAAGATTAAAAATCTCTGTCCTTGGAAAGCAGCAACAAAATTCATACAGCACACATGGCAGGGAGAACTGAGAGCCAGGACTGAACATACACAGTGTTCTACATCCCCTTTGTATAAGAGAAAGATTCTTTTCCACTGGAGAGAATTTGCAGACATGGAAGCAATCCTTGTGCTCTTTTTTGGGAATTTTTTTCCCCTATGTGCAAAGATCTTCAACAGGTTACCTACCAGAGCCAATTAGAAGAGAGATTAGGACAAATATTAACCTCTGAACTGAAGTAGAAAAAAAAAATACCAGTGGAATCATGTGCACTTTGGGTTAATGCAGAAGGCAGTACTTTAACCCACATTTCCATTTAAAGGGAACAGAGTAATGGTTTTAATTTTCCCTTTTGAAAGGTGCTATAAAACATAAAAAATATAGAGTAATGTCTGCCTGGGTTGAAAATTGAGAGAATGAGAGTTTCAGCTGCAAAATAACCTCTAATACCCAATTCTGAGTTCTTAAGATGAAGTCATTCAGGTTTGTGTGACTGTGTGTGAAACCACAAGTGGTGAACCTCCCCTCCTGCACAAATTGCACATCACAGTCTGCAGACAGACAAGAGGTATGAGGCACAAACCAGTCCAGAGGGCAGATGTTGACAAAGATGAAAATAGGCCACTGGAAGTAAACTGGACTCTTAGTCCATTGGGAGTATTTTTTTTTTTTTTTTAATGTAGAAAGTCTAAGATACCAACTGTGGGTGAACACAGAACAAGAATCCTAGGCAAGGGGTTGAAATCAAGCGTGAGAGCAGCTCTGAAACTTGAAGGGGAAGCTCAAGATCAGATGGAATGATGACCTCATGTCAGTTAGAAGATGGAGGGCTCAATACTCATCATCTGAGTTTAGTTTCAGACCAAAAAGCATTTCTCCAACACCATCCCACTTTTTGGTCCTGCTATTTTCTAGCTCAAGAAGGAGCAGAGAAAAGTCAGCTATAAGTACTTTTTTTCCAAGATTATGGAAGAAAATCCTAAAAATCCAACATCCTAGGGGATTTCTGTTGATTGAAAAAGTGCAAACCATAGATAGAGATGACTTTTTCTTGCTGAGCTGGATGTCTGAGTCACCTCAGTGCTGGAATTGCAGAGGCTTTATCTCCCCTGAGAGGTGGGAGGTCAAATCTCTTAATGAAGAGATTTGTAAGTCTTTAAGTATCAGACACACTGAAAACTGTCAGCAAATAAAAGATGATAGCAATACCAATAATAATAAGACTCCGTGAATTTTGAATAGACACTCTTGTACATCAATAAATAATCACATTACATATCATGCTACACATTCCATCTGAATATTTCTGAATTAATAAAAGGCATTAACTTGATTTTCAAGCACTAAAATAAGGACACTTGTTTGCTGGCAGATTTCTTTGCCATGAGTAAATATCCTTATGTCAGATTCCCACATAAGTATTGATAACAAGATTTCCACTAATAAAGAGTTGCAACAGATGGGCCAAGATTCTTCTATGAAATTTTAATAAATCACATTATGAAATAAAATTATTCCTTCTGCTGCCCTGGATTTTTTTTTCCAAAATTTTAATATAAAATATTTTGTTATAGATTTGACTTCTTAAATGAGGCATAGCAGCCAGAATGTGAAACTTTGAGAGCAGCAGAAATGGCAAATTACTCTCAGAAAGCATCCAAAAGTACCATTTCCACTTGACCTCCATCTTGGTGACTGAGGAGAGCAGTCAGTTCTCGCTGAGCACTGACAGTGGAGCTCAGTGCTGAAGTGCAGTAACTTCTAATGGCTGCTCAGTGTCTTTAATTATTTTCCTTTGTGCTTTCATTGCATGTTGGTAATAAGAAAAGAAGCCAGGGCTGCATTGAGTTTTAAAAACTATTTTGTTGAAAAGGTAATTAAGTTTCTTTCCTTTCTCAAAGCTGCAGTACCGATTGTTTCCCAGCTAAATGCACTAGATTTGTAAAATTGTCTTGATATTCATACATTTATTGCCCAGAAACCTCAGCTGACTTGTCAGTTTAGAGCAAGTTATAAGCCTAGTGATGGTAGGCAAGGTATTTCTGATTAAAAAATTAGTTTTAAGAAGCACCTGGTGCAGGGAGCAGCAGAAGAAGCAATTCAGTAGGAGCAACACATCCCCAGTGAGGTGAGCACTGGGCTGCAGAGATCCCTCCACGGCTACTCATTGACACACCTGGGTTTAAACATCCACAATTTAAACTGAAAAAGTATTTTTGCATTGCGTTTTTGCCCTAAAAATAAAAGATTTCTAGTCTGCATAACGCACTTTAGTGACAGATTTTGCAGCAAGGCTGAGGACCTCTTCTCAGTTTAAATTGCTATTAAATTGCCACTTAAAATTCGGACTCTTTTTATTTACACTTTCGTACATCAAAATCTTCCTAAATTTTGCACTCCATGCATAGGTGTGACCTTCTTCACGAATCACTTCAAGAGATCAAAATCAACATCTAAATATTACAATAGCTTAGAATTAGAATTTTTCTTCTTACAACACTGGGTTCCCCCAAGTGCACTCACAGTTTCAGATCTGCATTTCCTTACAGCACATCACATTGAAGAGGTCTCTGTACCTAGAGATTCCTCCAGGAATCTGGATATTCTGAGAGGGCCCTTTTATGCCTGGTACCAGAATAAAACCCTCCTCTCTGGTACAGAGCAGGCACAAGCAGAAGTTCAGATAGTGGCTCATGTTAGTCTGAGGTCCTCAGGAATATGTGAACATCTAAAAAACCTTGAGAAAAATCAGCCTGCGAAATCAGTCTGGTGTACTGATGTCAGCAGGATTGCAGAGATTTTCAGACATTGGAAACCTGGGCCAGGAAAAGAAAAGAGCAGCGAGATAAATCCCTTAGATCCCAACCATCAATACATTGGATACTGATACGACCAAAAAATATTTTCAATTTATCACCAGAGAATGCTATATCTGTAGAATTAAATAATCCTAAAATACTGAATTTATTTACATCTGACCTGAAGGAAGATTTCTGAGCTCTAGTTAGTGTGTGAGATGCAGTCATATTTGAAATATGATCCACTTCAGACCATATTGTCCCAATTATCTGATGATACAAAGGTGGTTGTTGATGAGGTATCTGGCAAATACTCCACATCTGTGCCACTGTCACGCTCAACTAGCAGATGTTTAAAATGAAAGGCTGACAGTTTTTATGTGATGATTTAATCTTTTTAGTTGCCAACTGCAGCTTAATTTAATTTTAATCAAGAGTAATAACCACCCATAATTGCTATTATAGCAAGGCTCCACTTTTACCTAGAGCCTGAAGCAAAAATTAACAAAGATTGTGCCTGTAGATTCTAATGCAAAATCTTTCTGATCTGAAATATTCTTCTAAATATATAAATTTTGAAGTACTTCCAAACAATATAGATACATATATAAATATGAGTGAAACAATGTAGATACGAATGAGAAGGCAAAATCACAAATCGGTGGAAACTGTACAAAAAGCGAGTATATGGTCCACAAGATGATGAGGAAATACAAATCCCATTTTGTCTGTATTGTTAAGGACAGTAGAGAGCAGTCAGTGTTCAGGGTGCAGCCACACGATCCCCGTATCTTTTGAAGCTTTTCCAAAAGAAGTTCAGGAGTTATCCCTTTGGTGCTGTGCAGTTTCAGCCATGGTGAGCCAGCCTTTGACCCAGAACGTCTCTCACAGAGCAAGGGCTCACACAGTGATTGCTTTGTCCCACGGGTCTGTGCCCAGCACTCCCCACTCCACCTGCGGCTCCAGCAAGGTCACAACAAGCACACAGCCTGTTCAGAGCAGGCTGTAAGCAAGAAATGTCTAATATTTTACATAGGTACAGTTTCTGCACCTGTGTTTGCTTACCTCTGTCCTTTTTACCCTTACAAAGTGAGACCTTCAGCAGAGAGAGGAGCCACTATAGAATGAATTATACAAAAAAAAATCTCTCTTCTAACCAAGAATCATGAGAGTAAGTAGCTTAGAGGAAGCCAATTGTGGGTAAGCAAGATTGATCCACATTCACTGGAGCCAGCAGGGTAGTCTCTGGGCCACATCCAGGAACTAAGCCAGGAAAAGGGATGGGGAAAACAGATTAGAGGCAGAAGGTTCCTTGCAAGATTTCTTGCTGCGCTTCTCTCGTGCTCACGGGCAGTTATATGACCACACTTGTTCTGAGAGCTGGCCTGGCTCTAGCGACCACTGCTGCTGACAGCAGACCTGATGTTTCATGTAGTGCAAAAAGGGGCATGGGATTTAAAATTTCTTGTTTTCAAGAGCAGGCGCGCTGCAAATCAAACCAGACAACTCCTGCAAGCAAATACATCTCAGCTTGCTTCAAGACCAGCCAGCAGAGGCCAAGGCAGCACAGACCACACACGGGTAATTTTTCCCTTGACGAACCTGCCATGGTTCATCAGAGAATATCAGAACATCATCTACTCATCAGAGAAATCTAATGGGTAAGAAACCAGGTGGCAACTGGAAGAAGTCAAATCTTCCTCCATCGGATGCCAGCCAAGATCGATGCCAGCCAGTTTGCCCTCATGAGGTGACAAACTGACTCTTCCTGCTTGTGCAGTTGCTGTAGTTGAGGTGGTGGCACCTGCCTGACCCCACTACTGTAGGCTTGTTAAAATCTTGGAGTCAATTTCAAGCTGGCAGATTGGCTGTCTCACAGGAAATAACTGTCATCAGTTTTAAAATTTCTAGCTACAACAGAAAGTGAGCATCTTAGGTCATTTGCACACCTTCAGATATCTGTATTCTTGTGGCAGTTTTATTCAGTTATTTTTCAGCTGCCGTGTGCATTCAGTTTACATACTGTATTACACATGCTGCACAAAGAAGTACATATCCTTCTCTCAATAGAGATAACTGGTCTGAACCTTAAGAGACTGTGCAACATTTTGTGCTAACATGGACAGAGAGGTTGGAAGAGAGCCAGGAAAGGTGGCTGCCCAGGAAAAATGAAATGGAGAAAACAGAAAAGGACTATTACCTTCTAAGTTATTTTCTTTTTAAAACTAAGCTTTCCTTTTTTTATTTTTCTCCTTTACACTTTGAAAGAGAGGCAGAGGTTATGAAAAAATCTGATGGGTAGGAAATAACAAATGTCATAAGGACCCAGGAAAGTTGTCTGTGGAGACACAGAAGAGACCAGACCTAGAGTTTTCCCTTGGTCTCATTCCCAGCTTCACACATTTTCAGTGCAATATGGCTGTGCTGGCAGGTCAAATAATCTAAAGCACTGAGGTTAAATATCTCTAAACATCACTGACAGCACATTTTCTCTGAAAAAGGCTTGTTTGAGTAATTCAGAACCATATAAAAGTGTACAGCTTTCAATGGAGCTTGTACCCAGAAATGATTTCTTGGCTCCATCATAAAACTTCTGGCCAAAATTAAGAGATCCCTTTTACAAAGCTGTATGCCAGAGCAAGTCCCTGGGATGTGGAGCACCAATAGTCACATTTTTGGCCTGAAGGAAGCAGAGCTGAGCTCCAGATGGAAAACAAACTGCAGAAATTCTCTCCATATCAAAGATGCCTCAAAATGAAATGTAGTTTTGTAGGTTATTTGGGATAGTCAGTTATTTACTGAGTGGAGGCAGAGGCTAAAACTGAGCTTTTACCTTCTGGTATAAAGCCACAACTGATACCATACTGACCCAAGTGTTCAGGCAGAACAACCATCAATATTGACTGCAGTGTGGTGGGGTATGACGAGAAATATTTACTTGCTATGAGACAATTCAGAGTATAGCAGCAATATCTGGTGTTCTGATAAAGCAGGAACACAGTTTGAAGACACAAGTTTCAGGCTGTGTGAGTTTGGTGAAATTCCAGTACACCTCTGGTTAGTTACAAGCATCTGAGGGTGCAAACTGAGGGAGCCATGACAACAACACAAGGGATGGCTGCAGGAACCACCTACCAAAACTCAGCTGCTGTGAGCACAGGAGGGAGACTGGCAGGACTCTAAGACAAGGCTCAAGATTTTTCAGGTCAGTGAAAAAAAGATATCAAAGAGATAAAACTATTGATAATAGGTGACTTCAATGGAAGACACACTCCTTTTCTCAGTGAAAAAGGTCCATGTAAAAACATCACTAAGGAGAAATATTTCTTGTACTGTTGAGCCCATAAGAGTAACTGTGAGTAATAGGTCCCTTTCGTCTAGAAAAATGGAATAAGGTACAGAAGCTATTCCTCGTTACACTGTGAATTTCAGATGTTAATGGCCCAGTTTTCATTACACTCTTGATGGGTAACACTTATTTGCTCTTTTCTGATTCAAATGACATCAGAGAAAATGAGTTTAAAAAATATATTTCTGACTTTTTAAATGCAAAGCATATTTTCAATATCAGTGTGTATTTAACCCTTAATTACAGACCTCAGTTAAAATCTTGGATATTTGTAATTAGTTCCTGCAGACAGAAAGCAGAATCACATTTATCACCAATCAGTGCACCAGCAGCACAAAAAAAGTTACATTCAACATCTGATCTTTTAACAAACACAATAGGTGTTAGTACCTTTTCCAGAAGACAAGTTCAAAAAGCTGTTCAAGTTCTCAGTTTAGAGTTCGTGTTCATTCCTCCTACAAGAATGAGCAGTGTTACTGCAATAGATCACCGGGGCTGCTTTTCTCTGATGTATTGTTGCAATATATCATAGGAACGGAGTCTGGCAGGAACATGAATTTCAGACACGGGCCTACTTCATATGTTTTATTTGAGGACACTTAAGGAAAATCAATGTGGAGTTCAAGAGCTGGCACTGGAGCTTAAGGAATTCAGCAGACCCTTAAAATGCTAGAGGTGTCACAAAGTTTAAGAAACTATGAACTATGAAGGATGAGAGGGACTACCCCCTTACCCCCTTTATTTGGTGAGTGGAATACCTAAAAACTCAGCTGGATAAATTCTTCTAACTTCTAGTCCATCTCTGGGATCACTCTGAGGGCTGAAATATTCCCCTATTGGTCAGAGTTTTGCTGTTTCCTTCCCCAAAGCAATTACAAATAAAGTACTAAATTTTTAGATGTAAAAAAAATTAGGCAGTTTCTTCATACTTCAGCAGGACACACTTATATACAACGTGTGGAAGCCTTTAAACCTGCCTAATTAAGAAAGAAATTATAGGAACTAAAGCATGTTTTATTTTGCAGCAACAGATAATAACTATGGGCCCCCTCTGGGTCACACTACAGAAGTTGCTGGTGCAGAAGGATTTGAAATGGACTGATCATAGACTTGGCATCAGCTCCATGCTCAGCCCCAGACCTAAACGAGTAATAGTGATTACCCTAAGTATATATAAATGCAGAAATGTGGGGCAAATAGGGCCATCAGAGTGACAGTATATTTTACCTCATGCAGTTACCAGACTATGTTTTTTTGGAAAGCAATGTCATACGAGTCTTTTCATTAACAAATAAGCCTGACAGGCCCGTGCTCCTGAAATGTGTTTTCTGTCAGTCATGATGGGTTTCACAGAGAAGGGTGACCAGAATTCTGGGATGTGAATATTTCTGCTTTCCAGCCAGTTTGACTTGGGGTTTGTCGTTCCATCTGTGCAGGGAACAGAGCTGAGCACATTTTACCAGTCACAGCGTTCAGGAGCTAAAGTAAACCCTTCTATTTTGTGATTCTGTCTGCATGGATTTTCAAGGGATTCATAAAGTTTAAGGCCAGGAGAACTATTAGATCATCACACTCAATCTCCAGTATACCACAGGCTATTACATCCAGTTACTCCTCTATTAAGCTCAATAAAGCATAACCATCTTTCTCCTAAAGGACCAGTCTTCATTTGAGGTACCAAGAGATAGACAATCTACTGTTTTCCCTGCTGTTTCTTTACATACCAAAGGCTAATCATCATCACACTTAAAACTATTTGCCCAAGTTGTCATTTGAATTCCTCCAGATCAGCTTCCAGGCTCGACTCTCGCCCACTTGTCTCAGCAAGATTAAAGGTTCCTTTTCTATCCACTGTCTTCTCAACATGAAAAGACTTGCTCTGCAATCAAATCATCTTTTCTTCCTGAGATGCTAAACAGATTTGAATTCTTTAAGTCTTTCACAGCAGTATATTTTTTAGTTCCTAAATTCTCTTCTGTGGTTCTTTCTGTGTCAATGTAGGTGGTTCAGCTGTTTATAAATATATTGACACTAAAAATGTATAAAGTACTGCTTCATCTGTCTGAGCAATGCTGGATAATCAGGTAAAAATAATTTCTTAAATCCATACACTGTACTCCTCCTAATATCCCCAAAGATAACTAATTTCTTTTATTTGTGTATATATATTTATTTCTTTTGCAGGGAGACACGTCACATACGGACCTTGCATTGTGTTGCCTCCTCATTCTGTGTCCTGAAATTGCTCATTCAAAAAACATCTAAGCATTTCTGCTTTACTTGAGAGTAAACAAAATAAAAGCAACCTTCTGCAGAGCATTTTAAAATTCATATTTCCACATTAAAAAAAAAAAAAAAAAGATAAGGCTCTGACAAAAACTGGACAAAGAGAGAGCCTGGATCTCCACCCTTTGCACACATCAGTCTGTACTGTACAGCACATTTCCATAGGGCTGTGGATGACAGCCATATTTGATACAGATTTGCTCAAAACTCAGCTCAGACTGATGGACTCTTCTCTATTTCAAAGTTTTCAGGCTTTGTCTCCGAGCACATTGAACGTGAAGGAGGCAATACTGCCTGACAGCAAAGAGCTACCCACCAGGGAGGTTCCTGTGGTGAGCTCCAGGACTCCATCTATTGCCGTGATACAGTTCCTGCCTGATTTCTTACTTTACTTGATGTTTTATCAGCTTCAGCAGCAGTTCCCCACTCACTGTGAAGTGTGTGTGTGCATACATATATATGTGTAAGAAATCTCAGACCTCTGAATCTGTGAACCTGTGACTTGTGCGAAGCTCTCTTGTCTGAAAGGGAAGAAGAGGATCTGACCTTGCAGCCTTGTCATGCTCCTGTGCTGCTTCTGCCATGAACCCTCTGAAAGGCAGGTGATAAGGATAATCAGGGGAAAATAGCTGTTCTGTTATTGGAACAGCCCAGGCTGTGCAGGTGCAGCAGTTATCTCCAGGTCTTTTCTCAGCCGGCTGTTGGTTCGTGCTCTGTGCAGCAGCTCCTGACACATTCCCAGGAAGCTGCATTTCACCTGCTGAATTGCCCCATTTTCACATAACGTGATGGTGCAAGCAGAGCTGCTGATTTCGGTGAGAACTGTGAGTCTCTGCGAGGGTCCTGTCCTTCCCACTGAGGTGCAGATAGAAAAGGATGGCTCACACTTCACACACTGCAGCCTTCGAACAAGTAAATTTCCTTTGTGAGGAAACAGTAACAAGATTATCAGCCAGTACCATTAAATCAGCATTTAAACCCTGTGTTTGAAAACTGATCTCTCTTTAATTCTCTACATGCTGCCTTCCATTACAGAAAAATCATAATATTGTGAAGAAGGTGCCCACGTCTCCCCACCCTCTTGGGCTGGACAGGGCAGTGATGCAGCAGCAGCAGGGCACCAGCAGGGAGCTGTCATTTCACAGAAAGAGATGGCTGGAACTATCCTGTGTCTGCATCAGGGGCCAAAGTAGTTGAATCTCTGAAAAGTATCAGCAGCAGTTTAGAGTTTTCATTTCTCTGCCTCTGAATTCCGGACAACATGTCATGATAGAAAAAATAAATCTGGTTCTAAGTCACTTGGTTCCAGGATTTATAGAAAATGAAGGCAAATTATTAGAATTATGATGCTCTGTAATGCTTAAAACCTTCCTGATTTGTACCAGCCTTGTATAAAAAACCAACCCCAAATACAACACACTACCTTTAGATGAAATTCCATTCTACTTTGTTGCTTCCCTGGCCTACCAAAATCATATTAGGACACCACATTTACCAAATTGAGCAGCTGGCCCAGGAGTCAATAGACTGTCACCAAAGCCACAGTGCAGCGCTGTTAAAAGCCACCATTCCACACATGTTCTTGGTTTTACCCTTCTGACTGACATTGAATGCACCAACTCAATTACGTGAATTCATCATATCACAGTGAACAGAGAAGGCTTCTGCACTACATTCTCAGGAAAATCAATCAGTGCTATTAGACTCTCAGTAAGCCCAGAGAGGAAAAAAATGACTGGAGCTAGCTACAGCTTCCAGGGAGACAGGTGTGCTCTTTCTGGTCCCTGAAAAGGTGCCCCATCCCAGCATACAGTCCTTGGAAAATGAAGTAAAATGTGTCCCAAAATAAAGCCCTGACAGAGATAACGAGAAACTCTCATTTCATGCACAAGGACAGCAAAATCAGTGCAGGCACTGGAGCAGGATGAGTGGTACCTGCAGAGTGGGAGTGGGACAATGATGACTGAAAGGTGGGAAGGTGGCACCTTGCCTGTGTGACCACCAGTTGTCATCAGGAGCCAGAGAGAGAGGAGGGGAAAAAAATTAAATATTCACTCAGCAGCACCCAGACACCCTCTCATACAATACTTCTAATGTTTTTTTTTTACAAATTCCAATATTAAATGGCCAGTTAACATCTGTGAGAAATGCTTGGGGCCAAGACTTTAAAATGCCTGTGATTTCCTGATGTTCTTCACTCACCATAACATTGAAATGTTTTCTTCTTACACCCTGGGAATGGGGTAAGAGGTGGTGGAAGGGGATATAAGTTCTGTTTTTTCCAAAGCTTGTTGAAATAATGCAGAATAATAAAATCAACTTGGGTAATTTAAATTACTTATCAGGGAAGAATCTGGTTCTTTCTAATAAAAACCACTAGAAAAATAGAAGAGGAGAAAAATAAGGAGGTACTACTCACCTCACAAACCTAAACCTTGCAAACTATTATTTAAAGAAGAGGATCTATATCCAGTAGAGAACTTAAAAACAGACACATGAGCCCATATTAAGGTGCTTACATTTACAACACTTCAGGAGAGCTGGAAACCAAAAGGAGAAAAAAACCAAAATAGAGCCCTAGACACTGATCCTGAGTCTGATAACTGGGGATCCTGGATCTATTACCTGGAAATGTTAAGGATGGGACAGTTTTCTATCCCAGTTTCTTTCCGTTCGTGAGATTTCTCACTGTTCTACAAGCCAGGGCAGCATGCTGGGAGGAAAACTTGCTCTGTGCAGTCTCTGTTTCTGATTTCTCTTTAGCTCCTCTTGCTGCCAAGTGAGGAATGAGAGGGCTCAGCCAAACAGATCCCTGGTGTAACCCCTGTTACACTCTCACCAATGAGAGAGCTCTTTCCTGTGTAACTAATATTCTGTGTTTGCTTAAAAATGCATAAAACACACGGTTAACTTTGTTAATTACCCCCTATTGTCAGCAGAATTATTTGAGGCAAGCACCAATATTACTGACATTTCTCCTCCCTCCTTTACTTCACACAATGAACATTTCCTCAAAACCCTTGCTAGTAAAATGCTCAGTGTGGTTCCTGGCTACATTAGGTTAGAAATCTTGAGTCATAATTTTAAAAATATCTCCTTCCTCAGATGTTATTTTGTAAGTAGGAAATATCACAGAATGAATAAAGATATTTAAAAGACAGAAATTATTGTAGCTGTTCATTATCTTCTAGACATCATTGCACTCTTCCATAGAGGGGAAAGGAGAAGAAAATCTAAACCAAGAAGGAAAAAGGTAAGAAATGCAGTGATGAAGAATATTTCTTTTCTTTCAACCTGTCAGTAGTTTGTCAGGGAATTACAATGAAATACCTGTTGTGAATACATGAACAGTAACCTCATGCGATCTTATGCAGGGAAATAAGCAAACATAAATTACAAAAAATGGTACCCAAACCTTTACCAAACAGATGCTAAGCCACTAGGTAGACAAAACACATAATATAAATACATGTCTTTTTTTTCTAAATATCATGTCAATACAAGAAAAGTATTCAGGCACATCAAATGCCTTAGGCTTTTCCCATCTCTTAAATTACAAGACTGCAGGCTATTTCACCTTGTACAAAATATAAAATTCAGATAAACAAACACAAAGTTAAAGGTTCCTTTTCCCCCCTTCCTTCTTCTCTCTGTTTCTCCAGAATGCCTCAACCACTACATTATCTTAAATGGATCCCCAGGAATACTAATTCATTTCCTCCTGATTCAAACAGTTTAAAAGTGTATTTAAGTAATCCCAGGTCCTGGTAAAGCAACCACACACTTATTCTATGTGAAAAACAAGAGATGGGACCTCCAATAAAATCTTTTAGATATGTTTCTGTAACCCATTACAGCTGTGGGTAAAAGAAATAGGTTGAACCACTGCTAGATATAGAATGTAAATTGGCGTAATTTTGTACATTATCTGATTCTAAATAACAGGTAGAAGGCATTTCTGGTTGTGGTACATATTCAGTTCTCATCCAGGTGCTTCATTCTGCACAGCGTGGGTGGGTCTCCATACGGAGAATACACTCCCCAGACATTTGGGTGAGGGTGGTGTGGATTCCCTCGGTGGCACAGCACACAAACACCAGGAACCATTGTCCTTCAGCAGGCTGAATCCTTGGGCTCAGATTATAAAAGGCATTCATGTAACACAGTTCTTCAATTCAAAAATTGTGTGTAAATATTCTTACCCAATTTTAAAACATGCTGAGTGCCTTCAAGTCTCAGTGGAAACTTTAGCCATTAAGAATTCATCTAGAGTAAAAATCAAACAAGAGCAGACCTGACTATTCAGCTCTGCAATGCAGCTTTAGTGGGGTAATTTTTTTAAAAGAGTGTTTCTAAAAAGCAGTTTTAGTATCTTAGCTGTAATGTCTCTCATTTCAAACAGAATGTATCAATTTGATCCAGCCTGTAGAAATTCTCAGAGCTGTAAAATTGATGAATGGATGTGTGTTCGTGTGAGTGATGATGCCTACCTGATAGCACCCTAAGGACACACAAAATTCCTGAATGACCTCCATAGTGAAAAGCAAGGTTTTTTCAGCCTTTTAGAGAGTAGAAATCATGGCAGATTTGAACCATAGATGCCCTAATAAATACCCTTTGCCCTAATAATTATATCATAAACTGGATTCTGTGTTAGTGACATCCACAGGGCTTTATTTTGGGGGAGGGTAAGGGTCCATGTGATATATTCAAACTGAACAGCAAAACTTGCAACCATATTTTTGGCGACTGATTTAAATTTCTCTGTCATTAAGATTTTAGAAGCACTTGGCTGTTTGCTGGTGGCAAGACCTTTGGCTCTGAAATTTCAGTGGGATATCACTCCGAAGGCTCTCTGTCCATAAATCAATTTTAATTGCCATATTACAGCCCAGAAAATTCTGCTTTCATATTATAACTGTGCATGATGAAGAACTTTAACAGCAAGATGTGATCCACAAACTTCAACTGAGTCTAGGTCTGTTATGTCTAAGATTTATTTCCTACTCTGCTTTTTACTACACTCCATACATGTGAACCTGGCAATACTGGGAAAGCTTTTCTCTCCTCTTTCATTATTAGAGTCTATCCTATTTATCTCTAACTCTTTACCTTCTCTTGGTCTACAAGTTCACCTAACCACAAATATCAGGTGAAGATGATGTTCTTTGCCCTTTCCCTGTCAGAGCTGCTCCAGCCCAAGCACTGGATGGACCAGGAGGCACTTGAGGGAAGTTATTTGTGAATGAAAGGGGGCTAAAAGGGGGTTTATACTCAGTATAAACAAAGAATGTCTATTCTCATCGCTGCCAGGGAATGTTAGTATGTCAGTGAACTTAAAGCTGATAAGGGAAATATTTTTTTTATCACTGTTCAGACACCGCCCAGCTTCTGCATCTCCTCCTTGGCCACAGCATAAATACTTTGTTTTTCTTCTATCAATAGGATTCCCAGTTCTTTCTTTACTTTTGCTACTGCTCTGTGTAGATGAGCACTCCTGTCTTTGCAGTTACATGGGTCTATTTGTGAAGATTTAATTTAGTTGGGTTTTTTTTATTATTCTTTCTTTACTGATTTGTAAAACTCATCAGATTCAGGTTTTACTTTATCCTTTGATATTTTTTGAAGCTTTTCAAAGTCATACGTGAACTGGAAAAAAGCTAAAGGATTAAACACCTCCCAGACAGAAGATTAACTATGCTCTGACTTTGCTTGGTGGGAATGCAACAGTAACAGAGTAAAGAGAGTAGATTTTGTATTTTACAGCTCTAGAAAAAAATAGGTGGTTGCTAAGAATGTTTTAACAAAAGGCTGTTATTTTAAGTCAGTCACATGATTCTGGGGACATCTCTCACTTTTCCATCCCAAGTCTCCCAGTCACAGGCTCTGCTACAACACAACATTTAGAACACAATTCTAAAATCTCCAAGACAAGGCTGCTCCTCTGCACACATTGTGCGTAAATGGCATTGTAGCTTTGTCTGCACTTCAAAGCACACCCATGCCCAGGGAGAAATTAGGATTCCTACACACTGGAAATGCAGGGATATCATACCACGGATATCATCCCTTCAGCACACAGGTCTGCTGCTCCTGCAGAAGCAGGAACCATCACTACAGCTTTAAACCCTGCAACTAAAGAAAGGAGAATGATAAATACAATCTGCACATTTTTCTGCAAATGCATGGGGGTTTTTTTCATACAAAATGTGTTTCTATGGATGTAGCAGTGAGTCTGTGTGTGTTTCTATGTGATATATTCATCAATACAATATTACACACCTATGTCTGTGCAAGCATGGACACACACAGAGAGTGTCTCCATGTTATAGCACACTTTAGGTAGTAACACACTGCAAGCACCAGAAAACTGCCCTTCTATGCCCACCAATACCAAGCTGTAGTAAAGAGCAGGGAATACACTCCAGGATAACTCAATCAAAAATCCTGCCTGGGAAAAACTGAAAGCATTGTCTCATGGCTGAGAGATGAGTCTATTGGCTGAACACTCTCCTCCCTTTCCATGTTGGAAAAACAATGTTAAAAAGCGTTGTGCTGATGATCCAGGCTGGTTTCACCAACATTTCTTCTGCTGATCTTTGATTTTATCACCCAGCAGAAGATAGGGAACATAATATCTTCAGGTTTTATGTGAGCTTCACACTTCTATTTGTATTTTTACAATAGTCATTTCTGGAGACCCAGCTTAGGTTTCTTGCTCAGTCAAATATTTTTCTGTCTAACCAGTTTTATTATCATATCATGGCTCTTTGCCTTAGGTATAATCAATCATTCTTGCCTGCAGTTTCATTTCAGATTTGCTAATAACACATGACAGGCATTTCGCTTTTAGACATTGCCTATTTTTAAAATGGAGATTAATTTTAAAAATAAGATGCAGTTTTAGTGTCAAGATAATTAAATTTTTGTAAGAGATACTATCTTTCCTTTTGCTGCATCAGCTCTCCTGAACTCATACCTTTAGCAGTCTGCCACCAAGCTACTCAAATAAAATCAATAGGTTCTGAAGTCCAGCAGGGAGAACTTTTTCCATTAATAAAATAACTTTATTAACTCTGAGAACTGCAAATTGCTGAAACACATTTTTTTTAAATTGCCTCATCTGCATAAGAATCAACAGCAGTGTTTGTAAAGTGGCTTTATTGTCAAAGACATATTTGATAAATCTCTGCTGCATATTTTGCAGTATCAAAGGGTTTCTTTTTGTTTGCTTCTGCCAGCTCTGTTTAGTAGAGCCAAACTTGGAGCAGCCAGCTTAATGAAGTCAAATAATGTGTGACTTCCCCTGCGCAACTTAGGTTTAGTTCAAGGTGTTGAGGCTTTGTGATGTCTTTCAGGTACCTGGTGGTGTCAGCTGATACTGGGGAAAGAGCAGAAAAAAGAGGATGGCTATCTTGTCGTTTAACCCTTTTTCACATGTTTGGCTGGATATTGTAATTTTTGTGTTGCACCAGATTTTTTTAGGAGAAATACAAAACCTACTCTGTTTCTAACTGTTCCCTGGCTCAAGTACAAAACCACAAGAGAGTCCAAGAATTACAAAGGAGTTTGTTCATACCCCTCTGGCACAGACGAGGAATCAAATCCCCCCACTGGTAGGAAAGCAATTTTACCATGATAAAACCAGGGTATGCTCACTGGGCTGACTTTTGTCACAGTGCTGTTTCTATTTTTAGTGGCTCTTCTTCCAGAAGGACCTGGAGCAAGGTACATGCCACAGCAGCTATTTGTCGCTGCTGTGCTGCTCACTGGCTCCCACTTAGACTGACTGCTATTGATTTCAGCAAACTTTGGTTTTGACAGTTAGAATTAGGCAATTTTCCCACTATGGGAAAGAGGAAAAAGAAGAATTGGTCCCTCGTTGCTCTCGTGGGGTTGCCTTTGCTGCCTTCAGTAGCAACCGAGCAGCTGCAAGCATCCAGTGCAACATCTAATAACAGGAGCTGAAAGGCTCCCATCAACTTCCACCTGCCCTGGGCCAGACTCTCAGTGGTTCAAGCTCAGCTTATTTTATTCCAATGACATCAAGATGCACCTGGTTTCAGTGTAGGGAAGAAGCTTTACACCCCCAATTTGTCTTTCTCCATACTTGTACCCCATGGGAAGTAGGAAAGGTATGTTTTGGGATGGTAATGAGCAATCGCAGCCTTTGGCTCCACTGCTTGGGCACTGCTGTTGCTTTCAGAGCAAGGGCAGGTGATTCATCTTTCTTCACTTGGAAAGACTCGCTGAAGTTTACCTGTTCTCTCAAGCTCATCTAATGGTCAACCTGGTTCTGATCTGTTATTTTTAGAGTGCAAGGTCTGACTCAAGTTTTCTTTTTGAACAAGGAGAATAAAGCTCCCTATCAACGCAGACCATGGTGTTATAATCAAAAGAAATCAGATAAAGCTTTCATCCAAAATTTCAGGTTTTCTTTGAAATACAAAGAATTTTTTTTTTCAGTTTATGGTGAAGTTTATTCTTCTTATTTTCCATTTTCAGTATGATTTTTTTCTTTTCTTCCAGTTTTTGTGGGACTAGAAGATTAGCTTGAGTAGTTTATGTGCTGATCCAACTCAAAAAAGCATTACAGATCGGGATAGAATTGAACTTGTACAAGAGGAAAAAACCCCAAAACCTAAGTCCAATAAAGCCCTGCTGTATTTGCTACTTTAAATGACAGGGGGAAAACAAAGAAAATAATTTTTGGAAAGGCGACAGGAGTGTTAATTAAATGTCCATCTGAACCGAAGCTCTAAAACTTGAGAGGCAAGTTCAGGAGCACTTGTCAGTGGTACAGCATGAATTTCCAGACAGTTCTGAACTTGACAGAATACGCTGGATGATGTGGATAAAATATGAAAAAAATAACAATATTTCTGTTTTATGAATACTTTAATAATTGTCCTGTTCTGCTTTTTGAAAGAGCAAGTTCTCTGAGCAAAAATGATGACATAACACTCAACTCCTCTGAGAGATGTCTTATGAGTAAATTAGGAAAACAGAGCTATGAAATGACACAGAGAGAGAAACATAAACTAAAAATATTGAGACTGAGATGCACCAGTTCATAGAACAGCTCAGGAGCTGTGACTAAAGGATTTTAAACTGACCTTAAACACAAAAAACCCCAGCACCCGCAGTATGTGGCTTACTCTTCATGATCTTGGATTCTCACAAGAATAGCACGACTGTCAAATGATGCACAGACAGGTGTTCTAACAGTGAGGAGATTGAGACAGACAAATGTGTCTCTTAGATGGGAAAAGGGAACACAACCACTGGAAAACAGCTGTATGGAGCTGACAGGCCAAGAGCTTACAGCCTTGTGTTCCTGCATGCTTGGCTTCTGTCAGGCCTTGCCCTGGTCAGTGTGGGGTTTAGTGACCTTGCATTTATTAGCATCTATGCAAATCAAAATTATAACATACTTTTAATGGGTGGTTAGTTGGGTCAGCCTTTACATCTGGCTGAATTCCCTCTGTCCACCCCTGCTCTTAGCCTTCAGGAACAGAGTCATTACTATACACGTACCTTTAAAAAAAAATACATTTATACTTCTATGATTAATATTAGTTATGCAACATTGTCCTGGTTTCAGCTGGGATGGAGTTATTTTCCTTCCTAGTAGCCTATTACAGATGAGAGCAGTCTATTCAAAATTTAACAAGACTGTGAAATTAAACTGATTCAAAGAAATGCATCTTCTACTTGTCATTTAACACAAAAACATGTTTTATTGAGCATTTGAAAAATGTGCGGTGAAAGATCAAAAAAATACAGATTATTCTGGGAGTCAGTAAAAATTTTAAAAAGGTATAATACCACAGCCAAATTGAATTACAAAGCTATACACTGTTCATATGTTTTTTTCCACAGGTATTCAGCCAGAATTGCCATAGAATTAATTTCATTAAATAAGAACTAGAGATGCTCAAGAAAGAAGAAATTCCTCATTGTTGCCTTAAGAGAACAAACAAAAGAGATGAAAGGTTTTCTAGAAAACTGCTACCCTGTTTTAACAGTTAGTATAATGAGATTTTAATCATGAACTATAACATATTGCAGAGAAATAAAGAAATGTTTCATGGCCTAAACATGGTTCTGGTTTCATGGGATAAGAAGAGGAGCTGTGCTGTGCCGATCTCTTAAGCACTTTTACAGGACTATCTGAGATTGCAAAGGGTTTTTCTTTCCCAGTCTTGCACTCAATAATTATTTCTAGGGATAATTTTCATTTCCAACTCTATTTTTTCCTAGTATCATTTAGAAGGTATCCGTAGATCATATGACCTTTCAATTATCCATTTTCAAATTCGCAGAGAGATGCAAAGAAAATTCTTCATGGGGAAACAGAGAAAAGACACCCAGGTGGCAAGCCCAGGGATGTGTTTCAGACAACATCTCCTACATGGTGTAGCAGCAAGAGCCATGATAAATTTTCTTCTAGAACCAGTTGTGCAAGTATTACAGGCTGTAATTTTCAGAATAAATGTTTGGACAGAGACTGCCTGGAAACACATAACACTGAGAAGAGTTTTACAAAGAAATCACTGATATAAAATCCAAAGCCAAAATGAAGTGAGAAAGCAGTTGGATTTCAGCACAGGCAACATCCTCTAAAAAACTTGGAGACCCCTCGCTGACACTGACAGTTCTCTGGGAAAGGAATGCTATGAGTAAGCCAAGCAATACAATTTTTTTGATAAAAAATATGGGTTTGGGGCAATCAGCAGTGCCCTCACTGTCAAATTTGTCAGCATTGCTTGACAACACCAATCATGACTTGCTACTGATTCATCTCAGACCTGACAAAAGAAGAAAGAATTGCACTGACCCTTCCTTTGGGAAGATCATGACCCAGAGGGTTCCAGCCATCATTTAGGATGTGCAGGATGCATAGGATTTCTCTTGAGATCTGGCTTTTTTTCCACAGCACGCTGCATGTGAGGAGGAGAGCTGCTCCCAGGTATCTGTGTGCAGGGCTGGGTTAGTCCTGCAGAACCAGAAGCAATTCTGCGTATTCTTGAGCACCATCTACTGGTGCCTCTTCTTTTAATAAGCCAAATTCCTACTGAGCACCAGGTTTAAGGCTCAGCAGTTTCCAATTAGACTTTTGTGAGATACCTCATTAAGATGCTGAAAATAATTCCCATTAATTGCCTTAACCTTGGGCCAAACCCTCTGTTCCAGCCATGGGGGAAAATGAAATTATCTTTGCAAAATCTTTCTTTTTAATCCTCTTTGAAAAGCTCCTCATATTTCAGAAATCTGTCACTTTCTCTTTAAGACCTTAAACATTGTGATTTTTCGACGCATTTTCTTTGGTGTTGCCATAATGCATCTAAATTTGTTTAGATTACACTTGTCATTTGTATACATCTATCATTTGCTAAATATATGTCTGATTCAAAGCTTTGCAGAATCTTTCCTAATGTTTATGAGTTCTGGACCCCAGCACCTCATTACCTCAATTCTTGAGGGAAAATGTGATCCAGTAAACAAAAAAATTGCATCACAAGGCACATATTCACAACATACCATTAAGAATCCTGGAGCTTTTGCTCTATGAGCCAGCTGAGAATGGGTCTAGAAAAATGACTCATTTTTAGATACTGTAGCTAAAATTTGGGCCAGGGACAAACCCAGCTTCTTATTCAATAAGACAATTTCTTCAGCTATGAAGTATCTTGGCCGCACCAGAGAATAATTTCAGTGAGCACTGAAGGATTTGCTGAAATTGCTACTGCCTTTTGTTTATGGTATAGGGTTACTGTGTTTAAGACACAGGCAATTAGCTGCTGTGCTGAACTCATTTGGGAGCATCCAAGGTCAAGATCCTGCTAATGGGAACTGACATCTTCCTGCCCCTAGAGAATGCAAGAGCAGGCAGCACAGAGTACCACTTTTTTAAATAACCTGTTGTAATATTGCACAAATTGCCCCCTAAATCAGTAGATGTGCAAATTCTCTGTGCTCGTGCTTAAAGATTGAGTTTGGACAGAGCTACCCGAACGCTGAAACTAAAAATTATTCTTTATAAAACCATTACTATCAAATATTAAAATTGTGAGACATATTAAAATATATTTTAATCCAAAAGCAATACAAAACGTGAGTTTGAATACTAGCCTTATTATTTGGTTTATTTCTCTCTTAAGACATCATTTATAGAAACAATGAAAATAAAATACAGGGTAATATACTGGTATTTTTTAAAACTGTATTCCTCCAGAGGTGTAAAGTCTGAAAATGTGCATAGTGAACGGTAAATTACAGACTCTTGCTTTATTATTATCTGCTGACAGATGTGAAATAATCCAATGTCTTTAAAGATGTTTTGGTTTTCTGGGGTTTCTTTGAAGTAGCCCTGGTAGAAAATTGGAGATATCTATACTGTCTCTGTGCATGTAAAATGGATATTTACAGAACAATCTTGTTTGCAGATGCAAGGAAGCCTTACACCGGAGAATACAAAGCTATTCTAGCATAATAAAGACAGGACATGTAAAAAAAATATATATATATTTCTTAATTCTGCTAGGTAATGTTGTTTGCCCATCCAGATGTAACACAGCATTTTCTCTACATGGCCTGGACTCACAGCTGCACCTCCCCAGGTGCACAGAGGTACCAATATGCCACAATCCATCTCTCTGGCAGGGAAGTCTGACTTAGAGGGGGAGGGATCACAAAAACCAACCACACAGACAGATGGAGTGGACAGTTTAGGCAACCTGAAGCGCTGCAGGTTTTGGAGGTGATGAGGAGAGCAACTTTAAACCCTCCACACCAAGTTTTGAGCCTGTGTGGGTAAAGCTGTGTGCCAGAAAACTCAAACCACCATCTCCAGGCTAATGCCTCTTCTCTTCCTTTCTGCTGCCCTTGAGATAATCTCTTACAGACCTTGAACCTCACACTTAATTTTCCTTAGACTAATTGACATAATTTTCCATCTCATCATCAGGGCTCTGCTGCAGACAGCCACAATTAGCTCAGGTGTCCTGTCTTTTTCTGTGTCTGCAATTCTCCCCTCCTGGGACTGAAGATAATGATGACTAATGACCAGACAGCCTTAAAAAAACAAGGAACATTCATCCAACACCAAAACATTTAACAGAGAGCAGAATTTAGCACCTCTGATGTGCTTTTAGCTTTCCAAGATGCCCAGCTGGTTGCTGTAGCTGCTTACAGCCTCTCCCAGGCTGGCTGTGATGCTGGCAGCTGGCCACCAGCCACTCGCGGTTTGTTATCTCTTCAGTCAGAAGAGTTTGACTCTTCCATCTTCCTCAGTGACAGATATAGACTCCTGGAGCTGAGTCATTTCCCTGGTGTCGTTCCCGAGCCTGCCAATGCACACTGGTATGGAATTTTCTGCAGAGCCCCATCAGGGGAGAGCTGTGCACCTGAATAACCCTCAGGTTGTTGCTCTCCCTCTTTGCCCTCATCACACCGAGTGCGCTGCCGAGGAAGAGCAGACAGGAGAAATCCTTTCAAAAAAATTCTACATCTGTCCCAAGAAGTTTCCCATGGAATCAAATTACTATTTTTTTTCCAGTCAGTTCTACATTTGATAAAAATCTGATACAATATTTTACATGCTCAAATGCATTCAAGGGGCATTCTCACACACCAGCAACTTCAGGGTTCCTCTCAAATACTCTGGCTATCAAATCTAACCCCAATTCCCTGTCTATTGTTATCTGTAATAAAATTAAAACCATATTGACATATTTCAGCCAAATAAAATCATCAAGGCTACAGCAAACTGAGAGATGTAATGGACTGAAAAATAACTACAGTAAGTATTTTTTAGCAATATATTGAAATACTAAATTTTTATTGAAGTGCACAAGATTAGATTAGTGACAAAATTAGTGGTCATTCTAGATACCTATGTTTCTGGCCACCAACTTGACAATATTCTTTGGAAAACACTGAACTCTCAGTTTCTGGAACAAAGTTACTTTAAAGGTGCTGAGGTATCAGACTCTGCTTCTCCAACTCCTCCTCAAATCACCACTTTTGCAGCTAAACATATTTGGGTTGAAGTAAAGCAAAACGCTAATATCATACTTTTTAAAAGATGACATTGTTACAATGACAAGTTGTAACCAATCCCAAGACAAAGCTCTACTGTAAGTCTAAACTGGTAATTCAGGGGATATTTTACTATGAAGGGCTTCAGCTCTGCTGGGTTTCATCCTCTCAAATTTTGTGCAGAAAGGAAGAGAGAGGAGCATGCAAGCCATGACATGCTCTCTCTACAGCTCTAGATTATGACTATAAAAGAAATTAAAATGTGACTATAAATTTTATGGGAAAAAGTCTTTTAAACTTACATGAAATACCCAGCAGGTGTCTGCACAGTGTCACATGAAGAAGATAGGATTAAAAATATTTCAGAAGATATTTTGTAATTACTGATTGGCCTTAGCTCCTTGTCCATTACAGAAGGAAGACACTTCAAGGACATTGTCATATCCCGAATTCTGAAATGCCAATGAAAGAAAAAGAGCTCTCTCCTCTTATAATCCGAACAGCAGTGCTACATCAGACTCACTGAACACAAGGAGAGTAATTTTGTTGTGAAAGCTCTCTCAGAAAGCTCTTCTTGAGAAGTTAGCCTTGAACTTTCTCCGTACCCTTGGGTCAAGCCCTACTTAAGCCTGATTGTCATCATCAGGGAAATTTTTGCCACAAAGGAGGGAAAGTTGCTCCTCCAAATCCTCACAAGACATAATGTACTGTAATTACTCAGCATCTGTAATCTATGATGACCAAAATATATATTCCAAGTACTTTGTCATTACTATCTGGAGATGAGTTAACTTCAATTTGTAGAACAGCTTTTCAGAATGGTTTTAAACGATGTGGAACATCAATGTTCCAGGAAAATTTTCTGTACACAAAGTACAAGGACTGCATATGATTTATTGGAAAACCACTTAGGGAGAGTAAAGCTTCTTTTTGCAAATATGTGTGTTTGGTATCATCTTCCCAAAACAGTCCACAGAAAAGATACCTAAGTAATCACAGGCTGGGACTGTCACATCATTAATCTCAATCTTATTTTCTACATGACTTCTGGAGAAGAGGAATTTTTGTTGCTCTACCAAAGTGATGAGTGAACAGATCACAGGAAAAACTGAATGAAAAAAGTCTGCCCTTAATCTTCCCACAGTTTCTAGGCTACAACTATTACAGATGTCCATGATAACCTATAGCAGCTATTCAGTTTTTGAGAAAATGATGTATTAGCTATTGCATTTTCAACTCTGGCCTTTCTATTAAGAGTTATCAAAATTTTTTACGGTCATTAATTATACAGTGTGCCATTTTGTGAAATGAGCTCTATTTCTGCTATTTTCCTGTCAGAGGGAAGGGACTGATCCCACCAGAATTCATCCCATGGCATTTCTGAGCATGCCTAGTTAGGGGGCTGGATGAAGAGGAGGAGATCTGCCAGAGGTTTCAAACTGTCACTTGTTGGAGAGCCCACGTGTGTCCCTGAGATGTCTCCCAGGAGCATTTGGAGTTCTTCCATGAAACAGAAAACAGAGTTGGAGAACAGGAGACATTCTGCTCTGACCCTGCTCAGGGCTGTTTGTAGTCAGCCGTCTGTGCCTCACCCCCATGCTTCCTTTGTAGATTATGGGTTACTCAAAATAGCTGCTTCTACTTTGAAGTATTTTAGAGTAGCATAAAACAGGCAGAGGATGCATTTAGAGCTATTTCCAGAACTCCTATATATACACGTGTACACCCTGCCTGAACTGTAGGTGTAAAGAAAAAGCACATTATTCACAGTTTTCTTCAATGCCCTGAGTCTTCTTTTTTTTTTTGTCAATGCCCCACAGATGGGTTCTGTGCCACTGAGAACCCAAATGGTCCAAGTCAAAAAGAAAACTTGGGACAGGGGAAGGAATTGATGCAACTTTTCAGGCTATTCGCACTAGAAATTGAAACCTTTTAGGCTGGTTTTCTTCCCTGACTAAAGTAGGACACTTCAAAATTGAGCTTCCTGAAAGATAAGTAATTACTTGGACAAACCATCAAGACAGAAAGTCAGAAAGACAAACCAAGTCTTGAGGAAAAGATTTCTTTCTTTAACACGGAAGAAAATAAATGACAGTGATGCAGGGCAGAGGAGAGGGTGCATGGGCTGGCACTGGAGATCTCGTGGCTATAAACAACTCATTGCTGGTTAAAGACCTGGAACCAGAAAAATAGATTTTGGAGGTAACAGGAAACAGAGGACTAGCCAATATTTGTACAAAGAACCGGGTACAGTTAGTCCATTTGGAAATTACACAGAACTGCAGATCGATGAAGAAAGAAAAAGGTGAAAAAGTGCAATGGAAAACATTAAAATGATCCCAACTGGATCCTGGTATGAGGAAGAAGAAAGCACAAAAATTACCGTGCTTCTTCATTTGAACTGTTAAATTTTCAACTTTTTAAATGATAAATCCTATAAATAAGGTTGTGAGCATAAAATTTCCTTTGCAGTGCTGAAAGGTACAATAAGGACCCCAACACACAGGTTTTGTTCAGTCCCATTCACTTGCATTTATTTACTTATTTTTTTATTTTAGTCCCAAGTTCAGGTAAACTGAATTCTGAAACAGCACTGTTAAAATCTAAAGTGAGCTGAAAAAGAGGAACTTGCTTTTGGCAACAAAGAGAATTGAGCTTAAGGAAAGAAAAGCAAAACACAACCAACTCCAAACCTCCAGAGCTACAACCTGAATTCTGAATCCAAAATGCTCATTAATAGTGTAAGAATTCAGCTCATGCCACTCTTCCTCTTGCCACTATCCTGGATACTTGTTTACCAATAGTTGCTGGCCACTACGTAGCACTCAGAACAGGCACTTCCCTGGGGTTAACAATGAGAGGATAATCAGATAGGAGCTCATAGGAAAAGAGAATAAACACATCCCTCTCTAGAGCAGAAATCTTTTTCTATGGCTTTCAAGTCAACCTTTTTGATTTTTTTTTTAGTTTCTTCCTTATTTCAAAAATAATTTTAAAACTAGTATTAAGTATCCAAGTAATTTGTCAGATTCACTTGATTAAATACTCCTTTAATTACCCAAGACCTGACTGCCTTCTTTAAACAAGTACAGATATAAAAACTCTAATACTTGCTCTCCTTTGCCCTGAAGATAATTGATCAGCTAGATTAAGATGCTGTCACTGCATGCAGGAGAAACAAAATCAAGACAAAAACATTTCTGTACTGGCTAGTTTGAAGGCCAGCAGACAAGACAGGAAGACAAATTAGGAGATGCATTAAATGCCTCTTGATCACAATAGAGTTCCAAAGCCTTACTGATGAACTTCATCCCTTTTCACCTGTCTGTTTACAGTGGGAGTGGGAATTATTCTGCCCTAGTGTCTCAAAAATAAGGTCATGTGAATCATGTTCATATTTTTATATATACATTTAAATTATAACAGTACTGAAAACTATTTAAATGAAAGGACAGCTGTGAGGTATGAATAAATTACCATAAGACACAAATGACAGTAAGTGAGGTGAGGACACAAAACGCCTTTGCTTTGCTCACACAACACTCAAGACAGAGGAACTCACACTCCCCAGCAGAGAGGCCAAAAACTTAGCCCAACTCAAGGAGCAGAGGTAACACAGCTTGTCCCTGAGCGGAGTTTTGAGATGCCCAGCTGGGGAAGAGCTCCACATCTTATTTCCAGGAATGTTACTTATCTGCGTACTTAATTCAAAATTAGATTTTTTTACCAGTGAAACTCAGTTCAATAAAGGAATCACTTCTTTTATTATCAGTTTAGCAGAGTAGCAAGGGAGCGAGGGAGGTTTTTTTTAATTGATTTATAAAAACATATTTTTAATCATCTTTGGCAGCTAATTACGTTATTTCCAATTATGTAACAATAGTCCTCATTATAGAGCGTAAAATATCAAGAGAGAAAATGTTTATTCCAGAAAACTTGTCAACTTTACCAAGCTTCAACTTTAAAGTTTTATTCTCACTTCATGCAATTTAATTTTTCTTGTCTTTGCTGGGCAGTATCCTTTTCCCATGTAAAAACCTCATTGCAGATCTCCTGGATTTATATCCTCGTACTTGAGCTGCTCACATGTACATGTCCTTGTGCTTAAAAATAAATGGACTTGAGAGGATGAGTGTGAGGTTATATTTGTCTTTAAATTAAATCATCTTCCTCTTCTATAACATCTTGCATCCAACCTTTTCTACAGCACCACAATAATACAACCTTCAGAATCTAACTTGCAAAAGGAAATATATTTGGTGTTTATTGCTTGCACACAAGTAGCTCCCAGCTAAGGAAGCAGAAATTGCTCTGAACTTTCACTGTAAACGTTTCTGAAAGCTGTGAGTGAAGGAATTGGAGGAAAAAAATTGGCGCTCTGTTGAAATTCTTATACAGAGTAGAAAGCAACATGACCCCCTGAATTTGTCTGAAAATGCAGCTCGTTCATCTTGAGGTGAACATTAATGAGAATAAAGGCTACAGATACTTGGAAGAGCCAGCCAATATTTCCTCACCAGTGACAGAAACAGTATTATCCAGTAGGTCTGCAACATTTCCTCTATATTTTGGAAAAGCTGAAGAGGAAAGATAGTTTCATAAATAATACTCCTCCAGGTCTTTTTCACAAAGCTCATCTCCAGAGTTTCCAAGAGCCTTTTGGACAAATATATTGCAGAAAGAGATGTAAATATGAGCTGTGTATAATTCAAAACATCCCGTTTCAGGGGATCTGTTACCAAAAGGCACTGCAAGTAAAATTAGGGTTTACTTGTGCCATTATAATGCCTAATTTAACATAATAGAAACATTATACTTGATAATATATACTTGATAACAAATAGTTACGCACAGGCACTTCTAGGGGATGTACTTTGAATACACTGTTCTTTATCTCAACAAATAACCATGTTAAACTACTTTTTTTTTTTCTTGCTTACTACCCATGAGTCTCCAAGTGCTTTTCAAGAGCCATGAGTGTACCTGTTCCTTTTTCACTGAAGAGAGGCACAATTTTTTTTATTCTGAATTATTACAGCTGCAAAGAAAATAAGCCAGATACTTTAACTCCCACTCTTCCTCTCCAGACATTGCTCACTGCAGCGCTCGTAGGTGACACTTCTTATGATCTGAATGACAAAACAAAGTTTAAAAAAGCAAACTTCTGTCAGAAGACCCATGAAGACTCAAACTTGTGTCTGATGGGACCTTGAGTACTGTGAGCTTCAATTACTTATGGAGGTAGAAAGCTTGATTATCAAGACCATCTTTACCACTGTGTTATTCTCCTGAAATCTGTGACTCTGTCCTGGTCTTGGCTGGGGTAGAGTTAATGTTCTCCATGGTAGCTGGGATGGGGCTGGGTTTGGGATTTGTGCTGGAAACAGAGCTGATAACACAGGGATATTTCCTTGGTGCTGAGCAGAACTTACACAGAGCCAAGGCCTTTTCTGCCTCTCACCTCACCCCACTCCACGAGTGAGGAGGCCGGGTGGGCACAAGGCAGGACAGCTGATCCCCACTGACACAAGGGATGGGATATCCCATCCCATCCCATCCCATCCCATCCCATCCCATCCCATCCCATCCCATCCCATCCCATCCCATCTCCCATCCCATGTGTCATGCTCAGCCTACAGAGCTGTGGGGAGAAGGAGGAACTTTCTGAATGATGGAGTTTGTCTTCCCAAGTAACCACTAACCCATAATAAGCCCCAGATTTCCTGGGTATGGCTACACCTGCCTGCCTTGGGAACTGATCTTTTTCTCAACTCACAAGTTTCCCCACTTTTGCCTTTCCAATTAAGTCTCTTTCCCATCCCCCCGTGGGGAAGTGAGCAAGCGGCTGCATGGGGCTGAGTAGCTGGCTGAGGTTAGCCAAGACAAACTGTTAATTAACTATGAATTAACTGGGGAGAGGTCATAATACTGAAAATATTTTCAAGTAGAAAAATACCTTTTTGAGAGCACAATTAAAGCCTAGCTCTGAAGGTTTAACAATTACTTCAATTTATGCTTATCCTGATTTTATGGGCATTTGCCCTTTCTGTGAAAGCTACTTTTTACAGAAAAGCTTTGTTCATATAAAGGTTGTTCTGGTGGAACTATTCAGAGAGATTGAATCCCTTTGAAGCATCAAGAGTAAAACAGGTTCATTTCAGCAAGGTCAATTTGCTTTTCTGGCTTCAGTGTGTGCTGGATCCAACCAGCACGGAGTGTGCTGCCTCTATCACTTCAATCCTCTTCCAAATCAACTCACATTGCACATCTAAAAACAACTCTTAAACTGAACAAATATGGCACAGGTTTTCATCAGAGATAGATTTTTTTTTTTTTTAACTGAAGGAGGTCTGAGAAGACCTGGGAAACTTTTAATTAAATAGCTGCATGTCCTCCTTTGCTGACAGGGATAGACAAACTGTCTGCTCAAGTACCCATTCAGTCAATGAATTTTTACTTTTTAAGGTGTGTGCTTAGCAAAAGCCCAAAGCCTTAATATTTGGCAATAGCCAATGCTATTATGTGATTTGGTATTACTTTGTGTGCATGTTTTCAGAGTTAAAGATGTGAATGTGTAGCCTGTTGTAAACATTACCCCAGCTTTAAGATTATGTTTAAAAAAAAAACCCAACTGTTGCAATTGCAATCCAAAAGACCATACAGCTTAAGAGCCTCCTGTCAACAAATTTAAGGACATTCAACCTCCCTCTCCACAGTTCCCATCTTATCCACACAGCCTAGGGTAAACTTTTTCAGGCTGTCCTTGCATTAGCTGGATTGGAAAAAGCCCTTCAGAAAAATCAGATTTCAAATTCCCCATGACTTGACCTCAGCCCTCACAGCAGCTCCCTGCAGCAACCTACAGGACACTGCCAGCTTTGTGCACAACTAAACTGTGCTGCTTGTTCATCTGAGAGGCTTCCACAAAAGATTAAGGAAATGTGAAGAAAGAAAAAAATTTCTGAATTAATTAGCTGCACATTGAAACTGATGATGCCTTCATAAACTGCTCTGTGAGCAGAGTGTAACTGGGAGCCTGGTCATCTGCTGAGCTAAAGGATCTTGAGTTGGCAGAAGTCAAATGCTGCCTGCACAGGCTCTTGCTCAAGGGAGTTTTAACAACACTGGTCAGGTGTTATTGAACAATATTTTCCTTTCAGTGAAATTTTAGATAGAAAATTATAATAAGGAATAATCCAAGGGGATTTAGTTGTGGTTTGTTTTTTTTTTTAATTTCATAGAATTTTGAGTTTGTTTGGGGCTTTTTATGTGCCTTTTTATTTTTTTTTTATTTGAAAGACTAAATGTAGCAGAGTAAAACTGCAATAAGCTATATATATATATATATAAGTAAAACTGCAATAAGTGACTATTTTAGTAAAATCTGTGAAATAAAATCTGGAGACAATGCATGCTTCAGTAGGTAACAAATGATGGTGGGATGTCATGTGTGATAAAGGCACGATTTGAAAAATCAAAAGATTCACTAAACAGAGATATGCCACAGCAGATAATATAAGCAGAGGATTTCCCTTCTACCCCTAGAAAGTTTTTACTATTCAACAGAGCTGGCAGAAAGCACAGGTCATGCTGTGTCAATGTCTGATACTATTATTTAGGGTGTTTGTGCTGTCCTCTCCACTCTATGAGGAATATTTTAGGACTCTATAATAAATCAAGTAGTTCCTTCCATGCAAGTGTGCTGAGAACACTCCAAGAACTACCTATACTTGGCTTTGTTGGTATTTGTAGTCAATTAAATCTATATCCAGACAAAGTGTTCCAAAATGCTTCAGTTCCTTGACATTTTGGGGTTTGTACTTTGGAAATCATCACTTTCAATCCCACTGAATAATTTGAATTTTTCCAGCAAGAAAAAACACGTTTAAGAACCTGCTCAAAATCAGCCTCTCAGTCTCTCTGCTGTGTTAAGTCCTTTTCAATACCAACAGTTTCACAGAAGCTTTAACAGGGTGCCTTGCATGACTGCAAAGAGCTTTAATTAAAGCTCCTTTCTGGCTTTCACCAGTTGAAGATCATTATGATCTGAAACCCAAGGTCTTTCCTTTCCACATGCAGAGCTCTCCCCTCATTGCACAATAACATAATTCTTCATTTTCCTGTAATATACACCACTAACCAAGGGGCTTCATGCTGAGGGGTCCCATGGGCCCCTCTTCTTCAGGAAAGATAAAAAAACCCCAACAAATCACTGAATGAAGGCTACAACAGCTCACTGCAACAAGTTCCACAGGACTTTTAAATGATGCAGGTCAAAGGAAACTGGAGTCTAGAAATTAGTCTTTGTAACTAAAATTAGGAATGGAAAACAACTCCTTAACATGTCCTCAGTAATCTTTTTTTTTGTCACATGTTAACATGCATTCAAACATTAGCAACATAAATAGCAGTGAATGAAGTTTCTTTACAGCTTTTGAGAGCTCTATAAGAAAAATTATTACAAAACAGAATTTCGGTTTTTTCATTTGCCATTACAAGGAACTTCTATACACTGTAAATTCTGTCATTTGTCATCTCAATCATTCAGAAGAAACAAAAATGTGGTAGAGTTCTTAGTTTTACAAAATTAGGTAGCTTACTTTCCACCAGTTTTTGAATGCAAAGAATGCATTTTTTCTCAGAGTATTCAGATTAGGCAGCATTTTATTTTAGGTTTCTCACTGCAGGTTTCTGTAAATCTGCAGAACCGGTGTGGCTGTTTTCTAGAAAATCCTCAATGGATGTAAGGATCCAATCATCATACTGCTATTGACTGTGCAATGGTACCATAGATTTATTTCATCTGCAGTATTCATCCTTTGAAAAGAATAATCTGGTCATCTTTCCCCAGCTGCTAAGACTGCTAACGCAGATTCAGTTTTGTCAACGTGATTAAGGATGAATCTGATTCCTTGGACATCAGTGGGAGAGTTTTACACCTATGATTTTAATTTTGCATTCTTAGGTGTCCCATGGACAAAATATTTACTTATAGCAGATATAAGAATAACAACTATGAGTTTTTAGGCTTCATTGAAACTTCAAGGTCTCCTAGAGAAGGTCTACTAAAGCTCTTTAACTCATTTGCATTTTAAGACTGTTTGTCTTAATTATGAGGTTTTCTTACCTGATTTGTTTAATCTTCTAATTACACTTGCCAGTCTGCTCTTGATAAGATTCAGTTTTTCTGAAAATTTGCATATTTGCCCTCAAGTATTAATTGCATTTCTTAGCTGTTTGAAATAACATTTGAAACAAAACCTCTCTAAATTCCCACTCTTTCCAAGATCATTAATTATTAAAAATCAATTATTAAAAATTCTTCTTGGAAAACAGCACATGGACATTTGATTTAACTCTAATTATCAGCTGGATCTGTATAAAAAATAATAATTAAAGGCTGGGCTCATTGAACATTTCCAATCTAAATGCTTCTATGATTCTGTGACAGTCTAGAAACTACTGATTACTGCTGAGGAATGCAAACACTACACATGGAAATGGTTCCTCATGAAAAATGATAATGTGGTATTTATACTTGGAGGTCTGATCACAGGACACCAAAACTGTGCACCTGATGAAGCAACAGATGGACAATTCAAACCAGCCCAAAGGTCAGGACAACAGAGGCAGCTTGGGCAAGATCTAGTCCAGGCTCCCTGGAAGGGAACAGATTCCCAATCCTGCTGACAGTTGTGGCAGAGAGATTGTGCTGGCTTCACTACACAGGCAAGGTTTGAAACTATTTTCTATTTCAGCAATAAGAACGACTTTGGTTTCCAGGAGCACAAATTTGTATTCAAAGTTTTGTCCTGGATGGATGTCTGCTCTCTTCACTGTTTATCAAAGAGCCAGAAATATGGTAACCAAATTTAACAGGCAGCAGTTGTTTTTCTAGCACCAATGTTTCACAAATGAGCTGGGAAATCAGTGCCTATCAAGCTGGTATCTAACTGGCTGGAAAAGTGTAGTCAGAGAATCGCTTTATCAGGGCCAAGGTGGAAGCTGTAGTGAACAGTATTCTCTGGGTTATTTCCAAATGTAGAACTATTCAATATTTTTCATTAGTGACCTTGATGATTGAGTGGTGAGAAAGGTTTTGTATTCACAGACATCCTCAACTGGGAGAACAGGTCTGGAATTCAAAGCAAGCCTGGCTAATTGGAGAAACAATCAGGAAGAAAAAAAATACAAAAAAGGTGCAATTTCATAAAGGCAAGTGCAGCATTTTACAGAGAAAAATAATCAGCGGTGCAAAGTGAGGGACTGGAGGTGAAGGAGCAGGTCAAGAGGGCAGGAGCTAGATAATATCAACTGAGAGAAAGGCAAAAACTATCCTGAAGTGTATGAACAAGGGTCACATGAGAGATGTGTGAAGTGCAGCAGTGTTCTTCTGCCTGGCAGGACAGCCTTGAGAAATTACTGGCACAAGGCATTTATCTGGCACAAAGCACTGCTCTGCAGTTCAAGGGAGACTGAGCTGGACTGGCTGGATGGATTCCTGAGAAGGTGAGTGAGAATAACCAGCACCTCAGGAAATAGTAGCAAATATAAGAAAAAAAGGGCTAGGATGCCATTTATTTTGACTAGGGGAGACAAGATGTCCACAGTAGCTCTACTCAGGTATATAAAAGATTCCTACAATGTGGGAGTAATCTGCTTGTGATGAAGAGAAGCAGAAACAGTTTTGAGCTGGAGAGAGAATGTCCAACCTGCATCTTTCCCCACTGTGAAAGCCTGGCAAGAATTCTACAAGCTCCATGGGAAGGTGTCATGACTGGAGATTTAAGTTTTGTCGCAAGTGAGGCAGGTATAGCTCATCCTGCTTTGGAGCTTGAAGATGAGCTCAGTGACAATGCAATTTCCTTTAGCCTGGATTTCCACAGCTGGGAGTAAGGCAGTCAGTTACCCCAACCATTAAAATAAGCCACTGCTCCAAGATCCTCTTTGTGATTGTAATTGTATTAATCCATCTTATGTGAACCCTTCGTAACAACTAAAAGGACTCAAATATCAGAAGCAAACTGCAAAGAAAAACAAGATATTCCCAGCCGTGCATGTCTGCCTCCTTTTCAGAAACCAAGCCCTCAGACAACATGCTCAAATGTATAAAGCAAGTATCAGGAAAGAGACAAAGCAGAAAGCCACCCCTTCCTCTGATTTTCCTCTTATCCTAGCACATTAATGGGTTTAAATTAGAACTTTATGCGAACCATAGATGGCTCCCTGTCACTTGTGCAAGATAGAATGTGGTAGGTTAAAGTCCCATGCATAAAATAAATACTATTCCAGTATTAGACCTCTCTAATCTCAGAGAAAGGAATGGTGACACAAGCCACAGAATGATTTTGGTTTTATCTTTGAAATTGTCTAATGTTTACTTCTTTTGAACCTGCCATGCAAATAGTTACTTTCCTGTGAAAACTACAGGGCCATTAGTCACCTTGATTAGGATTCAGGAAACTCTAAATGAAGCACAATAGGTAACACTGTGCACAATCATCCAGGTAAGAGCTTATTTTGAGAAAAAACCCCATACTTCACTCATAACACTTCTTACTTCAATTTCAGCTTTACTTGATGCCACACTGACCCATGCTGGCTGAAGATTACACATTATACAAATGCAATAGGCGAAAACACTGTCACAGTAGGCAATTAATAACAGAGAAGCACTGGAATTATTCCCCAATGCACACCTGCTGCATAATTGAAGGTAAAGTCAGTAGTGATATCCATAGGAATGGGTATGATCCTGCTATTCAACCTGTTTTGTATCCTATAGGATTGTAACTTAGGCGATCCTGCACTACACATCTGCACATGAACTACTTATCCACCTTCTTTTTAGAGGAAATTGAGACTGCAGGCAATCCTCGTGCATGGTTCATATCATAATAAAAGAAATCCGGGAAGACTTTGCATCCACCCTCTCTCAAGATTTAGGGAAGTTTCACCTGCATTTATGCAACTAAAATTACAGCATTCTGTGATTTCTGCTCATATAACTGACATCACAAACAAGTCAGTGAGCAGCTATTTAGATGTTACCTCTCCAGCTGAGCTGGTTGCTACTGAGGCAAAGACAAAAAAATCCTGCTGGATGAGCAGGTGAAATTTATTCCTGATGTCTTTATCAAGCCTAACAGCAACCATTGCCGTTCCTATTCCCAGTGGATTCTGTTTGTTGGGAGATGCACTAAGGATAGAGAACAGTATTTCAGCCACCAAGCAGTTGCTAATTGCATCTCACCTCACCTGATTTAACATAAATGGATCAACCCCTTCCATAAGACTTCATCCAAGGCCTCTTTTCAGATTACGCTCAATGCCTACAAGGTTTGATTTCCTCAGCCATGTCTCTAGACAAGCATTTCAGATGCTGAACTTCTCACTGAACAGGCATGACAGCTGCTCTGAGATTTACAGCTGTCTTGAGCTCCAAGTTATCGAGCAATTTAGTGCTGCACTAATTGGCATAATAATCTTGCCACCTTCCTCTACACAAACAAAGATATTCAGTCTTAGGCCTAGCTCTAAAATAAGTAAAATTAGAGGTAAGCTGTGTAATTTATACACAGGCATCACAGAAAATTCTTCAATGCAACAAAGTTCCTTTTCTCTACTGAGCTAATTTAACCCAGGCTTAATTGTACCTCAATGCTCCACGGATCAGCAGGAAGCCAGCAAGCAGGAATTCTTAGGTGAAGGGAAAGGCTGTATCCGTGGGGTACTTCTGAACATCACTGAGACATCAACTTGATTTTTTATGTTAGGGCTTTTTGTAGGTCCTCTAACAGCACGAATAAGGCAGCATCATATGTGCTCCGAAAATTAAGGCAAGGAGGGGACATAGAGGTAGGACACATCTCCAAAGAGGGAGAAGAAATCAGTGTTTCCATAGAACTTCATTGAAATGTATTCTAGTTAAAATACAGTCAGATATGCTCTATTCAAAACTTTCTGGGTTATTACAAAGCAAAAGAAAAAGAAGCACTGGGTGAGATACTTTAAATGCATGAAACCTTGATGTAAGTCATAGATCATGGACAAGATGTAGGAAACAAAAATCAGCAGCATGCCCTTTGGGAGCACCTGAAAAATGTATGCAGGGTGACACCTGAACGAGTCAGGTTTCAGACATTTAGCAGTGTCAGTGCAAGCCTGGGTGAGCCCCATGCTGTGCTCCTTAGCCATGTCTCAGAGCTGAGGATGCTGGCAGGGGTCTGCTCCCTTCCCTGTGTGCGTTTTAACTGCTCAGCAGTGCTTGACAGCCCTGTCCCATGGCATAGAGCTCCTCTCCATCCCCTCCTGGCAAACCTCTTCAGGTACCATTCCCCATATCTCTCCTTCCCAGAAGCACAGTGGCACAATGCAGAGTTTCAGTGCTATGAATCAGCACATCAGCTCAGAGGAGCAGGATGGATTTGTTAATCTCTCTGGTGCTGTTTCCTGGTTTGCCACTCTTGCTCCCACAGGATCCCAACAATATTGTTTGACATTTAGGTTTGAAATGGAAAAACCTGGACTACAGTAATAAAAAGGCAAATATTAAAACTCTGCATTTCTTGATGAGTATAATTCTGCCTAGGTGTAAAGCAGTTTGGGGTACACCAGCTGGGATCCCTGAGAGAATTAAACACAGCATCATCTGCTCTGGCACCTACAAAAAATATCAAGTCAAAACCACCAACAATCTGTTTCAGGAAAGAGCAAAGAGCTGAACCAGCTATTATGGCTTACAGTTTTGGAATATAGTATCTTAATTCTGCCTAAATCCTGCCTCAGGCATGGAACTGTTTTCCAGATCTAGCCCTTAGGACTTGTAAAGTGTAATGTTACAATTATAAGTGACATGCATTCTCATGTATACCATACATACTATTCCCTTATGCTACTCCATTCTCACACCTAATAGAAATACAGATTTACAGCTGACTTAGGATAGTAACAGATCAGAATCTGACCCAGGCAATACACAGAACTGCCACTGAGGATCATAAAAGCAGAGTTTTTGTAAAAACCTTCACTGTGTGATGCACATGGTGAATCACGGAGGAGAGGAAATATGGAGTCATTCCTTCTAAAATATATATTATCTTCCTATTAGAGAAAGCTCTAAACCTCACTTTTATCTCTGAAAGTCCCTGACCTCTGGCAAGTCTCAGATTCCAAATTTAGAACAGCATCTGAATTTTGCAGCTGGTCTTTCCATTCATAATGAGCCAAGTCAAAACTGAATACATCCAAGTTAGAGGGGAGTATCAAACTCTGGACTCACATCTGAGTTGTGCAGCCGAGGCCTCTTTCAAATGCTCATCATGTACATGTAGCCATCATGTACCATAATCTATTAAAATCACCCAGATCTTTTTCACTGTAAGCTCAGGTAATCCTGCACCAAACAGTCATTAGTGATATTCAGCACAAGTTGTCACACATACTAATGTTAACACAAATTAATCAGCCTAATCATCTAGTGTACCAGACACTTGTGATTGATAGGAGGGTGGAGATCAGACCTGCACACAGACCACGTCTACTGGAAGTGAATAAAAGAAAAGCCATCACTCCTCTATGAGTCTGTCATCTGCTTTGCCAATTCTGTTTAAAAAACCCCAAAAAACTAGATAAAATTCATCTCTGGAGAGAAACCCAAAGTTCAGTTGCTCCTCCCATTTCTATTTGCAGCTTTCTTCTCCTAATGTCAACTCCATCTGTCTTCCACAGGAACTTAATGTCTTTTGAATTGTCTATTTAATCACTTGCAAGTTGGTCCCCTTGTTTGGCTGTACTGTGCCCTTCATCTGTCAGCTTCAGTGCTCACCACAGAGCACCCTCCCTCCCCCACCCACAGATCTCGTCCCTCCTTTTCAGTATATTGCATTTTATCAGGTCACTCTTCTCTTATCCTGAGGTTAATTTTTTTCCACCCAACGTGACCCACTTCTGCTTTGCAAGCATATGAATCCCCCACTGCTCTCTCTCCTTTTCTATCCCTAGTTTTACAGAGAATCCTCTCTTCTGCTTTACAGGATGTCTTCAGAGCCTGTTCCCCATTCTATTGGCATCTTTGTGCCTATAATAAGTCTGATTTTTCTACTTTGAGTAGCAAAGGACTTAAAATTACAGTAAGTGCCTCTTCCAATAACAGCAATTTGTTTAGCGCAGAGCTGTTGTTACATAGTGATTTACTCGACTTTTTTTTTAAGAATAATTTTGGATTATATGTTTCTGATTAAAAAAGGAATAAATTATCAAGAAGCACACTCAGACTCCATTCCTTCACTCATAAGTGATGCTGACATATACTTATGCACCCATAGTTGCAGGGTACTACATATATATTCAACCCAGATGTAAATCTTCACGGCTGGAACACCCTTGACATTCCTTTCTGACTGCTACAGCAGTCTACCCATGATACAGCATTTTCCAGGTACCATAAAGAAAATCAACCAAACACTAGATATAAGTAAGTTTTCTATGTTTTTTCTACCCTCCTGCATTATACTGAGGTCTTACATTTGGTTTCAGTGTGGTTCCACTTTAGGAGAAAGTAACACCTCTATCAATAGTCAATTAGAGGTGCCAGTCATATTTTGAAACAAGTCCTACTGTGTTCTGGCAATAACCCCTCCAGAGCCCCGACTGAAGAGATGTTTTTGCAAATGTGGGAATCTGTGCCTCTGGAGAACGTAGCCCAGGTTTTGCTATGTTTTAATCTGAGCCCAGAGCATTCTGGGACATGATTTGAGGGTTTTATTCAGATATATTCAGTAAAGCCCAGGTAAATTTTGCAAAGATCTGCCTCTGTGTAAACAGACATGTGGTGTTGCCTTCCAATGGCAAACCACAAGGAAGGTGATGGAGCTACCAAAAATATCAGCTACAACTGCAACAATAGTTCTTCATTCCCCAGATGATCAGAACCTGTCTTCAGAAATGGTAATGAACTGTGCAGTTCCTGTGTTGGCTCCCTCTAGGAGCAAATTTCGTATGAAGCTTTAATTCAATGCATTTCCATTTGCTTGTGCGATAATATTTACCCACTTTATTAGAATAATTGGCCTGCTGCCAGTCAGAGAGAAGAAAAAACAGAATCTTACTTCTGAAACATCACTAGCTACCACGCTAGCACTGAAAAACAACCAAAAAAATTACTGAAAAAGCTGACTGTGCTTTGTAATTTGTAACATATTAGTTTTTGAGCAAAATGTGCACACATAGGTGTTTTCTTTACCATTTCTTTCAAGAAATAGAAGTAAAATTAGTAAAACAAGGAATTTCAAGAATTCAGTCATAAATTTTTGCTTTACATCTTAAGAAAATGAAAATGTACGTAGAAGTTTTAGTACAGTTTCTTATCTTACAGTACATGGAAGACAAGATGTACTCAGTTGTAGGCCAGCATCTCCTCTGTAACTGTTGGTTCTGAACTCTAGCTCCACCATGGTCTTAGACCATCGAAGACTCAAATTCTTCAGCAAAACTTTTAGTAGCTGCAATCTCACGCCCCTATGTCAGCTATCCTGTTTTACACATCAGCTACTGCAAGATTTAATGGCCAGACTTTAAAAAAAATACTCGAAATCCAGCACGCTGAACTCTGTGAGACATGCTTATTAATTCACATTGGAAAATTGTTGCTTGATGCAGAAATCTTCAGAGCTTTCCATTTACTGTCAGAGAACTGCCTCTTTTTAACAACTTCACATGTGCTTTGGCTCACCCCAGGAGTCAGAAGCAGAAGCTTGTTGGCCATTTTCTGACACTGATCAGAGCTTTGTGCTGTGTATGACAAGTAATAACATTCCAGAGAGGACTTATTCTAAACCAAAATAATTGCTCAGCCTGACCTTCTTATATGCTTGTTTTTCAAAGCTGTCTGTCCTTGAATAATTACAGTGTACCTAACTTGGAAATCTTTTCCTACCAAAGATGCTCTTTCTGATATTCATCCTCCCTGGTAACACCCAATTATTACAGAATCAATTGTGGCTTAGCTGTAGCTATAAGAGGTAATTAGTCAAAGGACTGCAGTAATTAGAGGGCCTCTGCTCTCTAAAAGTCAGATGAAGAACTCTATTCTTTGCTCTCTTGTCTTTAAAAGCCACACAACTTTGTTGATTCAATTCTCACATAAGTGAAAACATTTTCATGGGCCTTATTCAGTAACCATAAATCTTCAATTAAGTAGAAAAGCATAAGAATGGTTTTAAAGGTGAAATAACATTTAGTTACCTCCTAGCCACTGATGGGAGTAGTTTTGAAGGGTCACTCAATGACATTAAGGTAGACAGTGTTAGTTTGTTATTAGAAGAAGAAGCAAAGCAGACATTGCCAGTATAACCATCCACTTCAGCAGCATAAGCCAAGCATCCTTTTTCACTAAAATGCACCAAAGATCAGTGATTTCAGACAGTGCAATCTCAACTTCAGGCTCTAGAAACAATTTCCAACCCAAGACAAAGCAGCCTGTACCCCAAGGTAAGTGCTCACACACATCTCTGGTACATAAGGGGAAGCAAAACTTCCCTTTCTCCACTCTCTACAAGAGCTTCTCCTGCTCTTGCAATAGGACATGAGCCCTCAGTCAGCTGATATTTGAATATCTAGTAACTCTTTTTATGTCACACCACCATTTTTTCATCCTTACAAAAGCTGTTCTTGAAAATACCCCATACTGTGTTTCAATTCACAAATGCTGGAACCCTTCATTTCTTTCTTCCTTAAGTGCAGGCCACGCATTGTAATTGTTTAAGCACATGAAGTGAAAATACCATGAGAAGAACTTTTGGTAGCAGTGTAAGAATTCCTCTGGTGAATAAAAAGATCCATGAAAATGGCTTGGGTTCATTAATACGGTACCAAAATGAGCAAACCTGAATATTTGGACAGCAGATCCTGTTCCACATCAACTGTGGGATGAGTTTGATTTCATCATGTGCTAGGGGATCAGTGCAGGAGACTTAATGCAAGGAAACTCTGTTTTCCTCATGCTCACTTGTGACTATTTAAATAGTGTCACAAGTGAGTATGTTCAACTCTCAATTCCCATGTTCTCAAGAAATTTGCTTCTTGGAAAAAGGGAGGAATTTGTTTCCAACAACATTGAAGCTAATTCAAAACTTTTTGATTTGTCTTTGTGTATGTCCGCTGAAGTTTTTCTTAGCGATGTCTGATTTTCACACAATATTTCACCAGAAATGCAAAATTACACATGCATGGCCAACATGCATGATAGAGATGCTTGTGAGTTCTCTCCCAGAATTGCATGGTGTTAAAATAAAAGAGACACACATCAAAACTATCCATAGGTTGCAGTATTAAAAATATTACCTAAGGTGCTGAAAATATATCCTTAACAAAGACTGTTTTGAACCATGATGATTGCTAGTGTTGTATAATATAACTAATATCTAGTTTACTAAAATACTGTGTCTTCAAGATAATTTATTCCATTTGATAAAGCTCTGGCCAAAAAATAGATCAAAATGTTTTTACTAACCACACTCAAAGCTTTTTCCTTACTGTTTTGTCATAAAACATTAAATGCAAAGCATCAATAATTAATTAGGGCTTCCTGATGCATTAAAAGGCAGATCACCAGCCTGATAAAAGCACACTTTTGTAGATATAAAACTGCAGAGTGTAAAAGTCTTGTGGGCTATCCATCTCCCAGATGACACCTTTACAAAGAGGGAGTGCATGTTATTTTGGATTCAATCATTACTTTGAGAGAGTGGGACTGAAACCCTACATGGGCTTGATGACCACGAGACTGAACTCTAGCTTCTGTGATGTTCAAGGTGTAATCATGGATGACAAATCACCTGCTGGCATCAACCCTTTTTCTCTCACTCCTAAGGGCTCCACACAACAGGTTTCAGGTTAAGTGATGCTCCCTGTTGCTCAGGTAGTGCTGTGCTGTGCACACCCAAGTGGGGCTCCTCCCAGAAGGATTGCACTACACTGGAGTAAGTGACAATATTGCCCCATGCAGAACCATAAAAAGGTTAATCAAATATGGACTGGAACAGCTATCAAAACAGCTGATTTTTTTTAAAGGATCTAGGGCAGGATAGTGTGTCATGTGCTGAAAATTAATCAGTAATGCAATAGTACGGAAAAAAAGATCAGTCTTGATGAAATGTAGGTATTTTCTACTGGAAACAAAGTCTATAAGGGAAGTGCAAGGACCTTTCATTCATTTCAGCTTTGGTAAAATCTTGAAGTACTGTGATCCATGTGGGATACTGCAACGTCCAAGACATGCACAAATTTGAGGGAATCCCAATAAAAATCATTCTATGATTTGAAAATATTACCTGTGTGGGAAGACTGAAAGAGATGTTACTGGTTAGTGTAGTGACAGGACAGCTGAATGTGGTTTGTACATCATTCCTTAAGTACAAAAACAAACAAAAAAAGATGCTACAAAGGAAAAATGAATAGTCTGTGTTAGAAAGTGCAGTGTGGATGTCATGACTAAGAGGAGCTGAGCACTGAAACAGATTGTGGAGAGTATCAGACCTCTATCCTCAAGGTTCTTAGGGTAAGTTAAAGTATTATCTGTGGAAAGTTCTATCACTGGCAGCTGAACATGCAGCAATAAACTCTTGAAGGTTGCTTTGGTTAAACAGGGAAAATGATGATAGAGGCTGGACCCTTGCCTCCATGAGACTCCTGTCTGTGGCACTCCCATCAGATGGTGCTGAAGGGAACTAAACTTTTGCAGCAGAAGCTAAATATGCTAAATATGTTTTGCTTTGGTTAAAATATTCTTATGCTAGCAAGGTAGCAAGGAGAACACCTCCATTCTTGCCAGCTCACAGGTCTTGATCATAATACTGTTCCCTGAGGGCATGTAATGGACATCAGAAAGACAATCCCACTTCACTCCTGAAACGTGAGCCATGGCCACCTCCAGTTATTAGCATTCCTGGGGAGCACAGTCAGAGAAAACACACTGACCTACCCCTTCCTTATTAGTTGCCCTTTACACATTTACTACTGAAGGGAAATATCCTTAATTGATTGAAAAAGTGACAGCTTTTACAGCTACAGGAAAGCCCATCTCCTCTCCTGATGGTGAGTGATATGCTCCTAAAGCATCCCGAGGCAACAATTGCTGCCACATCATGTATTCTCCTGGAGAAATGGGGAAAAATACATACAGATCCAAAATTTCCCTCAGCTGAGAAAGAAAATTAAAAGTTTCTTAGACTTCCAGACAGCAACCACCTCCAGAGCAGCAAGCTAACATCGTTTCTGAAGTAGTTTTTGCACAAGGATGAAGGACTGACTTCAGTGGACTCCATGGCATGAACAGTCACTCATCACAAAAAGAAAAATGCAAAACAAAAATGCAAAACAAAACCTTACAGACTCAAAATCTTATGCACACATTAGATTCTAAGCCATTCTTCTTTCAGACAGTATTCGTTTTGCCTACGTTTGCCGATTCCAAAAGAAACCTATTCAAATTCAATATTTACCTTTTTTTTTCCTCCCAGCTCTTTCCCCCATACTGTTTCTTCCAGAGAATCCACAATGCTGAATCTGTCATTACATTCATTTCCATGGCAACAAATGGGATGCCATAAAGAGTGTTTTAATCCAAGGACAGAGTGGTAGATAAAAGTTAGATTCTGAAACAGAGAATTCTTGCTCAATACCAAAGGCAAAAGGACTAGGGAAAATTTCTTTTTGAGCTAATTTTCTTTTATATACACAGAAGTTTGCTTCTCTTCACGAAGGACGTTCTCACCTTTAAGTGCTGAACGCTCAGAATAATTTTTGTGGGTAGAGGTGATTTAACATGCTAATATTTATATCCTTTTTCTTGATTATTTGACATGCATCTTTTTTTCTTATCAGCTGATAAGCTAGTTTATATTAAAATATGAGAAGATGCTATGCTTGATTATCCTCAGTGGCATCTGCTTATTTCAGTTGGCGATGGGGAAATAGAATTTATGAGAGTAGAAACAAGAATATTTATAGTGACTTCCACCCTGATGGATTCCAAAACCCCTAACAAACCAGAGTAGATCCAAAAGAAATTAAATTCTTGATGATTATCCCTCCTTATTCCTTGATTCCTCCTTCAAGTTTTTCAAGTCCCATGAGGGAGCCCCTAAAAGGATCATGTTGGACACAGCCTAAAGAAATGCAGCCCTTTATCCCCATCTTCTTTCTGCAGTTCAGCACCTTAACCAGCCTTTGCTGGACCCAGACCCTCCTGTGGATCTGGAAATAAATAAATTGGAAAACAATAGGGTTTTCCCTCACTGGAAGAACCCAAAACTGTTGCAAAAGGTTGTTAATAGCCAGGACAAAGTTAAAATACAGACATATTTCTCCTAATGATTCCAAATTGGCCAGAGACTGCAAATGTAGTTTACTCAGGAGACATGCTGCAATCACAGCTTATAGGCTTCTGTCAAGCTATGTGCTATAAGGAACAGAAAATAAAGTCTAACTCACACGGTAAAACAGCATTAAGAAAACACTAATGTTGTGACACAAACTGAGGGAAGTGATAAAAGGAACACATAAAAGCAAATATTATACAATTTTTTTTTTCTAGGGTTTAGGCACACCAGGATACCTACTTAAATCCTTTTTTAATGTGGCCTGCTAGGGAATCAGAGTGCATATGGCAAGGTTCTGTCCCACCAGGTGCCTCCCTTGATGTGCTTTTTACCTCAGCCCTCATGTCCTTCTAACTACAGGCTTTGCATTTCCAAATTCACTTTTCTATAAACACCACAGAAAACATAAAGAAGTATTGAGGGAGTATTCAAGGTAAGATTTGAAGCTAACTTTGAAGTTTTGAGGGGATGAAAGAGACTGGTGGAAGCTTCCTAAAAAAGCTCATTGGAAACTTGATTTAACTGGAAAATAACTGACACTTCAGAAAAATGTGTAAAACTGCCTTCTTAAGAAATCCTCCAGAAAGATAAAGCTTGTCTAGTCACACAACGTCTCACCACTCGCTGAGCAATAAAAGCAGAAATGACAACCACATGAAATTATATTACATGGAGTAGCTTGAAGTCTGTTCAGAAATTCAGTTTTATGCTGTCACCAAAGCATTTCATCTTCCAAATTACATACGCATTTTAAACTTTTTGTGTCTGTTCTTTCTTTGGCTGTAATGATAGAAGGGGTTTTAGGGTTTTAAGAGTTAATTGCTGATCGTGAATATTCCAAATTTTGCAGCTGCTTATTAGACAATGCATATGGCCTGCTCGGTACTCTTGCATTTACCAAAGATGTAAGGGAGGATGTAAGACCATTGAAAAGGGTTAGAAACCGTGACCGAAGATCCTGGTCTCAAATCCTGAAATCAGCTTGAACCAGCCCTAGATCTGGGACTTGGGCCAAAGACTCAGAGAGTACGCGCAAAGAAGCAAGGTGAGAAGTTTAACCCGAGGAAGACGCGTTTATTCATCATGAAGACCCCTGCCCATGACCACCAGGAAGCACTGTACAGGTGCAAGGCCTATGGAAATGACTTTTGGACTCATTACCATATGAAGTGGGGCTAGGCAATGAATATGTCTAGGCGTATTGGGAAACTTAATGCATATGTAACAATTTAGAGAATAAGAAGAGAAACGAGAGCTGAGGAAGTGGCGCAAGTCTTTGTGGAGCTATCCCACTTATGTCTCACTCGGCCGACCGAATTAATAACATACCTACTTTACCACTTTAATTAGTGATAAAGTCGTTTTCCATGCATCAGTCATAGAGTTGGGCTTGGGTCTGGTTTGGGTCTGTGTTCCAGATTTTTGCTGGAGACAGTGTTGATAACCCAGGGATGCTTTGCTACCCCTGAGCAGGAGTACAGACAAATAACACTTAAGACTACAATTATCAATTGTTAATAAAAGTAATGCCATTCTTCAGAATATGTCTCCTTCCTGATTTAAATCACACTTCCAAGGGGTATTTTACATACCTCTGGGGTTTTTTTCTTTAGTCAAATATTTTCTTATGTACTTAATACTGAACGGATAAACAATTATCTATAGAAGTTGAGCCAGAATCAATATCCATGGGAAAAAAATCCATCCAGAGGACTCTGTGCTCCTTTACATATCAAGAAAAAGAAAATCACTTCAGTCAAAGAAACTGAGAAATGTACAGTGGGGCAGGGTGGGGTGAAAGTGCCTTTTTGAGTGAATTTGAATGACCCATTCTAGTTATTACTTGGTCACTTTTTGTCTGAGCATAGGAAAAAAAAAATTAAAAACCCTTATTTCAAATAGAAACTCCAAATGGCCTCTTCTTCCTTTTCCTACAATGGCATTTTAATTGTATAAAGTCACAAATACAAGCCTCCAGGGGAATATGCATTGTCCAGCTCCTGTGTATGAATTTCTAGAGAGAAAGTAATCTGTGATGCTATTGTGTCAATCCTTTGAGATAACACAATAAATATTTTGTCCATCCAGATACACAAAGTAATAATAATAACATTTTGATAGTTACTATAAATTGCTTTTTCTAGACTCCAGCAAGTAGCCCACCGAGTGATCCTTAACTTCTCCACACAGGGCTCACAGAGAAGCCTATAGAAGCACATTTCTGTAGAAATCTTTCCTAGAAATGTTTTTTATAACTGCTAAAATGCCTAAAGCAAATCACACTGTGTATTGCAAGGAAGCTCACGGGTAGATGTGCGAATGCCTTTATTTCAACAAATGGAATACATATATTCCCCGTGTTCTTTCACTTAGATCTCAGTGATGGTTTTATACCTTCTTTGGTTGCTTTTTTAATCATTTACAGCCAGTGAGAAAAATAGAAATAGTCCTCTATAAAATGGTATGTGAAAAGTCAGCTCTGTGGTGCTTCTTGCTCCCTAAATGTTACATTTGCACACAGTTAAGAGCAAGACATTTAAAGAACAGTGCAATACTAGTTTTCATTCAGCTGTCACTGAGGAGAACAGGAAACCTACCTATCAAAAATTAAGGCTTATTTAATGTCTGCTTCGTGCCTGTTATAACTGGACTAAAATCCATAGCTTTCTACTGACATTAACTGGCAGAGCTTTTCCTATCTAACTAGAAAGACAGGAAGAAACATAATACACATGCTAAAGTTTTGGGATTTCTTTTGCAATCTAAGGGAAAACATCTGAGCTCCTGCCACAAACCACTCCAGGGAATCTGAGGGTCAGCCTCAGCCTGAAGCACTCAATGAGTGACCACTTCATTTCACAGCCCATTGTGGAGACTCCGACACATCAAGATCTTCATACCTGGGCTGGTCACTTCAGCCTTAGGATGCTTTTTTGATCTTTTTATCAAATAGTTTACTCAGTCACTATCTGTGGTGGGAAAAAAACCCCAACAAACCAAAAAACACTGCAAGATGAGTTTTGCTTAATGCTACAAGAGCTCAGGACTTGCTAAAAGCACACACAAAATAGATGGGAACCATTGTCCCCAGTTTGACCTCAAAAAATGGAAGGACAATGTCATCTTCAATGCCTACTAGTCACTGCTCTGTATTTTTGAAAGCAAGATATGGCACTCTGGGCTGGAAAGGACCTACTGGAACGGTGCTTTTCCCCATCAGGAGCAGGAACTCACAGCACAAACACAAGCACAGGCTTCAAAGGGAGCTTGATCATACCAACAGGCAGAAAACAGTAATATTTTTATGCCCAAACCCAACAGCATGTTAGAATGTAGACTGGGGCTCCCAGTTTATCCTGTGACCCTCTTTCCAAGTCCTTCAGCATAGTCACAAGACAAGTGGCAACAGCAATAGGAAAAACATGTCTTAAATCTGAAATTTACAGATGAAACTCTTGCTAAAAAACCATGAACCTTGGAATCTGTTTCTTCCATGGAATAAAGGTTTGTTGTATCAATATCCACAGTTACAAGCAAGCCATTAAAATTAACAAACTCATACCCTTAAATACCATGCATATATGTGTTTAATAGCCTATGAATAATAGCCCTGAGACTACACATGGTTGAACATTTAATCTAGAGAGCCTTCGTTTCCTCTTGTCAAAATAAGCTCAGGTTTTGTTATTGAAGAGGTAGGAAACAAGATTAATGGTCCCACGGCTGTGAGTTATTTTTAGCCTGTTTCTCTCCCTACATTGCATTGTTTGCTTGTGCAGCATAAAGCAAAATGGGAGTTCATATGAAATATACTTGGTTACCATACTTGTCTGGCCATTAATTTCACTATGAAGGATAATGTACATCAATAATCATTTATGTCTAAAAAGTCTCAAGTTGCAGCTTTTTGCTGGGATATTCAAAATGATGTAGAGGAATTGCTGTTATCCTCATTAATTTTAATACAAGGTATGTGTCTAAATCATGCATCTATATCCCAGGATCGTTTTGTAATCTCAACCCATTTTTCTTAATGATAAGATTTTGCTTAATTATGAAAAATGCAGTATGATTTGGCTATTTAACATCTTAAATTTATATTATTGTAGAAGATAAAAGAAAATAGAACCTTATCTGCATATGACATGGAAAAACATAGCGTGAGGGGTCTTTGTCAGTGGTTTGTCAAGGTGTAGGCAAAAAAAAAATGATGATTTCTGTTTAAAAGTTATTATTTTGAGAGACCAGCAGTGCCACTGATCAAAACATCAGAGATGATTTCGCTTCAAAGTCATCACTGAATAATTAATTTAAAACTCAGACAAAATAAACATGAAAAACAGTGAGATTATATTTGACAGCTTATATATTCCTTTTAATATTTAATGCTTCTGTGGGTAGATTAGCAAGAAAATCTAATTGAATTAGCAACATCATAATTTGAAACATGAATATCTGAGTTTCAGTGGGTGGTCACTGCAAACGGTGAAGTAATTCAGTGGGTCAGATTCAAATATAGTCAATATACCACCCTACACACTCACAAAATAGCAAAATGGAATATAAAAGCACTAGGGAAAATATCTGATATCCATATAATTTTGAAACATCAAAACAAATTTTATATTTGATTATCATTTCATGGTTGTTTCAGAAAAAAAAAAAAGGTTGTGTCTTTTTGCTTTAACTATAAAAATTATTGTGGGTAGAACTTGGCAAGCTTTTAAACTAAGATGTCATTTCATGTCTAAGCAACTGCAGGGAGGAATTAATACTTGAAACAGCTCAGCAAACTGACACTACAGGTGTTATGGGGAGGCATTAGGTGTAATCAGGGACTGACCAGGCAGTGAACAAGGGATGCTCTCCCTTCAGAGCACATCAACAAGCCACAACAGAGAATCAGAGAAAGGCAGGGGTTGGAAGGGATCTCAGAGACCATCTAGTTCCAGCCTCTCTGCCATAAGTAGGGGTGCCACCCACTGCTCAGGCTGTGTCAGGTGTTGTACACAGGAGAAGTTTGAGCACTGATCCAACTTGCTTTTCACTCATCATGTCACAGACCACCTCAGATCCTTTCATTAAAGACCTTCGCAGCTTAAAGCCCTTAACTGGTGAAGAAACTCTCCATACAATCTCTATCCTGCTATCACCACCTTTACTCTGAACAGCTGCTGTAACACAATGAAGTCTTGTCAAGGTAATCAGGGCATTATCGTGGTGGGTGATAATGACTGAACTGGGAACATGCCAAAAAAGTAAATAAAGTGTGTGATCTGACCACCTTTGGAGAGAACAGAGGAGGGAAAAGGATCATTGTGTATCAAAACACTTTTCTCCTTTTAAAGACAGTCCTGGGTAGATGAAAGCTAAAGGATGTTCCCACACTAAACCAACTGATAAAGTACAGGAGACAAGATAAGGATAAGGGAGATGAAAGCAAGTCTTTAAAGAGCTCTTCCATCTCTATAATTAACAAGAGAGCCCAGTGTCCAGCATGATAGGGTGCACCTGATCTGGGATCACCCCTGCATCCCACGGAGCACCCATAAGGGAAGCTCTCAGCTTCAGAAGCTGTGCTGTGAGGCAACCCAAATATCACACATCACATCAGAAAGGGAAGGTGGAAGTCAGAGGGTAAACTCACCCTGCTGCATGTGTGTGCTTCAGCTGAGCCATTATCCAAACATCAGGAGCTGACTGCTTTAATTAGAACAGGTGAAGCCTTAAAAGAGGATCTAGAAGGGAGAACAAAATTCAGAAGTGCTATTAAAAATAATAGGTAACTTCTCTCCTTTTTTTTTGCATGGTGCCTTACAGGACTTGATCCAAAGCCCACTAAAGTCAAAGAAATATTCCACTGACTTCTGGAATCAAACTGAGAGGCTGATCAAATTCCTGATGAAGTAATACTTTGATTTATAAACCCTCCATTTCTGGAGAGGCTCACAAATACTGTCACTGGCTGGGTTGCTCTGTATCACTGCTTTTTAAAGAACAGCAATAGATAGGACAGAAAGGCAGTACCCCCTCTGGTAAAACCACACAGCAAATTGACTAATATTACAGTTATTGACTACTCTTATTGCAGTTATGGTCCAACAGCTGAATAATCAAACCGGGGTATTTAATTATAGGCACTGAAATATGAATCTAAACATGTAAACAGCAGATAGGTACCAGTCTAAGCTGTCATAATTGAGGTAACTGAGACAATTTATTGCTGCCCAATGCCTGAGTTGCTGAGCAACAAACCTCTGAAGTTACATGAGACCAGCTGCAAGTGGGGCTCCCAGACAGCTGAAAACATTAGCTGACAGCAGCTTCTGCTGCTGGTTTTCATTGTTAGACTGTAAAAAGCCAAATATTTGCTCTAATTCTCATTGAGAGAAGAATAAATGAGGATTTTTTTAGGGATTCTTAAGTCCCAAATGGAGCCCTCTATACCTCTGGCTGGGAATGCTCCTCTAAAAAATTGTTTCTCACGCTTCAAAGACACAGGGCAAGGTTTAGCTGCAACATAAATGCAATGGACTTCGGTTCCTGAGCATTTTTTACTATGACAGAGCATCACCAGGAAGTGAAAATGAAACCAATACAGTACCACCCTAATTGTGGTACTTTTCTCAATTTTGGTACAAGAGTCCATGTAGGTATTTTCTACACTCTTCAAACACTTGTTCCTGAAAAAGTTTGAGTGATCCTACTGAACACATGACAGGTAACAAACTCAAAAACAGCTATTAGAGGAGTATGAGGGACTAATATTAGAATTAGCCTAGTTTTTAGGGTTAATTTTGTCTAAGATTAAGAGAAGAACTGAAAGAGTTTTAATAGGATACTTTGTACTTGAAGGATTGCACCCAAAGTACCCTTGAGAAAGAATTATGAGAGAAGATATGGTCAGAACTCTGACATCCCTCATTTTAATTTTGCTGGGAAGCAATGGAAATGTAAAGGATGACAACTCTGGCACTTTGGGATATGATTGTCAAGCTCACTGGTTTTGCTTGGACCCTTTGGATGAGGTCCAGGCAAAACTAGTGAGCAATGAAACTTTATCAAGGACATCACCAGACAGTTAAAACCCCCAAGATTCATTGTAGTCCCAGTGAGCCACGAGCTGTAACATTTTCACAAATTTCAGTCCAAGATGAAAGGGGATCATGGCTATGTTTAAATCAATGGACCCAGAAACACTTCCAAGATATTAAATACAGGTCTGTGCCCTTGAACATCCCGGCTCCATTACTGAGAGAGATTTTTCCATGCAATAGCCATCCTGCTCTGATTTCCACTTAAACCCAGCCCACAGATCAGGATCTTCTGGCCTTGTCCTTGGTCTGGAGCAACACACCAGGGAAGGTACATAGCCAAGTCAGCCAGAGGCAACGTATCTGTCATCCCAAATTCCCCTTTCCAAGGAGAGCCGAGCATAGTAATTTAAACAGATCAATACTGGATCGATACACAATATTGAACTGTTGTGTATTAGCTTGATTTTCTCACATCACTTGATTTTGTTTCCTTAAAAGTGACTTCATGAGTAAATATTTTACCAAATTGAGCGGAAAATTTCATAAAAATGAAAAAACCAAAGGCAGTTCATACGCGTGAAGGTAATGTTTTGAAAACTTCATTTTCACAGGAGGTTTTAATTTCTCTTGGGAATCCGGCCCTGATTAAGGTAAACATATCTTTGTGATGTATGGATTATGTACACTCCCTTCATATTTCTAAAGAAATGGCTATAGGAAACATTTTGTCCAAATTAGAGGTGAACTTCCATATAAGAGCATATCTTAATCCCCTTGAAGTTTCTACATCACACTGCCAATGTGCAAGACTTAAAGTGAATTTATGTGTAGTTTGGGCATGTTTTAAGACTTCTCAGACCATATTTAAACTATAAACTGCTACCTGCAAAAACAAAATCATGAATCCTCCCTTTCCAGTACTACAGTGCCTTCTAAACATGATCCCTTTCCATAGGGCTCAGCAGGGATGGCAGAACCACATTCCTGCCACTGCAGGTGGTTCCTGCCACGGGCTCTGGTTTTGCAACTTCTGGGAAAACCCTGCCTGGTCAATAAGGGCATGTCAACCCTCAGGAGGCCTTGCTGTAAGATTGGATATTCCCACAAAAACAAAGTAATTCCATGGCCAGAACGGGGATCATGATACCCTGGAAATCAGCCATAAGTACATTAGATATTTCTTCAACTTCCCATTGGAATGTATCTGTGCAATACAAACATTAAAATATCAATATAAATATTACCTCTTATTAACTTCAGGGTGAGAATCAGACTTATTCTCTTGCCTCACTTTGCAAGTGACCTTAACATCTGTACCTACAGCACATTTGTTCTGTTTTTCTCTGAAGCTGCATGACTACAAAAACTGATGATTTCTTGCTTTCATTTATTTTATAAGGTGTTTCTTTCCACAGTGTATTCTTTCACCTTAACTGCTCTGACAGAGCACTGTCAGGCAAAAGAGAGATGAAACATTTTCATCAACAGGTAGGAAAGATGAAAGGAAATAAATGGGGTTTGAATTAACATTAAAACATTAAAATGAGTTTGTGGGTTTTTTAAGTTTTCTGAAAAGATGCTGCAAGTCATTCAGCATTCCTCAAAATGTTCCACATGTTTGATATCTTGCTGTGTTTGAGAAAGTAAAGATGCCTCCTCAAAATGGAATTAACAGGCTCATGGGAGCATCACTCTGTCTGCCAAGCTCATTCTCAGAAAATGACTCTGAATGATCTGGTCAAGCACATATTTAAGGACAAGCTAGAAGAATACTTAAAAAAAAAAAGGATTCATCCCATCCAGAGGGGAATGTAAATGTTTCCAAGCACTGGAGCCAGCAAAGCTGCTGAAATATGAGATAACATTCAACAGAGCATCCCTCCATCAGGATATGACTCTGAACGTGACTTTCATTACTGCTTGTTTTCCACAAAAGAGCTGGGCACAAGGTCAGGGGCATGACAATCCCACAAAGAGAAAGTAGGTCTTGGCTCAAATGCTAGGCTGGTTGTTAAAAGAAGAGAAAAATCTAAAATTATCCAAAGAGGGCTACAAGTGATGGCACTATGGAATATGGAGAAAAAGGACCATTTCAAAAATCATTCTTGTGCATGAAGAATAAAAATCTAAAAGTCCCAAAGCAGCAGCTCCTGCATTAGATTCTCTGTCAAAAGCAAGCAAAGAGATTTGAAATTCTTGACGATGGTACAAATATTTGCAGGATCTGCACTGCAAATTGTACCATCATCTACTTGAACAGATTGATGTAGATATGGTAAAGGAACACCACTGATGTATCAGGTCCTGTGGTCTGCCAGGAGAACAATTTAGGGTAATTTGGGAGAAAAAACATCTGAGAGACTATTGCCTTCCTGCCAGCTAAGAGCCCTGTATGTATGTTTATCTTCTGCTTCTGCCCTTATCTCTGCACCTCCTGACTGGGGATGCCCTGGGCCCCTTTGGAGCACCCTACATCCATGAGATCTCATTAGATCCTTCCACACTGAAGCAGAGTGTTAGGCTGACCTTTTCCTTTGTGTTCAGGGATCCATGTGGGACTAGCCCACCACACCTGTATTCCTTTGCAGCTACAGCTGCTGGTGAAACATCCAAAATTCTGCCCTATCACATCACTGGCAATGCAAAAATGAGGTTTTATTTATACCTTTTTCCTTTTAGACTCTAAGCACAAATGTACAGCACTGTATAATCTGACGTACCATCATTATGCAAGATTTATTCATTTTAGTCCTATGTTTTCCCAGCCTTTCTCTATGCTCCTTTCTCTACATCCAATAACGCATTAAGAATAGATACTATTTCTTTTTTATATGCTAACAAAGCAGCTTGCACAAGAAAGCCTTGTTTATTATTTGGCTCTGCAGTTCTAGGATAATACAAACCAAAAAAATAATAAAACCTAATAATAATAGTAATGAAAATAACAATAGAATATTGCCAACAGAAAAGTTGACATGGAAGAAAAACAAAGCATGCATCCTTGGCTACACAAACACAAAATTAATGTGCAAATACATTCATAAATTAAAGCATTGAATTCTGCTTGCTGCTATTTCTGAAGCTGTATTACTCTTCTTTTTTTCCTGTGTTGTATTGAACTATACCCCAGTCTTATGAGAATTCCATGCAAAAATGTTCATTTGACTTGCAAGTTTCATGAGTTTTAGCACAAGTAATTATTGGAACTACTACACTTATTATACAGCACAGAGTTTTTTTCTTCTTTAAAAATGTTGATAATCTGAATATAAATAAAGGAAAATGTAATACATCATGTTGAGTAAATAGTGAATAGAAAAAAAAGAATAGTTTTTTAATCCATCCTTGACTGAAATAATTTGAAAAATGTTTAGGAACGAAAATCAGAATTAAGAAAAATCAGAAATTTGATGTAACTGATTTCCAGAACCTAAAAGGGCTAAATTCACCAGGGTACCTTTTCAGATCCACAGTTTTGTTGAGTCTGCCAGATCTCTGGCAGCTTCACCAGCTGACTCTGCTTTGTGAGTAAGATCCAAACCCACCTTTCTCCCCTTGAGTTAACCATCATTTTCACAAACTTAAATTGCAGCCTGTCCTGCATATGGAAGGCTCCTACTTCACACAGACAGAAGTGGAAATTGTAAAGTCATCAAGCACAGCACACTTTACCAATGCAATGCTAGTTCAGAAACACCTGTGCTAAACACCTGACCTACTGTGAAAATGCACAGTATTCAGCAGCCTTTAACATTTTCCATTTGTCACCCACGGCAAAGAAAGGAGGAGGTGAAGTGCTTCATACTAGACTGGAGGATAGAAAAAAGCCACACTGAGACAATGTATTTTAACTCCTTTAAAGGCCTTTTGATAATGCTCCAGAAAGGCACCCTGGGGCTTCTTCCCCTGTTGATCGATGTACCCCATTCCCACAGTGATATTTAATAGCTCCCTAATGGGACCAGGAGGAGGTTCTAAATATAACCACCAAGAGAAATGCTCTGAAGAAGCAGGACCTACAGCTTCCATTACTTTCACACAGAAAACTATGATGAACATCAGGATTTGCTCATTTAGCAAAATCTGAGCCCATAGACGAAGAGAGAGCACAGAAGTGGAAGCCAAAAGATGTGTCACTACCATGAAGGACACTACAATGTCACTGAGCATGTGAGGTTAAACCCATAGACTATGAACAGTTACTAGAAAAAATGGCTTTAAACTATACCAGATTACAATGCCAATTTGGAGGAAATAGTTGGTTTAGAAAAAGAGTCCAAAGAATTTCAGTTAACTGCTTGCACAGTGGGCTATAAAGTGACCTGCAGAGTCTCAGCAAGAACATATTGGAATAAATAAAGAGTGAATCATTTTCATGAATGAAAAGCTAAAAGCCCCCTCAGTGAAGAGAAAAAAGGAAAAATTGGGGAAAAACTAAACAGGGTCATCAGCCAACTCTCTTTTCTGTAATATTTAGGATAGGAAAGGAAGCATGCTGAACAAAAATAAGACCAAACATACATGTCAGATTCTCAAGAAGTGCTTGAGTTCTGTATGGAAATGTATTTACATAAATACTCAAGCTGTAAACATCCACAGTACTCATGCAAATACGCTTGTTCAGAATCTTCGGGCTAGAAAAAATTGTACAACTCATGCTCCTGTCCAGGTGAAGTTGCAGCTCCCTATTCAGGTACCAGGAATGATCCAGCCTGACTAAGAGAATCAGCCCTGGACAGCGACCAGGAGTTTACAAAGAGATGAGATTCAGAAAAGTCTGTTAGAAAGCAACCAGTGTGCCAAAATCAGAAACAGCAGAACAACATAGAAAGTTTCAAAAGAAAAATGACTACCCACCATAAGCTGTATTACAGAGACTGTTTCTGACACTTCCAGCAGGAATACCTGTGCAAGTGTTTATCAGCATTAGTATTTCCAGCACTTTCCCTTCCTACCAATTAGCAGGCAGCCACGTCTGGTCCCTGGCTGCACAAGAGCTCAGTGCTGAACCTCCAGCCCACAGAAGCCACTCAAGCTGCTCATCCTCTGCAGCGCCCGTTGCCTGGTGCTGAGAAAACATTTCATGGGCCTCGCTGAAGAGCAAGAAACAAGATCAAAAGGCTGAGGCAAATTAAGAAAGACTGTGGCTGATCTAGTAGAGAGTAAGAAAATGTTTCCTTTGTGAGTTTTGAAGTCAAACAGGATGCAGCTAAGGCAGTTGGAAGGAACAACACTACAGAGCATAACCTAAACCTGTCTGATTTCAGAAGTGTTTGTTACAAGGGTGGCAAAGAAAGGGCAAGTTTCACAGGTGGTGGGAAAGACAGGGGAAGAAAAATTTAGTTGGGCTGTTGACGGAAAAGTTAGAAAATGACAGGGGACCAAATTACAATCTGTTGTAAACAACTGTTCCATTGCATTTTCCCAATTGCCAGTGGCAGACCTTCTGTCCTTGAGCTGGGAAAAATGTGTTGGATGGAAGAGTGGGGTGGCTGACAATAGCTGAGGGGAGAGGGATCCCGGGAGAAATAACCACTGAAAAATACAACCTTATCTGATACTGCAAACTGAGTTTGAGCAGGGAACACAGATCTCCAGGATGACAAAAGAACAACACCAAAATGTAATTAAATAAATTGGAACACCAAGAAATGCCTTTATAGCATGCAGCTTTTCCTCCAGAAAATTTTAAAGATAATTTGTCACTTTTTATAAATGTCAAGAAAACTTTGTTTTGTCTGCAACACCTTTGAATTTATTGCCAAAACTGTCAAAGAAACAGCACTAGCAGTTGGATCCAAAGGTCACCAAAGTCAGTGGGAAGTGCAGCATTTTTTTCATAGGTATTTGGATGAAACAAAAATAAACCCTGTACATATTTTATTATAGAATAAATAAAATTCAACAGAGAATTATAAGAATAAAGACAGGGGAAAATTAAAATCACTGGGTTACTTTTTCCTCTGCCCTTACAACAGCTATTTTCAGAAGAGAAAGAAAGGCAAATTCCCTTTCAGTGCAGCCTATTTAAGTGCAGCAAAGATTACACTCTCAATAATCCTATGCCTCTCCTTTATTAAATAGTCCTGCTTTGAGCTACTTCTGTGCTTCTCTTGGGATGGCCTAGAGCATATAATTGGATCCACTTCATATGGAGAAAAGAGCCTGTTAACCAGCAGTTGCAACAGCAGATGCTTGTTCACTGGTGAAAATAAAGACAGAAAGTTTCCATCAATCATTTAAAACTCTAAACATACAGGCTGGGTTTGCTCTCAGCAGCTTTGCTGTGCATGCAGCTGATTTTTCCCTTTCCAAACCCAGTACCCAGGCTTTCAAAAAATAATTCATTGCCCTTAAATAATGGTGTAACAGTTAATGAGAATCACAAAAGCCCTCCCTGGCAGTTGGCAATGCTTGCCTTTGCTGTCTGCCACTGCAGGAATTGTATCTCAGAACAGGTTAGGACAATGCACCATCCAAATGAAAGCCCTTGGTGAGGTATTGATCAAGATGGGACTGTCCAAAAAGAAGAGATGGGTTCAAAATTCAGCCAGCTTTTATTTGACTATGCATAGGGGAAAAGGATTTGCAAAGAGAGAAGATATTAAACAGGGCATGTCACACCTTGCTTTTGGCAGTGGTACAGGTGATCCGAGTGAACTGGGGTAAAGTCACGATCCTCCTGAAAGACTGCTGCCCTCTGCCAAAGAAAAACTGTTTCTTTCCTTGAATCACACATGGATACATGCAGTCCTCTGCTCTCACATGGCCAAGGTTCACAGGGCTAATAATGAATTTCAGGGCAAAATGACTTGCAAAGGGAACTCATCTGCCTAAGGACTTCCAAACGAGCACCACAGTTATGTTAATGATCAGCTTTTTTCCTCCTTTTTCCCCAGCTTCTCTGCCTTTATTAACCCACAAGGCTTCTATACATCCTAGATAAGGGATGAAATTAGACATAAACACGTTTATATGATAGAGGATGCATTGCTTAAAAGAGGCAATCTCCTACCCTGGGAGAGAGCACCTCTTCCCTCAGCATTAAGTGCACCACAGCAGGTCCAGGACCAACACCCAGGAGTTGGGATGTCTCATCTCATAGCAAGGTCATGCCTTTGCTAACCTGCCAGTTCACATGGGCTGCAAGGTGACCACACTCACACCTGCAAATCCCTGAAGCCCAGAAGCTGATGGGCTTAAAATAGCAGCCAAATTACCCAGATGATGAGAGATTTGGTGTGCTATGTTTGGGGAACAGATATGAAAGCATGCAAGCAATCTTAAAATATAAAGGGATGGCTTTATTTTTTGAAACTACATTTTTCCTTATTCCATACATTGCATAAGGGATTCAGACTTCATAGCCAGAGCTTTTCCTACTGCCCACGAGAATGGCATTAGCTGCTCTGCCTTTGGGGCTTCAGGCACATGGGGAAAACAAATGGGATTTGGGAAACAGAGTGATATTTTCTTGAAATAGCTTGCTCCTCTGGCATTATGCAAAGCCTGTGAAAGACTGCAGGCGACCAAAGCAGCCACCAAGGACAGCAGACAATCAAAGCAAGTGCAGCTTTAGTGTCTAAAGTACAAAATTCAACTGAAGTAGCAAAATGGCTACAGTAGCCTTACAATTTCATATAACATTCAAATGATTTTTAAGTCGTTTGGAAAAGTCAGTGTTTTAACAAAGTACTGTAGAGCAAGAAAGCTGTCTTTTTTTTGTTGTTGTTGTTGTTTTCTGGTGAAATTAGGTGGAAGGAGTAATTTTCACAGGAAAGAGCAATGTACCCAGCAAAAAGATCAAATTTTAACCTTCCATCCCATTCTTCTCTACGTCCTTCTAATAAAGACACAGCAGATTTCAGAAAGGCAGGAGTTCAGCAGAACTATCAGGGCTGATTTCATCCTTTTGTTTCACGTAACTACAAGGTAAATTCTCATATTTCAAAATAAATCTAAACAAAGTGAAGAGAACAAGAGGTCTATAAGTCACTAACAGGAGTTAAACTCGTCCTCTCAGCTTCTTCTTATTTTTTTTGTATTGTGTTAAATCTCCTGTGAATAATAGAAGATAAAAACAAGAACATATTTGTATCCCATGATGTGGGGGAATATCTAACTCCGACAAAGAAGGTGCTGCTGCCAGGAACATGCAGAATGTTGCTGTGCTCAGAGCCACCCCAAGTCCTCACAAGCTCCCTGGGAACAGGGCTGCCTCTGCATCCTGGCAGGTGTGCAGCAATCTGCCCTCCGTGTGTGCAAACACACACATGGATAAACTTCCTCCTGGGTCTGGACACACCCACATCTTACTGCAACCTGGAATTCATACTTATAGTGATTAATATTAAAGTAGCTTTTTTGAAAAATTATTTTTTACCCAAACCAGTAATTTTTTGCCTTGCCTTATTGCTTTGAACTTCAGCACTGCTCTAATCAGCAATGAGATACAAGAGCACAGAGCAGGAGACTGAAGCTCACTGACATCATCCCAGATGAGCCAACTGCTACAGGAGGTGTTGGACAAGCAGCTGAGGAGTCCCCCTGGAGCTGGGGCTGCTTTGCAGATTGGGATTTATGCCAAGTGGGGTGTCCCAGGAGGAGAGGAGCTGGCTCAGTCCTGGCAGGTCTCCGGCATCCTGCTTCCCTACTGCACAGCAGGGCTCCAATGTGGTGTGAGTGCATGGCTGGGGGGCTTGGCACAAAAATTCAGGCCACTTAATGTGGAGGTGGGTCAGGATTGGCAGGAAGAGCCCCAAGCAGAGCCAAGGAGATCCCATAGAAATTCCTGCACAGGTCTGGGATGATCCAAGCCAGCCAGGCTCTGCAGATTAGGCAATAGAAGGAGCAATGCCACTGACTGGTATTTGCCACTTCCCAGCAACCATTAGATGAAGGAATGAATTCAACAAATGCAGAAGGCACTTTTGTGCTGAATAATCTATGAAGCATCTTTGGGCAGACACTGTTACCTGGAGAGTTTGTGGAGTCTCGTTTCCTGGAGATCTTCCAAACGCACCTGGATGCAATCCTATGGAATCTACACTAGCAGTAGGGTTGGGCTAGTTGATCTCCAGAGGTTCCTTCCAATCCCAGCCATTCTGTGACAGAGAATTCTGCTGTGAGAGAGAACCAAGATAACTCCAGCCTTTTTCCCCAGTAAGCCTATTTTTCTTACTGACTCTGCTACTCAATCCATTTCTGTCCACCTGCCAAAAGAAAAAGGAGACCCAAAAACGCAGGATAAATCATAACAAATCAGTTCAATATTCCCCCAATACCCTAATTTATGCCTTTAGGTTGCTCCAGTAAGGAAATAATGAGACTAAGAAATATACCCTCATCTATAAAACTTGTTTGCCAAGAGGAGGGGGTTCTGTTTCTTTCAGCAACCCAGAGTTAGCATAATAACAATGGAGAGATTAAATACAAACAGATTTTGATGATGCATTGCTTCCTATTCATTGCAGAATGCATAACTGAGTCCAAAAGAGAAACAAGAAGGCAACTACATGAAGCCTCGCACAATTTTAACAAGTTTTGACTGGCAAAACACAACGAGCTTGTTGATACAATTCCAAGTTTGATTTTTGTGAGCAGTACACGGGTCCCAGGGTGAGGGAGAGAGATGCCAAAACTAAAGAGGAGCTCCAAAAAGGGGAAAGAAAGGTGGAGAGGAGGATTGTCTGGGTTGTCTTATTTATCTAAAATAGGTTTGATGGGTATTTTGACCACTTCAACATCCTGTGGCAAATCAGCTACACTAAACCTCCTCCCTCACATCAAAAATCATGATTTTAAATCAAGAATAACAAAAAACATTGAGCAATACATGTCAAAAATAGGCAGTGATGTTCCCAGGTATTCACATCACATAAATACTGAACTGATTGTTAGGCTGTCATTTCTAGCAATAAGAAAGACAAAGTACAGAAAAATTAAGAAAAATGCAATCTTTTCCACATTGGATATGTTGAATTGCATGAACTGATCATTGGAGGAACAGAAATGTGATCTCTAAGTTTGACATGAAAAGAGTAGATATTCTTCAATTTAAAAAAAGACATTTTAAAGGGAAAATAAGCAGCAAATGTATCAGTGAAGTTCTTTACTTTAAAAAATTGTGCATGGTTTATGTTGATATGCCACAATTTTCTTTCAGCAGTTAAAAGTTTGAAAAATTAAAGTTGCCACTGTTTTTTGAGAAGCATCTGCTGAATTAGGAGTGCCTTTTCTAATGAAGCTGAACAGTCCTAAATAACCTGAGCATTTTGAGAACCGTAATACAAACCCCACTATGCTGAAATGAGTCTTTCTGTGATTGAGAAGTTTCGATTGGGATCCTGATTCCAATGCTGTTTCTTGTAACACATGATCATTTACTTCAGGGAAAAATCTCATTAAAACCTAAAGCAAGTAAATTCTCAGCTAGAAGACTTAAACCAATCACACCTTCTGCTACTGAGTAATTGTTTTCAAAGCCAAAGGTCTTTTTACTTTTTAAAGTTTTGAAAGAAAAAGATGTTTGTTTACCTTTCCCTAGTGTCCATCCTGTTTCGATGAGAAGTATAAATAATACGGCTGTAAAGACAGCTCATTTTCCTCTTTCTCTGGTGACCTTTTCACAGACTCAGCTACAAGAGAAAACATCTCTGGCTCCAGCTTTCAGTACATTCAACCTGAGAACCACTGTCAATAACACACTCAGGTGCATCCAAGGGTGGCACAGCAAAGCTCTCTTCCCAGAGAAACTGGGACACTGGCCACAAATAAGGGACACTGGCACAGCTGGGGAGTTTTATCAGGATATGGACACATACCATAGAATCATAAAATGTTTTGGGTTGGAAATGACTTTTAAAATTCTACTAGTCCAACCCGTGCCATGCGCAGGGACATCTTCCATTAGACCAGAGCCCCATCCAACACGGCCTTGAACATTTCTAGGGATGGAGCATCCTCAATTTCTCTAGGAAATCTGTTCCAGTGCCTCACCACATTCACAGTAAAGATTTTTTTTTTCTAAAATCTAATCTAAATCTACCCACTTCGGAGTTTGAAACCATTGCCCCTTGCCCTATCATTACTGGTAAAAAGTCTTTTTCAGTCTTTCTTATAAACCCTTAAAATATATTGAAAGGTCACCATAAAGCTTCCCAGAACCTTCTCATCTCCAGAGATGACACATCTTTCAAAAACTAACATTTTATGACATTCCTTCACAGGGAGTGATTAATCCTGAAGCTTTTGTCTGAAATGCTTTTGCAGGTTTTGGTGATTATACAAGATTTGCAATGAAGCAAGAACTCTAAAGAGATGGCACTGATCTATGAGGCAACAAACACAGGGGCAGGCACAGATCCTGGTAATAGTGCAGTGATACTCCAGGAAGGGAAGCAGGATCCATTTTCCAACAAATCTTTGGTCTAGTTTCTTTGTAAAAGACATCTTTCTCATAGTAAGAATTACCTTGAAATGTAATTGTGGGGGTTTTTAATCAAGTTTTCTAATTTTGGAACTCAGCACAAGGGGTTTCTTTTAATTATTACTCAACACTCAAACCCCAGCTTTTCCTCGGAAAGCCAGTGCCCCAAAAATAAGAAAATAAAAAAAAAGGCACCAAAAAATGCAAACATTAAAATATTAACAATATAAAATACCAATTTGTGAACCATTTCAGGGATCACAAGTGTTCCAGGCCTCTCAAGCACAAGAATTTCTGTAAAATTTGGATGGGGATTCTACTCTTGCACACTTTCGGACTGGGAGGAGAAGGTGCAATAGCATGACTTGAAATACATGGTTATTCAATTTCCCTCATAAGAAAGAAGTCATTTCCTTTAGGTCACAGGGGTGAAAAATCTCCCTCTATAAGTTGCTTTATAATTGCAGGCTCCAAAGGCAATTAATATGTCTGAAATTGGGGGATGTTCTTTCATCCCAGTGACCAAGCAGGAGAACACAGCCCACACTATCGTAAGGTCTCAGTCTTGTTTTAGTGGCTGGTAAAATATTAGTTCTATTAAAGTTGGCAGGTTAAGGCTGGAGGCTTAAACTCTTCAAAGGTACCTGCATGATTTTCAATTATCTGAGTGTTAACAGGAGACCACAGAGGACCCAGAAAACCCCTGAGGCATCTGAATGTCTTTGGATGTGCAGCTTTGTGCCTGATAATCCCAAAGTGACTGTGTTAGAAATGCACAGAGTGGTTGCCTCCAGCCTCGTGGATCCAGGTCAGTTTGGCCACCTGCAAATGCTGGGGGGTGTTTCAGAGCTGGGTGTTACTGAGTCAAAGTGCCTTTGTGGGTGTCAGCCTTCACAGCCTGCAGCAGCAGCTCAGGTTTAACTCCTGTTTAAAATACACAGGAATCTAATCCCTGGTGTCAACTGGCCTTGCATCAGGGCTTTAGAGGGAAGCCTCGGCCTCACTCCCTTGTAATGACCTACACTGAAATGATTCTCAGAGGAATATTTCAATTAATTCAGACAGTTATCGGCTGGATCCTTCTCCTCACCTCTTTTTAGCACTAGCTGCTTTATTGCCATTTTTCTTATCTTACTAAACAGAAGCAAAAATTCCTACAAAGTATTTCTTAGATGAGGCTAAGCTATTGAACTTTAATGCAATTATTTTGTGTAACGGCAGCTTGAGGAATTCCTCTTTTTAATACTAATTATATTTGTCCTTAAAGAACATGAAACAGAACATAGGAAAATGTGCAGAGTGTCCTTTTATCTGTTAATACACAAAAATTCAGAAAAGCCAAAGGAATTTAATTTGTAGGGGAAGGAAGTACAGGAGTAAAGAGACAAAACCTGTTACCCATTTCAAGAGAGATTTCATTTTCCTCTACAAAATGCAGTGCAGTAGGTGCTGTTTAGAGATTGCTTTTCCATTGCATTCCATCTAGCATCACACAGAACTGCAGAAAACTGAGCAGACCCCACTGTGGGACCTCAGGTGACATAACCACCCCCACAGGCTGTCCCAGTACTGCACCCAAGGCATAGAGAAGTCAGGAATGCATGACCAAAAAGGACTGAGACCAAGATGTGAAGCTTCAAATTAAAAGAAAATTCTTCTAATAAATTATATTGATAGCTCTGGATTTCAGATTCCCTCTTCAGATTCCCAAGGCCGGAATTGTTCTGATTACAGTTAAAACAGTGGAACAGCTGGGAAGGCAAGCTTGCATGCAGCTCCAGGCTTATTTCCTTGGATTTCACCCTGAGACATGCCTTGAGAGCATTTCACAGTTCACCTCTAATGTGGATTATGTAACTGCCAGCAATTTTTGAATTAAAGATATGCCTGCTGTCTGGAGGATCTGAAGAAGCTGCAGAGTCTGAAGGACTGCTTTTACTGCCATGAACTAGAAACCTGCAGAAAGACAAAGAAGGGATCCTTCCCTCCCATCCATTTTGGTGGATTTTTTTTCCTGACAAAGTTAATTTTTAGGTAAGAGTGCAGAGGCAGGTGCAGATACATCCTGCAAATGGCCATCAGTCACAGTAGATGGTGACAAGACCCCGGGAGCTGCTGTGGGAGTTCCAGCTCATCTTGTGCTGAGACAACATCCCCACGTTAAGGAGTCAGTCACTTAAAAGCTTTCTTAACCTGACCTTGCACACTCCTTATTAATCTAAGTTTTCCCATTGCAGGTGTGAGATTTCAGCTGGTGGCCAAGTAAATTTCAGAGAGAATTATCTCCCTGCCTGCTTCCTTTCACTAAGAATCTAAGAGAGGGCCAACAAAATGTTCTCATACCAACTTAAAATCATTACTTCAGAACTTACAAGACAGTGGCTCAAGTTCTCAGGCCAGTTCAAGCAGACCATACATTAGTTCAGGTAGGTGGGATTTACCCATATTCCAATCAAATGCTTCTCCTTTGGACCAAGACCCCAAACATGTCAGCATGGTGCATCCAAGGCATCCCTCACAGTTTCCAGACCTTCATGTGCACTCTGGAAGGGCAGTGAGTGCACAAACCTGTGCACATACTGAGGGTGTCTGTGCACTTATGATCAGATTGGCCCTGCAGTAGGTGTCAAACTGAGAGGAAAAACCTTAATACAGTAAACCTAATAATGACTGTAATAAGTGTTTCAAAGAGATCCTGTCTGTTGTCATCATCATGTAATAAGTGTTGATTTGGAGGTTTTCACTCTATCTGAAGGAAAGCGTTAAAAATTGTATCTAAAATGAATCCATTTGCATTCACATACCTACTGCAGATTCAGCAAGTTGCTGGGATTATTCTGTGGTCCAGATAGAATGGATCTGAGATGGCAGTGAGATTCCCAGTCGCCTAGGTCAGAGTGCTTGTGAGCAAGCACTGCAGTGAAACATTAAACATCTAAGAAAAACTCTTGCTCAAAATGTAAATTCCTAGTTTTTACAGCTTCTGGAAAAAAGACTGCTTGGAGCCCCTTCTCATTTTAAGACACATAATTCTATCTAAATGGTAAATTTCCGGACATTTCCCTCACCTCCAAATTTGCTAAGCCAGTTTCATCTTCAATTCTCCATTTTCTAGCGTTTTTAAGTGCTGTCCATTTTCTTATTGTTATTTCTGTCACTGCTTTTCTGGTTTAGCAGTTACTTTGCTATTTAATGCAAAGAAAAACTCTTTGAAAACCAGGGGGGATTCATAAATCTTGGAAAGAAGAACTGCTGGAATACAAGATATCAACTTCCTGCCAAAGAAAAAGAAGCAGTCGACAAGTAAGTGTACTCTAGCATTCTGTGCAAATCGTGCTTCCCTAAACTGACATGCAAGAATAAATTCCTGGCTTCAGCCTCTACAACATCCTCTGAATAACCATTGTGAAAGTAAGTATTTTACAGAATAACAGACCAGCTGGCTGGTTAGCTGATGCATTTTATTACTTCCATAAGAAAAGCTATGCATCAGAAAAAAAAGGAAAAAAAAATTCATTGAAGTGTTGGGTACCTACTGCCATGGAAAATTTAAAGTAGTAATATTATGGTAAAGTTAAAATTGTTATTCTGGGTTTAAAAGTTGCCTTCAGTTTTAACAGTGGGGTTAGAATTGACACACAGAGCTTATAGTCCTCACATATTCCAATGCATTAGGAGTTATAATGTGGCTGAGCACCCCTAGGGGTTCTGTCACTGTATTTTAAACTGAATTTACAAGTGGCTATTAAAAGGGTTTTTGTTTTCTTTTACAACACTTACTTTGCACAGGATATTTTATTTATTAGAAAATGAGAGTAAGGAATTGCTCAAAAACTGTCTACACTGTGCTGGGCTTTGAAGCAAAACTCTCGAGATGAACTCTAATACTGAGAGTGAGTCCAAAGAGCTCTATTCCCTTTGCTCAGTCTCTCCCACACAATAGTTATAGAAATCAAGCCTCTGATACAGCAGTCTGCATGCTGACAGACTGTCTTTGAAATGCTGTGACAGAGAAGAGCTGATGTGTGAGATGAGGAAAACAACAGTGAAGAAAATAAGCCACACTAGATGACTTCTGAATGCTGAAAAATATTTCACAGAGGTGATTGAGTCAGTATTAGATCTGAAAATGGTTTCTTAAAAACTGAAAGGGAAATTGCTCCAGTTACTCAAAAAGCATAAATACTGTAAAGATGGTATTTACCTGATCTGTTCCCTGCGTGAAGCTGCTCTTATCTGCCTCCTTTAGGCACACAAAGAAAACTCAGCCTATTTCAACTATTTTTTCACCTGATGTTAGCTTTAACTGTCAACATAGAAAACAGAGTTGGGTTCTCTATTTTCTGGTGATATTCTATCCCAGTAAGAACACATTGTATTTTCCCATCATGCCTACTAACAAGTGAGTATTCCATTAAAAGAGAGAGTTTATTTATACAGCCTTTTGGAAACGTTTTTTCCTTCCATAATACACTAGACAAGACATTAATATCCTCTAGTTCCTGCATCTGTAGTTCATGTCTGAAATGTGGGGGGACTGTTGCCTGACTGTTGTCTGCAATCCTGGGTGAAAACTTCTGCCATCTGATAGAAAGGAGTCAATAAGTACTACACCCATTCCTCTCCCAAATCAGGAACAGAAAGATTGGAATTTAATAAGTAAAATAAACCCCCAGAAGCATTTGGAGGGAATGAAAGCCAATGAATGATCAGAGTTCTGGTAAAGCATCACAGCACAGAGCAGGTTAGGAAATCTGACATGATGGAGAGAATAAAAGAGGAAAAGGTAACTTGGAAGAATTGTAAGCTGCCCCCTGAATATTGGGAGGACATGCTAATTTAACTGACCACAAATGGACAGAGCCAAAAAATATGGTTAGAAAGAAAAAGAAATGGTTTTACATTTCAGAATGTAATTTAAAAAGTAATTCTTGGCATTGTGCTCCTGAGTCCAGGATTGCCACTGAAAATCCTAAACGTTCTCTTTTAAAAGCTTTTCATGCTCAATGAGAAATAAGGGCATATAAACAAGTAACAGTGTTCCACTGAACTTCACTAGGCTTTGAACCCTGGTTCAAATACAGATGTTATGTATCTTATTGGTCATTTACAAGAGAGGAAATACAGAGAGGGTGATTTCTGGTTTTGGGAATAGAGTAATACACAACCCTCACATAGCTTCATTTATAATTCCTCATTGATTAGTTACTACCCCTTATTTAATAGAGGTACTTTTACTACTCATGCTCTTAACTGCAGGTGCTCTAATTTAGTGGCTACCCTTGTTTAGAAGTCTCACCTTTAGCATAAGCTTCAGATTAAAGTAATTACATTTAATACAAGCTGCCCACTTTCCAGGCTGCCCTTGATTTAGCACTTCAAGGAGAAGTACTTAAATATAATAGAAGCCATGGCCTGCAAATGAAGTCCAGAACAAAGATTAGTTCATACACCAGTCTAACACTATTCATAAGTGCAATGTGTCAGTTAGATAGAATATTTCCTGGAAAAGACTATATTTCATATTGGAAGAAAGCCGTATTCAGAGCTGAACAAAAGGACCACCATTCTGGTGTACCACACTGCTTTTCTTCAGATGCAGAAACAGTCCTTGTGATCATCCTTCCATAAAACCTTATGTTTGTTTTTAAAATCCCTATCAACTCATTTGCTGGATGTCTCTGTCTCTGAAACAAATTTCCAGTTTGGCTGGAAGGTGACATTTGTTGTCTGCTATGTCTGTGAAAGTGAAATTTCTGAGAACACCTCATCCTGCCCATTTGCACCAGTAAGGCAGAAGCTGTTCCTGCTATGGATTAGCAATGTATCCCCTTGGTTTAGGGTGGGACAATGTCCTAGAAATCACTCCAAACACCTCTGTCAGTGATGGACTTCCAAAACAAGCTATGATGGGCACTCTCTTCAACAAAATACCCCAAGATCATCAGAGGTGCCCCTTTAGTTTCTGATTAAAATTGATATATTTTACTTCACAAAAAAATGATCCCAAAGCCAGACCCAGCCAAAGGGGCAGCAACCAGTGATGGTCATCCTAAAACAATCCCACTAACAGGCACAGCTTGTCCATGAAATACAGCTCTCCCCGTATCCTGAGGGTCTGCTCTGGAAACAACCACCAGCCCAAAGCTGAGATCCTCCACATGTTACATTCCAAAACCATGCCCAGTTTTGACTCCAATGAAGACAGAAGGAGGTTTTCCTGCCATCTCAGAACTCAGTTGCAAGGACCAACAAACTAGACTCCATTTGCCTCTTCCACTGGTCAGAAATGATTCAGGACTACTCTCCTACTTCTGTTGCTGAGCAGGGAAACAGTTTTTCAGTCTCATTTCAACCTTCTCAGAGCTTCCCCAAGGTATACAGATTAGGACAAAGAATTGCAACATAATTTTAACAAGCGTAAATAAATTACGTATAGTAATATGCAATTATAACATAATGGAAGTATATTAAATTATAACGTAAGCACATTACAATGTTACATCCTGTTCTTATTATGATTACATTAAGCCATAGATGCCAGACATGGAAATGAATGTTTGCACATGAATGAAAACTGTGATATATTGAGCTGTTTGACTGATGATGAAATTCTTCCTGTCTTCCTCCTCCTATTAAAAAAATTAAACCATCCAGACTGAATTGATCTCTACCTATAAGTAATGCAAGTCCTACAGGGAAAGAGTTGCAATAAAATACTTTACACATTCAATTCAGCTTTTCAACTGATCTCAGTATTTTTACTTGTAATCCAGTGTTACCTACTTGGCCGAAAACAGACCAGATCTCATCTCTGGTACAAACCCTTCAAGACAAAGGCTGTGCTTGAAACTGCTTAAGGACATCTAAATGCCTTATTTCTTGATCTTTACCAAAAAAACCCCCAAAAAATTGTTTTCTGCCTAAACCAACAGGTTTCATGCTGCTGAATTTTTAAAAATATAATAAAAAATGCTGGAAATACAGTGCCAGAGATGGGCAACATACAGGAGTGCTGCCCACTCTCCAATCATATGACTCTTGCCCTGTGATCAGTGAAGCTATGAATCTATTTTGCAACAATGAACTAAGTACACATCCTTCAAAACAAGGCTTTTAATGCCCTTAAGTTAGTTAGCAGTTTTACGAGTTTGATTTCAAGTAAAATTACAGAAATTAAATTGCCTTAGACTGACATCATTGAATTCCAGTCAAAAAAAAACCAAAACCCAACCTTACATTATCTGGCAGAAACTTTGAGTGCAAATGTCTTTCAGCATCAAGCAAGAAACAACTGTCAATGAAGTGACTAAATTTTACAGCCATTCTTACTGATGAGTTCTTGAAGTATTAAAAACATTGATTTAGAGGTGGGAGAAGTGGACAGGAATCTATTATAAAGTAGGAAATATGTCTTGACTATGAAAATCAATGCAGCTGGCAAACAGAAGGACAGAAAAACGTGAAAAGTGCAATCATCTTTGAAGTGGCAATGAAGGAAAATGTGAAACGGCTCCCAAACACATGGGCTGAACAAAGAATCTTCACCATAAAAACAAAGCAGAACACAGGCATTAATTGATTGATGTCTATTGGAACCAGGCAATAAATAAAATGAGCTTATGATGAGCTTTGTTAGACTGTCCAGTTTTTTTAAGCTTACCATAAAATTCCTGTATACCTTGCTAAGAGTCAGAATTTTACCTGACTATGCAGACTAAACACATTTACCAAAACCTTGCACGGTTTGCTATTTTATAGAGAATTTTTTGTCCCGTTTCTACCAAAGAACAGGTACTCCATGAACATAGCTTTGCCTGGTGATGATGCTCAGAAAAAATGCTCCATCACCACTACACTTAGCAAAACAAATTGTAAAATACGTCCTAACAAGAAGTGGCTTGAACTTCCATATAATTAATGTCTTTCAGAGAGACACTTCCTTTTTCTTTACAAAACAATAAATGTTTTATGCCATAATTTTAAATGACCATAAAATACCTCATAAAAATAAAGATGATCTCCAGCTGTAAGATTCAGAGCGTAATCACAGTCATTAGCATTATATAACAGTATAAGTGTTAGAGGATAGGTCATATTTTCTTGTAAAACCAGAAGTTATCCATGTTTCAAAGATTTGCATATACTCTTACTTTCAAAACACACCAAAAAATGGAGCTTTCATTGGGAATTTTAGTGCTAGATAATATCTTGGATTGTGCATTAAACAAATAAATAAAAAGATGTATTTCCTGTGTGCAAAGTATACTACATTCAATTGCATATCTGTTTCAGCTAACTAATTCTCCATCAGATCTCAGACTGTGACCACATACCAACTCCTTCTCATGGTGCCTTTCCTCTTCCAAACAACTGAAATTGGTAACACGTGAGCTTCTGTTACTCAGAAATAACCTTTTCCTTCATTACCTTTGTCTCCTGTCATGTTCTTTTCCCTACAGCTTGAGAGGGATCAAATTTAGCCATTTGACTGGCATGCTGTCCTTGGGGGAGATAAACACAGCCACAGAAATTCACCCTGAATGACAAAAAATGTGGCAATGATCATGGCTGATGTAGAGATTGCACAACTCTTTTACAACACCATTATTTAGCTGAATTTTGGCCAACAATGTTGGGTTTTCATTTCCTTATGCCAAACATAGTGTGAGACTGTAAATGCCATCTTTAGGCTTTAATCCATGGAGTAACAACCCAAGTGCTCTAATCTTAAAATTTCTCTGGGCTGAAATAGGTGTTAACCAGCACATTTCACTGTTTCCTTCAGGAGATGACAGCCTGTCCCTGTCTTTTATAAATACAGTTGCAGGGAACATTGAGTAAAAATAAGGTTCAGAGTTTACCTTTTAGTTTTCCCCAAAGCTCAGCAGTGAGACAGTTATCTATAAGTCTATCAATCCCCTTGTGTCTGAAGATGCCAAATCCAGATATAAGCCATCCAACCCATCTTTGATAATTACTGGGCAGGGGTTTAGAAGAACATCTGTCATTATGGCAGCCCAGTATTTTAGTGTGTTATATCCCTAGTGACTAGATGGCTTTTTTTCCACTCTATCCTTATCTCCTTCTAATATTTCTTCCACCTAAAAGATTTCAAATCGTACTAGCTGACTGCTGTGTTTAATAGGCATCCTCAATACATTAAAACATTGTTCCATGTGAAATGTGCTTTTAAGTATTACCTTGGCTAGTAATTTAATTTAATAGGATAGCGACAACACATTGACATTGTGCAGGTTTGTGACCTAATGATTTATGAGACAAGTTACATTTGCAGACACATTGATTTTGGTAACTGTGCAATGAACAGAACTGAAAAACAATTTTCACCCTTTTCTTAACATCTTTTTTTTCCTCCACTACCAATATTACTTTATACTTGCAATGGCCCCTTTTAAAGCTCACTGATGGTTTGAAAAAAATTGTAGGTCATGGTATTATTTTTTAAACCTTCAACACTTGAGGAGCCCCCTGCATCCCAACAATTAATGTGTTCCACATCACTGGCCCTTAGAAGTGAGACAATGAAATGCATCGACTGTAGTAAACCAATTTAAACTATGGTGAGATCTCTGTGCCTCAAAACTCAGACAAGAAAAGGACAACCCCATCACGTGCAAGGTTCTCCCCTGCACCTGCTGGCTGACACGGGTGGGCACATGCAGGAAGAGGTGGCCCAGTTCACCCAGACTAAATCTACTGGGAGCCTCTGGTAGAAATCAGGATCCCTCAGTGCTCATAGCAGAAACAGCTTGCTGTGCTGCTGCTTAACCACACCAGCCTCACAGTTATCTCATCAGCTAAATCAGACAGGGTGAGTGGAGAGGAGTTAGGACATGCTGTAGGAGATAACTATCTACAGACAGAACAGCTGATAGTAGAAATTGCCATATTTTTTCTGCTTTTTTCCCTAGCAGTTGTTGGAACAAAGCACATCAATTTTATGGCAAGGGAGGGAGTACACAAACATTGGCCGTCAAAAATATGCTGCAATAAAAGGGAAAAGAAAAGTTTGTGTGTCACAGCCAGTAATCAGTGGCAGAGGCAGGCAAGAGCTGAGAGCAGAGAAGGTGTCTGCAATAGCCCTGATGCCAACACTCGGCTCTTTTTGCAGATCAGAAGCCACTGGAGAGTCACAAAGCCCAGGTGTAGCTCCACCAGAGAACACCTCACCAGCCTGCAGCTCAGCAATGGCCCTGACACAGCCAGGGGGATGGCACCCACCCCGCCCGTGAGGAGGGGGATGCTGCAGCAGACACATCAGGGGTTAAACAAGCACTGTCCTCCTCGAGGGTGTATAACTGAACTCACCCACAGCCAGGAACCAGCAAACATCAATTAACACTGGCACAGCACAGCCAAACAGGGAGCATTTCCTCTACTCCATATTCAGCGAGAAAAATCACATGCTGGTCAGACAGACTGGTAAACTAAAGGCCAGCGATTACACCATGCTAAGTAAGACCACAGTACTGCAAAGTCTAGCTTAAATCTAAAAGATCTCTTGTTCTTTCAAAATTTATCCCAGTTTCAATCTTTGCAGCTGATCCACATTTTTCAAAGGACTAATGGAAGGACTATCCTTCCTCTCCCAGGTCCTGTCCTCATTATGACACTCTCCTGTGTAGCCCAGCAAATCCTGTTCATCTGCTGTTAGCAACTCAGCTCTGTTACTCAGTTCAGCCTGCTTCAATTTATGTCATACCACCTCATGGTGATATCCACTTCACATTTATTTTAAGCTATATTTTCTTCCTCATTAAATATCTTTTCTAGTTTCAGTCAGACATGGATATTTTATGGCTATGACAGCATTTCAATATGGTTTTAAATACAGCTTTGTCCACTTTGCAAACTCCATCAGGTTACTTGTACCCTTAGCCTTTTTAATTTCTTCTCTAAGTGACATAGTTCTAAAGTGGGAGAAAAATGTTTAGGTTTTTTAGGGATGTGTCTTCCTATATATTTGTACATCCTCATATTGCTGCATCGTACTTGCACAATGCTCCTAGGAGGATTTCCAGCTGGCTCGGTACTGCCTCAATCAAAAATAGCAGAGCTGGCTCTGCCGGAGTCCTAATGAGAAGCAGAACACAATGGATGGCACCCAGTAAGTGCAGTGCTGTGCCCCATTATTTGAGTTAGCTCATCCAGAGCTACCAGGAGTATCTCTATACAGTGCACATTGCCCTGTGTAGGCATAGCATAAAAGACACTTTAATGTGAATGTGTGAGACAGAGGATTAATGATGGAGGCGATTTAAGAGAGAAAAGAAATCGAGGAGCCATAGGAAAAAGGAAAGATAATGCCAGAGACGTCTTGAATTCACTGCTCTGTTATGGCAAACTTTCTTCTTAAAATCACAAGAAATGCAATAATAATAGTAGGAAATCACTGAGAACCTCTTGCTACAAAAGCACAGGACCTGATTACAAATCCTGCAGAACCATCAATTCCCACCCTCACCAATGAGAATTTGACAAGGGATTTAGAAGCTTATTTTCATTTGGCTGAAGAATAAGAGTTTATGCAAAATGTACCTACTCATTGCCTCAGGCTAATACTCATCCCTCTTCTATCATTAAATTAGGTTTTAAAATAAAATAATTTTCAAGCTTTTGTCAAGGTGTTGATGGATTCAAATCTATGTGACACTGATCCTTCCATGTCTATGCGTGGAAGGATTAACCACATTAGGAGAGATCTGCAGAGGTCACAAGTGTTAAATGGCTATTCAGTTCAGACTATTCCAGTAAAAACTGAGAGAATTAAAAAACTAGGTTTTTTTCAATGATACATGAATTGGAATAAAAGTAATTGGTAAGACTATCTGCTTCCAGCTCTACCAAACATCACAACCTCTCGCTGGTTTGAGTGTTGGGAGATCAGGACTCTGTTTGCTTCTCTGTCACAGACTCCCCGTGTGACCCCGAGCAGCTCTCACTTACAGACAGGTCTAATCAGGTACTCACAAGTTAAGTGCTGCAATCCAGAACTTGGGCAGAGTCACCGAGGGCCAACAGGGAAGGAGACATCTCCAAACAGTGACTGAACCCACAGCAGCCACAAGTAGAAGTGCTGTAGAAAGCTCTGCTGCATTAGCTTTGTGTCTGGAATACTCTCCACAGGCAGAAGAGACCAGGATTAAAATTTTCTCATCCACCCTGTGGCCCTGAAGCCCTGATCTCTTCTTTAAAGTAGCAGGCTCTGCACATTAAGTGGGTTTTATCTCTTTTACACTCTCCTCCCTTGGCCCAGAAGTCTTGACTACCAGTTTGTACATGGCACATCTTTTGTAAGTATCACTGAAGAATCATGAAAGGATGAGAATAATGAGAAGAAATTAATGTTATAAATTACCAAAAGGAAAGGAAATATTTTAATTACAACTCAAGAAAAAGAATTGTACAGAAAGTCCCGTATTTGCCAGGAGAGAATAAATACATGGGTTTTATTCCAGGTGCCATAAGTTGCCATCACATTCATGCAGACAATATATTAAATGTATTTGCAGAGAAATTTCCAGATGCTCCCATCCACCACTGCAGTTAGAGGAAAAAAACAGGCAGTGGGAGAACTGTACATCCCTTCCAAATGAGCCTTTCTAAATTACACACGATTCTTAAATGCTTGCTAACTTCCTGGTACTCCCATTATCACGGCAGTGACAGCAATAACCCAATCAAACACACAGAAAATTAGAAATCTGAGCATTTACAATTATGTTTTTTTCACTCTGAAGTCCTTTACTCCAGGAAAATCTTTCCAATTTTCAGACTTGTCAGTTCTACTGGAAGTCTCCCAGTATCCTAGGGGAAAATCCTGTATTCACTACTCAGTTGTGAGACACCTTGACTATTGGACATCCCAAAAGGCCTCTCACTTGCTTTCACTGTTTTTCATATCACTGCATGACCTAAGATGCTCAAAATGGTGGGGAAGGTAAATGCTGAACTTAACATACAGATTCACACAGAATCATCTGCATGGTCAAAATTAGTTCTAAGAAGCTGATTTTACTTTGTTTAGTAAAGCCCAACTTGGTGGGTATTTTCTGATTTTTTAACTTAGCACCACTTCAACTCCTTGCTAGAGTTTTCCATTCCAGCCAAAGAACTCCTGTTTTTGCTCCTGAGATTGTGGTTTCCTCAGAGCATCTGGAAGATGATCACCCACAGACAATGGAGATATCTCTTTACAGAAACAGTGCTGACCCTTATAGCACACCTATTTATTGATTTATTGTTTACGGTGCTTCTAACTAAAACAGTGTTGAGTTCACATCAAAGTGAAGTACTGCTCAGTACTACAACTTCATTTTGGGCTACATCACAAAATTGCCAACTAAAATTACATAAATGGTAGTACCAGCAACTATGTTTTAGGAAAAGATGCAAAAAGTAATTATGAAACAAACTTCTCTTAGAAGTCTGAGCTAAACTAATGAAAAGCAAGAGCTAAAAAAATAAAAAAGATGCAAACAAAATTGATTATAAATCAAATACTCTTAAATGGAAAATATTAATTTCTGCAGTCAGTGCTGAGTAATTGAAATGCTTTTTGAACTCAATCATTTTCAAAATTACTTGGAAATGAAGATGAGTGTTCCTTCTTAACTGCAGTTTGTTCTTAAACTACAAGTAAAATTCTAGTATGAGATATACAGTAACTAACAGGAGATCACAACTGGCTAAGCTGTGCGCTAGATGTCACAAAAAAAGGTTCATATTACATCAAATGACTGGAATTAATCAATATACTGAATTTATAGTACAGTGAACATAGCTTAGCAAGAATTGATCCAACACCAGGTGTGTATATAAAATCCAAACACAGGTTTAATAAATTAGACCACCTTGCTAATTTCCACTTTAAATGCTCATTTATAATCATAATGTCTCAAACGTGCATCACCACATATACTGAAAAGCCTGTTCTTGGGTTGTCAGCTTGTTTTGCTAAAGTGTATCCACTCGGCAAGTACCAGAATGCTTCCATTTGTCATTGGTGAAATAAGCGTATTGTCACAAAATTAAGACAAATTAACTGTGTCGGTTTTGTAGAGCAAAACACAACATTTTCCTACAGATCATTTCACAGAGCAGGGCATGGACTGGGGCTGCTCAGCAGGGGAAGGCCCAGGCTGGGGCAGGCAGGAGCTTGGGAGGGAGCCCAGCAGCCGGAGCCAAAGCCAGCTTCAGCCGAGTGAGCCATGGCACCCTTCCTGCTCACCTGGTGGGGTCAGATGAGCTTCTCCAGAGAACAATTCAGACTGGGAGCCCAGTGGAGTGGTTTCGAACCACTTGTCTCTCCCCATTGCCCACAGAAAGAGTCTAGAAAGGTTAATTTTGTAGAGCAGTTACCTCCAACAGTGGCTAATGGACTAAGACATCTGTTGAGACTCATTAAGAGCCTGACTCTCCTTTGTTCCTGTGATATCAGGACTACACAACGTTCCTATTGGGCACGTTTAAATTATGATGCTAATTTAAGACATTCAACACTGTGGGCAAACAGTGGGCTGTGGGGGTGCCACAGGAATCTGTAGAACTACTCTTTTCCATCTGTTGTCACCACACTTCTAGTGACAGAGGAAGAGCCTAGAGATGAGTTTTCAGAGTAGATGTCCAAGCAGGAAGTTTCTAAAACCTCTAAGATGACTTGCTTCTACAATATAATGCCATTTGCCCTCGAGGGCAAAGACAGTCTGGCATCCCTCACAGAAAATTCACTGTTGTTCCTTTAGGGATTCACTTGCTGGGAAATGTCAGTAGGCAAAGCAAGCAGCTGGCTGTCAAGCCTGAGTTCAGTTCTGTATGCAGAAATTAATAGGAACATTATGATTTGTCTGGATAGAGGTGTGAAAATAGGATACTCAAAACTGGATTTGAACTAGAAAAGCAAATGTAAACTATGTATTCATATCGAGCTTGAAGCTGAAATCAGACATTTGCCTCTACAACTACTGCAGAAAATCTGCCTTGAGGGAAATTGTGAGAAGTTGTTAAATATGACCTGCCAGCCACTTCTAGCTCTGGGATCACCTCACTTCCCAAGACAGCTGGCAAAGGGCAAGGTTGGGAATGGCAGAGACAGAGGAAATGCTTGTAGAAAAGTTGCTCTGTGGGTCAGACACTGGTTTCCTGTAAAAGAGGAATAACTCCAGAAACCAGCAGAAATGCAAAAGATTTAATCAGCTCAGAACCTTTGGCTCAAAACTCATCTTTCTCAGAAAGCACTGATCAACAAGGGTCTTCAGGAAGGCTGAGTAGAAAAACTGACAAAGAAACACAATTAGTTATCCCAAATACAACTTTATCTTCAACTGCAGCAAAACACAACAATTAAAGAAGTGAAAAATTCCACACGTGAACGCTTTTCTTCTGGATTCTCAGAATTATTCTTTAAAAGTATCTGATATCTGACAAATCAGAATACATTATTAATTAGAAACTGATGACACTGAAGAGGTGGGGGGGGGAGTTTATCTAAAAGCCTAGGAACAAATTCTTCCAACACTTTCATTTCAGTAATGTATTTGGGTTTTTTTCACAGGCTGACAGCAAATAAATGTAATCTCATCTGTTCTGTTTGTCTTTCAGCCTGTTTATCTGCTGTCAGCTTTTTTCTGGGTATTTTGAGGCAAACTAAAAAGTTTTTTTAAAAAAAATTTTAAAGAATATTAAGTACCTCCATATTTTGCTTCCCTATTGCCTCTGCCTCCACCTAAACAAGTAGTCTGAAAGCATCCTTTTTGCTGAACACAAATAAACCAACCTAAAAATAGCTGCCAAGTTACATTTAAAGTGTCTGTTTGACAATACTTGTTAAACATCAGCTACTAAGGAATACTTTTATGCTGAAATGTGTTCAAACGTCAAGAACAGATTCCTAATGCAGCTGAGTGGAAGAAGATTGTCCCATTTTACACCACAGCAAGTGCCCAGCATGATTCCTTAGTGCTGAGAGTGGCACTGCAGCTCAGGAAGCCTGCAAGGATCTTACAAGTGCTCATTACTGAGAGAAGCATCAGTGACAGGACCCGAGGGAATGTTCTGAAGTTGAGTCAGGGGAGATTTAAGGTGGATATTAGAAAAGGTTTTTCTCCCAGAGGATGGTTGGGCCCTGAAACAGGCTCTGCAGGGCAGTGATCACAGTCTGACAGAGCTCAAGAAGCATTTGGAAAATGCTCTCAGGCACACGGTGTGACTCTTGAGGTGTCCTGTGCAGGGCCAGGAGATGGACTCAGTGATCCTTCTGGGTCCCTTCCAACTCAGCTTATTCTGTGTTTCTATGAGTCTGTCATTAGAGAGCACCACAAATGTCCTTGATCACGTGCAGGGAGTGCAGTATTTTCAATCAGAGCCACTGTTGTGCTGCAAGCACTTATTCTGTGTCTTTTGGGCAAAGAATAACCTCGTGGATTGCTAAGGAACAAAGAGAATTGTATACACTGATGTTCTTTTGTTTTATTCTTGTTCTTTTACTGCCAGGCCAGAAGGGTACTGGGCTGTGGTTCTGGTTCTTCAGGTGCCTGCAAGGATGGCATTTCAGAAAGGACACACAATCAGTCAGCAAGCAACTTCTGCAGACTTTAAATTATTTTCCATTGTTCATCTGTCGCTTCTTTGGTTGTTTGAAGCCATAGAAGAATGGCCAGATAATGCAGTCTGGATTGCAACACAGAAACGCAAATTAAAAATCACAAAATAAGGTCTACATAAAACAGCAGGCTGGTCTTGGATCAAATCCTTTGTGCAAAGCAACCACCCAAAAATATTGTAGGTGCTTCATCCTGTTCTGGACCTGACATTTCAATAGGGCATTGCATGGTTCAGCACACTACTGTTCCTTTGAGCCACTGGAGACTTTGACAGATTTCAGAAGGAAGGTCCAGTGTTTACCACCAGAAAGGCAAAATTTGCTAAAATACTTAATTAGTCCACTCTGCTCAGTTAAACAGGAAAACGTGGTGTTTCACTGAATGAGAACAGCAGATAAAAGCTGAAGACTGACATAAGTGAGATTATTTGAGGAGACCTCATGTAGCATGGATAAGACTTGTGCTCAATTCACGAATATTTCTTGTGTTCCATTAAAAAAATTATGTTTATCCTCAATTTTAAACCCAGATCTGTACCATTGCAGAGCAGATTTTTTCATGGTTATATGCCGTTCTGACTGCTTTAGGTGCTTACAAGCCTCTTATTAGAGTTTCATAATCTTTTATGAAAGGATCCTCAAAAGACCTTGACAGCAAGGTAACATTATTACCTGTATTTCAACATTTGTGGATAATACAAGGTATAGGTAGATCAACGTGTTAAGGCTAAACAGATGAATTCAAGAACTTCAGGTGGGATTATTCTGAGACATCAAGAAGAAAAATCAGAAGTCCAGGTAACATGAATCTTTTGAGGAAACATCAATAAAATGAAGGTTGTTTAAGCCTAGAGAGAGACTTGATCATACATATGAACTCAAACTTTGAGTAGAAAGAAGTACTGGAAGAGACTGCCTGAATCCTAAAGGCTTTTAAAGAGAGAACAAGGAGACAGCAGTCTAGGAAGGCCAGTGAAGTTGAAGTTGTTTTCACTTTTGTGCAAGGGCGAGCATACTGACCTCAGGATGGGCTCATTGATGTAAACTGGAAACCTCCCTGAGCCTTCAGAGCTATCCGAGTCCAGACCTGGGTGATGGAACCCATCAGGGATGATCTCAGTGAGAGCTCAACACATCCCAAAGTCATCCTTTCAAGCTCAGCACAGCCTGCTACAGTAGTCACTGGGGTGGGCAAACCCAGGCTCAACCCCTGCAGCCTTTCATAACTGAATAAAGCTCAGCGATGGGGGCCACAGCCGTGGGCAGGTAATTCAGACAGACACTGTGATTGTGCTAGACAGCACATTTTAAAAACAACAGCTGATGCACTAGGCTTGTTTTAAAATGAAGAAATAGTAGTCATTACAGATCTGAGCCCCAACATGCAGAGCAGCTGCAGATAATGCAGAATTCTTCCGGAGTTATAATAAGCTCACTGCATCTGTAAATTGGAAGTTTACATGTCTGGCCACTGTGGTGATTATTGTTGTTATTAAAAGAGAGTGCAGAAAATCTAAATAAAACACACAATGCTGCTGTTGATCATTCCCTTATTTCTTTCCTGGAGCAGCCTGCTGTACTGCTAAGAGAAAATAAAATACAATTATGCATTATAGCATAACACTTAATTAGCTTTACAAGAAGACATTAAGCAACAAACCAGATGCTAATGAAATCCTGAAAGTCCATTTTGTAATGAAGCACATATGTACTAACATATTTTAATTTCAAACTGGTTTAGGGATTACAAAAAGAAATTGCAAGTTACAACCTCAAGACTGCACACAGACATGCAAGAAGTAAAGTATTATTGGGAGCAGGATTTGTAGTTTAAACAAAATACCTCTATCAACAATAAAAAACACCACACATCCAGTGCATCCATCAGTTTAAAACAGCTATGACAGCTGGCAACACTATTGGTAAGTTCCCTGAAGGTAAAAAGCAATACCAAGTCAGACACCAGGTAGTCTGAAGTTAGCCTATGACAGCCTCAAAGAAAAATACTTGTAACCCATTTGATGAAAAGTGACTGAAGATCTGCAAAAAGGGAGAGATGATCAAAGGACTAAGCCAGGAAAATTATCTATTTAAAATCCTTTAAAGATACCAGTGTGATGCTCTTAAGACTTCTATTTCTGCCCAAATGGAAAGTATCTCTCCAAGGACCCAGTTCAAAGATAATCAAAGTCACTAAGAACCATAAATTTTGAATAATCCTGAGGAAGACAGTAATTACCATCACTGCATTGTCCTTTTGGAGGGCAAGTGAGAGCAGCACATGGTCTCCAGCTCCCCAGTAAGCCCAGAGCAGGGATTTGAGCCAGAACATGCCCTGTCCCAAATTCTCTCTGACTGCTGGACCTACCAGCAGTAAGTGGAGCCTCTCCTGCTTCTCCTGATCACGCACAGAATGCTCCAAAGTGGTGCTTCTTGTCATAATAAATAGAGAAATTCAAAGACAAGATTTCTGATGGCCTCACTTCATATCAAGTGGGGCTATTTTGCTGGAATAACATGAATTTTTTGTGTCTTCAAGCTGCTGTGGTACTGGAGAGCAGGGTACCTACAGGTCAGATGCCTACAGGGTTGGGGGCAGCCAAGTGGCCATTTCTGGATTGCTGGGGATGGATTTACAAAGCTAAAGGGGTTGCTTCATGCTTCTGAGTGTATCAAAAACTGGAGTTCTACCCAAAGTGAATGGAAATTGAGTAACTAAGAATTAGTCTGTGTTTAAAAATATGATCCTTTAACTGTTGAGGCAGCATTTTACAACACATATCTCTGTTGCCATATTGTGGCACTGCACAGCTGTGTTCATATTCTGACTATGATAAGGTAAAGGAAAAATAAAAAACCCAACAAATAAAACCAACCCAGAAACAAACCAAAAATAACCTATCTGACTGCATTTTACAGCAATCCTCCAGAACACTCCACCTAATCCCAGTGACATTACAGACACTAGCACAGTAAATATTTTTAAGGACTGAAGTAAAGCAGCAACTCTAGCACCTGAATTGATGCTTAGCAGCACAACTGTTGTTTCTTTCTGCAGTTTCAAAACATTCAGTTCCAAACTCTTTGAGGCAATCAGAAGAAACTGCAACAGAAACTCATTCCATGACCTCTGTCTGGACTGTTATTGCTAACAGATTAGTGCAGAAACTGGGACAGCTCCCAGCTCTCTACAGAACGCTGAATAGTTTTTACACCTATTATCTAATAAAACATGCATTTTTTTTCAAGCATGGGTGGAACATAAAAATTCATCTAATAGCTTTATGTGAAGCTAAAAGACAGCAAAAAAAAAAGAACAAAATGGACAAGATACATTTTTTTTAAAACATGGGGAAAACTAAACCCAGCAAATTCTTCCTCATTTTTAAATGAGCAGTTGTATCTATGTTATCATTATGCAGTTCTCCTTCTTCCTCTCCTCTTAAGGTATTGATTTTTCTTTCCTGCTAATGAACTAGGCACTCTGACAAATGTAAACATGCCAGCATCCAGTAATTTCAATACATAAACCTACTAGGAAACACTTACAGAAATATTCTGCAGTAGTCACAAAATGCTTATTTTACCAGTCACTTGCTAACACCCAGTGCATAAATGTATATAATCGCTCAAGTGCTCCATGAACCACCATTACCTGGTTGAAGAACTTGGACAAATTGTTTGACTTATTCTGCACTCTCATTCTCAGCACGAGCTGGAAACACGCCAGAGGAATAAACTACCCAACAGCTGTTAATTGTGCACTAGACCACTCTGCATGACTCCACATCCTACACAATTTTAAATATTGCAATTACTCAAAGATACAAGGGCAGGCTCTCCAGACAGCCTTTCACACCTTAAAAAATTCTTTCGGGAAACGTGCAAGGAAGCAAGACAAAGTTAAGAGCTTAATGTAAAGCACACAAACACTAGTGGTGCTTCCAAAGGGCTCACCCAGATCTTCCATGTTTTATACCAAGGAAAACAGAGAGAGGCTCAGAAAAAATGCAAGTGAAGAGGATTTGGGAAGGAAGATGATAAGGACTGGCAGTGAGTGAACAAACCCAGGAAAATCAAAAGGCAGAGAGAGGTTTGTGCTCCACAGCAGCGCTGTTGTGGCAGGGACCCTCTCTGGACCTCTGGCTAAATGCAGGTGAAGTGCTGGAAATACAGGGTTTGCATAAGAGGATCCTGATCTTAGTTTGGGTACCATTTTAATGTCTCACTTTTACTGTCCTTTCAAAAAGCCGCAATAAAAAAATTGAAAAATCTGAAAGAATTTTTTAGGCTCAAATATTTCTTTTCTCAGCCTTGTCTGCGTTGCCAAGTAAACACAAATTTTAAAGAGAAAGCTTTTTCCAGAGCTGCTCTTTTGATGAGAAAATAAATTAGTTTTCTTTTAGAGATTGTTATCCAAGTATAATTAGATAGGTTTACAAAATATATTTATTTCCCCTCAAATGGAAACCGTATTTTAAAGGAGATCTGAATGTGTAACTTCTAAGCAGAATCTAAGGACTCTTATCAACATACAAGTCTTTTATTTTCTGACAGGCATGGAAATTTTGTCTGAGTAGAGATTGATTTGCTGCCAGCTTGCTGTAATTAGAAAGTAATTAGCATTCTTTCAAACTGAGGACCAAAAGAATGGCCTAAGGATGACATTCAGTTCAGTGAATAAGGAAGAAAATTTGTGTCTCCTGCTACTGAATAAGTGATTTGGAACTTGGAATTTGGAAATCAATGACTTTACTGTAAACTCCACCTGCTGCTTCTAAGGCCAAGCCCAAAACTTGTAAAGAGAGAACTTGTTAATTGGTGAACACAGAATTTTGACTCTGACAAAGAAGTCTGCAAGAAGGTTTTTATGATTAGCCACCATTATTTCTTCCTCTTGAGATGCTGCCCTGCTGGTTTTTTGACTAAGAAATCTCAGTTCACTTACTCACTAAGGATGGCAACCACTGTGAAGACAACCAGACCTCACATCCTGTAAGTTCAAGTTTAGTTCTTTGTAGAGATATTGGTTTTTTTCTTTTGGTGTTTTTTTTTCCACTTCAATCTCTGTGCACAGGTATGAAGCAACCTTGAACCTGTGGCAAAAGACTTCTGCACCTTCACAAAATACCATAAATCATTGAATACAGCTTGCTGAATTAATTCTTTTCACACAAATACCAACATTAACTTTCATCAAGAGCTAGTAGTGCAACCAACAGCAGTAAATCCAGAATAAATACTCTACTCATCACCTGTTCCTTCCATTTTGCTGATTGACATGCTGTTAGGAACCTTGCTGGGAAGTATAGAAACCAAGAACACAAATTATTTGAATTTTTCAAGAAAAGCCATTCCATTCTGGAAAGACACAAGAATGCAAACCAGTGACTTGTCATGTGTTTTTGTTGCAAGTCTTTTTTATCCCTAAACTAGGAAAAAATGGAGAGATTAGAAGACAAGGCTTTGCTGATTCTCCATTTGAAGTAGTAACTACTTGGCCACCCTTTCAACATCATCTTTGAACAATCATTTCCTGGAACAAGGGGGATAAAGAGAATGAGTTACAGAATGCAGTGCAGGAGAAATTGATCTAAAGACAGGTCAGGATTCAGGAAAATGAGGCACAATTTTCTCTTTTACTTACCTGTAATGTCATGTTTCCTAATAATGATACCAATAAGTAGGCTTTCACTGGAAAATGGCATGTGAAGACTTTTGACATCATCAGTGGCCATGGGACTCACCCCTATCTCATGTCCATCATTAACAGCTCTGAATTGCCAGTGAAATAGAAACGCAAATATTTAGCAAAACCTCTCAAACAGCAGAAATAAGGGAGAACAGTAAAGAGCTGAAGGGAAGAGGGAAGGAATTTTTTTCCTGGCTAGAAGAACTCAGTTTACAGAGAGGATTAAATTTATTTTTCTAATTAGAGCCTTGTTAGTTTTGAATTATATGCAGCAGCGTGGAAAGGAAATCGTGGGGGAGATGGTGGATGAGCCAAAGTTAATGCTCAGTAACAACCACAATAGACAAGATGCAGCCAAAGGTGCAACAGTACAAATTTCTATTTCTTCATTTTAAGTCCCGAAAAAACAAAAATTTTAAGCATTAAGTAAAGTAATATCAGTGGAAGTTCAAGTTTTAACAGGTCATTTGCCAGGAATGCACTTGGTCTGACAGATTTCACAAACAATAACGGCTGTCAGGACATGACAAAGAAAAGCCTAAAAATTCCAGAAGCCACCACCAAACACCCCTCTCCCCCCTCCCAAAAAAAAAAAAGAAACAGCAAATAAAACAGTCTAAAAAAACCCTTATTATTTCTGAAAACTGATATTCTGGCAAGAACCAAAACCATGATCTCACATTCAAGAGAAATAAAAAAAAAAAAGAGAGAACTGAGGAGGCTACTTAGGTTTTATTTCACCCGAGAGCATGTTTATAATGTCATGTCAAGATGAGCTTTCTGGCTAAAACTTGGTCAGGATTTGTATCTACACTGAAGTTAATGATGTTGCCCTTCAAGGGTGATGAGTTCCTTGGTAAACAATTACATGTAACCATAAAGCAAATCAACGCTGAACCCTCAGGTATATCTCACTGTCAGGGATGTACTGCAACCTCAGCAATCCTCCATGCAAACACCCTCTCAGGAGAGTGCTGGTAGGAGATGGATCTATCAGAAATCTGCAGAACTCCCTCATTAAGTAAACAAACTGGGGACTAGAGTCTGGGGCTTAGCATAAATAAGTTTGAGAAATAAGATACACGCCTGTATTTACATGAATGTAATTTCTGGAGCATACTGCCATAAAAAGCCATGGATTCATCATGTCTAGTTGGCTTCAAATCAAGGCTGAAGACCTCTGTAGAATATATACACAGTGATGGAGCTGAAGTAAACAGTTTCAACATAAGATTAAATTCCATGGCCTCTACTACATAGTGTCAGGGTAAGCAATCAAATATCCCAGTTTCTCCTTAAAATCTATGGTTCCATACTAAGAGTAATTTCTGAAGCCATGGAATGAAAGAAAAACATAATTTTTCTACATTGATGAGGATAAAAGGCTCCTTTGCCACTTTTTTATACCCATCAAAGCAAGGAGACTTATTGTCTAAACTAACCTTGGAATAAACACAGAAGGCTCTTTTTAATGTCAACCCCCTTCCTGATAACAATTAGGCAGTTAAAAATAAATGCCCCAAAACTTATGGTTTAAAGCAAACAAACAAAATTCTCGCGTGTTGTTACAATAACTGGGGTAGTTAATTATTTTCATGTTTCCCACCAAGGAAAACACTTGTTCCAACTTTGAGGCTTCTTTCCCTAAATATTGATACAGCCAGAAAGTAGGTTGAAAGCAGATACTTTTTGGGTGGGAGTGAGAGAAACTGCAGGAGCAGAGAGAAAGGGAATGAAGATACCATCTTGGAAGCAGCTTCCAGAGCCTTAGAAACACAGCTGACAAGACAGAGAAAGATTTAGTGCTCAGTACAGTTTGAAAGCAGCCTAGAAATACAAGGGATTCGTGTGTTTTGTGCATTACTCTGCTTGTGTTCAGAAAAACAGAAGGTTTTGCATCTTTTTTAATTAAATGAGGTTGCACATGAGAAACACCCAACTCCCTTGCCAACGTAACAGAAACAAACTACAAGACCCAGAGATTTTGACTAATTGCCCATATCAAATGGAGAGAAGAGGATAATGCAGCTATAAGTTTAATAAGTGGCTGTTGTAATGAGACTGACATGGCTGAATGTCCTTGGGATCACAATTTCTTTTGGCAATAAAGCATTGGGAATGGTTATGGTGAACATTATGAATGTTTATTAACACAACAGCGCATTCTGGTTCCACAACATGCAGGATGTGTGTAACGGTGCTACATGCATTATTCATACTGTGCAAGACCAAAATAACTCCTCGTTTCAGTCTTCTGGATTCATAATTTAAGATGAAGAGACAGTCTCTCTCTTACAGCAGAGATGTTTATGCTGCTCTTACTTAGGTTCATTTGGGTCTCGCACAGGCACAAAGCAGAGGATGTGATTTAACATATCAATCAATATGAAAAATTGTTAACAGCTTTTCCGAGTGCCCTGATAATCTCAGAATTAAAAGCAACACCACAGCCCCTTTTCTCATGCAAAGTATCATGTGTTAAACACAACAGATGGAAAATAACATTATATAAAATAGCAGATAAATAAATTGGGAGCAGGAGCACAAAGCAGTGTGTGTAGGAACCAGAAACCTTTTATTTCCTCCTGTTCCTCTTTCTCTCTGGTAGCTCTAAAATTGGAAACAAACTGGTTTAAATTATTTCTGTGAGCTTAGAGAACTTAAAGAACGAGCAGTGGTTGTGAATGAAATTTCAGCCTGGTAACAGTATCTACCTGAACATCAACGTTAATAAAGGAAGTGTTGGCAGGTCCCTACCCACAAAATGCTCCAGTGACAATTGAAATGTCACCTGTGGCCAGCCCTGTCTCAGCAGCTCCCACCTCTTGACCAAAGGAAGAGGTGACAATTGTCTTCTTAGTAGCTCTTCTTTTTATACAGGGCACTCCAAAATTAATTTCAATACAGACGGTACTGAAATATTGCTTGTTTACCAGGAATATTTATCAGGTTAGATTCTTCTTAAGTATTATAGAACAGCAAATATCATTTTGAGATATATGTATATATAGATTGATTGCATATAAATTCAATTTTGGATCAAATACATCATTTAGGAATTTCAGAGAGAAACTGCCCAAGGCATACAGCTGAAAAAAAGTCTTCAGAAACCAGGTCAGATATGTTATATTTTTTCATTCTTATATTTTCAGAGAAAATATTTTAATTTTTATCTTACAAAATGCAAAATAAAAAATTCATTTTTGTTGGGGGAAAAACACATTTAAAAAAAAATATATCAGTCCAAAATGATTCATGTGGAAAGACACAGCATTAATAAGAGGATTAGTGACAGATTGCAGACATGAAAAGCATGAGAAACAGAACATGAATGTAGTGAACCTAACCACAACATTCATATGTAGGATCTGATGATCCAAGATCAAGGACTTTCCAGAGTCAGATGAAATAACAGCAGACCAAGATGGTTAAAGAAGCCCCAAAACAGTGAAATTTTCTAACTTGTTCTTAAATCCCTTCCCACTTTTGGCCTAACAATTTCCATTATGAACATCTTATAAAATCTAACTCACAGGAATTTTTAAAGATATTTAATTATCCACTAACTTATCTGGGAATATTAGGTATACATGATGTGGGAATTGGCAACCCCCGTGCCCTACAGAGTGCTGCCCCTTTTAAGCAATCAAAGCAATTCCTAGTGCAGATTTGGCACATAAAGTCCCCCACCCTTCCCAGGAGCTGGGGAACCCCGGCTGCTGCACCCCATCCCCTGAGGCTGCCCTGTGCCATCCTCTGCACAGCTGCTGCTTCCAGGAGGCACAAATCAGGTGCCACTTGGAAACCTCTGTGAACCAACACCTCAAGTCCCTAAACCACTTCCCAACGTGTGCTGTTCGTATGTCCCTCTCCACTTGTGAAATTTGCTTTTCAAGCATTCACTTGGACAGGTGTTTTAATGTATAAATCTGACATAAATTATGTCGGAAACCACTTTGGTGTCTGACAACAAGCGGAGAGGAAGGATGAGAACTCTGAAAGCGATGAAAAATGACACAAAAGACAGCCTTGTTCCGTCCTTTGTGGTGGCACAGACGTGCTCAGAGATGCTGCCCTGCCTGAGGCAAAGGGAACGGACCTGCCCTGGCTCGACCAAGGCAGAGCAGCCCCGTGTGCAGCCCAGTCCATCACCAATTCCCACTCTGTGGCAGGCTCACTGTTGACAAGTCTCTTCATGTCCCCTTTCTAAAAGATGCCTTTAAACATTCTTTTATTTTATTTCCATCAAGCAGGGTGAGCAGCTTGTATCTATCCACAAAACATTGCCATTATGCCTGTTAAATATCAAGCCCAAGTCAGAGGAGAAAGGGTGAATCCTTAGAATTACAATGACTAGATCACATCTGCCCCACACTCTTATTTTATTTCACAGTTTACCCAATGTTTCAATTTTTGGAGCACAGCAGTGGCATTTTTCCAAGTCCAAATACAATTAGTCTTTTCACTATAAGACTGCAATGCAGAGTATAAAAAAAATTACTGTGTTTGGTGTCTTTTATTTAATCTGAGTGTAAGGAAAATTGCTTATTTGATCGTTTATCTAGGAGAGAATGTCATGTCACAGTTTTACTGATCACACAATTTGATTTTATTTTCATTTGTTATTAGAGACTGCAAACAGTGGAATAAAGAAAGTATATTTACAACTTCCACTTAAGAACTGAATTTCCCACCTGAGTCAACAAAGCACCCTCAGTGAGACTGTGTGTATGTGGAGTCAAGGCTATACTGGAATATATAAACATGTGTTTAAACAGAAAGATATTAAAACTTTGTCAGCAGGAACACAATCAATAACTAGTGTGGTGTCTGAAGGAAAAAAAAAGCCAAAATCCAGAATGCCAAAGGGAATTTTAGCAGAGAATTATGGCAGAGTTCTTGTTCAAGCCCTCAATACAGCACTTCTGATCACCATAATAAAATTATCAAGATTCTGCAAGTGGGCTTTAATGAAAACAACATGACAAACATTACCTGAGAAAAAAATATTATCTGCATGTGTTTATTTTCTTTTGGCTCACAAGCATTTCTAAAATAAGATTTTTTATCTTATTTTCTCCTGATAATTCATTTTGCTGCACAGGAGTTCTGCTTTAACTCTTAAGACAAACCACTTCCCCAGCTCTTCAGGATAAGAAAAAGTGCAATCTGCAGTTCTGAGCAAAATTACTGTGCGTGATATAAGTTAATTTAGTCCTACCATAGCTTTCCATGTTTTTTGCAGCTTAATGTCTAATAAATAACACAGACAAATTGCCCTCACTTTTAAGAAAGCTGAGTGCCCAGTTCAGGAATTTTCAAATGAGGAGCAAAACACTCACAGAAAAATGTTACCACAGTCGTCTGTATTTTTAGTGTAGCAATATTTCACACAATTTAAATAAATCTTCATTAAAAGAAAAAAAGATCTTTCTGTGGGGAGTTGCCTCGTCCATGACTCGTTCTCCATAATGTTGGCACCCACAAATCTGACCCTTCAGCAACAAAACCCTTCTCCCTCCAGCATCATCTGCAGTGCTGGAGAACAGTTTGCTTGGCACATATGCTCTCTGAGTGTGAAGTCATTCCAGTGAAATGAAAGACAGTCTGGTGTAGCTCATTCATTAATTTTCACAGCAGTTGGTGCCCTGTTGGCATTTCAAATTAACGTAAGGAAAAGTTCAAGAGATTTAACTTCATTTCAAATCATGTCTACTATGATTTCCAAGAAATGTTACAAATAGATTAAATTGCATTAGTAAAAGCTAATTGCAGAGCAAAAGAGAAGAATATTAAATGCTAAGTACCAAGCTAATTTCAGGGTAACATATTTTTACCAGCTGAATCATCCCCTGCATGAAAGCTCACACTCAAGTAGCTGCAGCAGTGACTGAGTCACAGTGCAGGGCTGAAGTCCCTAAAGATGCTGTTTTGCAAGTGTTCAATGACAACTTAGAATGAAAGGATTTTAGTCCTGTTCACTGCACAGCTCCAAGCCCTTCCAAATTTCTCTGCAATTGGATCCAAGGTCTAAATAAACCAGTTCTTATGTGTATAATAAACTCTTCACGGCTACTGATAAACTGCGGGGCCTTGAGAACATGCAGAGCTCTAATGATGGGGCTGTGGTTTCCTGGTACTTGCCTTTGGCCATTCATTTCAAAACTCCCAGTAACATTTTCTGTACTAAACTATCCTGATCTGACCATGAAATAGGGAACTTACATCAAACTCCCTGCAATCTCAAGTGTAATTGCAGCTCCTTATTTATTTCTGCACTGGTTAGTTTTGCTGTTTGTCCTTTAAGGTCACAGACAACTCAGGAAATACATCAATTCAAGGAAAAAGGCCACTTGTTGATGGAGAGAATTAAAACACCTCTTTTTGGTTTTTTTTTAATAACAGAATATCCAATGCGTTTTATGCTTTGCTTCCTTCCTGCTGTGTGGGGAATTTCTGTGTGAAAACAGTGCCCTTCCAATGAAAAACCTGATAACTCAAAAAGAAGAAATAAAGGTGATAACACCAGAGAAACAGGAAAACTGTAGTCTCAAATTGCCTGACAGAAAATCAGGGAGCCATTAATGAGGCTGGATAAAAGCTGTCAAAGGGACCGAGGTGCAATCACCTAATTTAGATATTAGCAGTGCAGATAACTGCATTTAAGCATCTCCCTTCTTCTATATAACGGAGAGACAAAGGTTCTTCTGGGCTGTGGGTTCTCCTTCTCCTTGAAGGATCCAAAGTGCTTATTTTCCTCCCTGCCTATTTATTTTCCCATTGCCCAGAGTCCAGGTGACATCCAAAGTCCGGTAGGCTGAGTCCTACTCCCTGGTGTATGGATGCTACTGAGAAGCCAAAGTGAGGCACAGGCATCCTCAAGAGACTGCACTAAGGGGATGTTTGTGAGGTTGGAGGAAAGGATGAAATTCATCAAATTTCCAAAATTAATTTACTTAAGGGCAGGACATACACTGAAGTGGCACCACATCATGCAGGTCCACAAATGTGCTGACAAACAAACAAATTTTCACAGGAATAGGGAATTTCATTGAAGTTGTTCTGGCCTTATTTTTTCTCTAAAAAACCCCCATTATTTCATGCTGAAAGAGCAGCGGGAGCTGCAGAATCTCTGAGAAATGAATTCAAAGCTGAATCAGAAGGAGAAACAATACATGTCCAATGGCACTTCACAAACACTGCTTGCAACAGGAGTGGGTGAAAACATCCAAAAGGAAGCCATTTTATGCTTATTACATTCAGAGTGTGGGAGGAACACTGTGACTACATTTCTGAGCTCAGTAGATGCAGAAGGACTGCTTTGGTTTGTTTTCAAAGTAGAAGCTGAATAAACAGAATCATTATAATAGCTCAGTGTTTGCTAAGACTGTAGACCCAAGGAATGAAGTCATAGGGTAAAAATATAAAAATATGTGCATTTCAGACTATTGAATAAGTGAGCTAAAAAGCAAGGCTGGGAAACAGAAGGAAAAATGCAAGCTTAGTCTTTGGTTACACTAAAATATTTATGTCCATCCATAATAAAACCTGGCCTTGATGTTGCCTCAAATTAGTGTAAACCACTTAAACTGCCCCTCCCTTTCTATAATATAATGTTATGATATAAAATATAGAGCCTCCACTTCAGCCACGTGCATGTGCTCACTTCCCCAGTGTGACACAGAGATGACTCCTGTCACAAGGCAGACATTTCTTTGTGCTTTGTGGCACAAAACCCTTGAAGAAATCAGTCTGCAGAGCACTGTCTTTCTTTGTTTACAGGCTTCAGAGCAGCAGCAGAGAGCAGAAGGGCCAGAAGTCAGGGAGAAGACAGTGAGATAGCTGATCACGGATTCCGAAGTTCAAAGCCAACAGAGCCAGTGTAAATCCCTGGAATGGCTCAGAAGCAGAAGAGCTGGGGGTGCTCAGTTCCAGGGTCAGATTCAGAGGGCACAGTAACACAGAGTGCTGTGTCTCGCCCGGCCCCAGGTCAGCCCGAGCACAGCAAGTGTTTGAACAAAGTTATTTGTTCTTCAGGCCTGGGAGACAAAATTCTTCCCTTCTGGATCAGTGATATCTGACCAATGGAGCAAGCTCTACTCGAGGCTTTCTCTACACGCACAGGAATAGCTCAAAGGCAGTTCCTTTCCCCTTCTTTCCTCTTGGGTCCTTAAAGACACTTTTGGATGAATTCCCTCTGCTTCACCATGCACATTTACCGAGGGACACTGATCTGCAGGTTCACCACTGCTCTTCTGATGTTCATAAATGATCAAAGCACCAAAAACACTCTCCATAGAGGCTCTATTAAAAGTTTCTGCAGATCTGTAGAGGGGTTGGAAACATGCAGCAACAGGCCCCATTAAGAGATTCCCCCTTTGGCCTTCTCCAGACTTTTCCACACTGCGGTTTGTTCAGAGGCCAAGGGGCCCTGCACAAGGGTTATTGTTTACCAGGAGCTCACCTGTGCATGATTACCCATGGCCACAGTGACTTTGCAACACATCTGTAATTCCTTTGATTGAATGCAAACAGTCATAGCTGCAATTTCCACCTGGGACACAGAAGCCTTGGGATCAGCTGATTTGGGAAGCTGTAGCCAGTTAGCCAGTGGAGTCACACCCACATTGCAAACTCAACAGAGCTTCCACATCTGCCACTGAGGAGAAACTTGTAGGTTTACAGCCCACGTAACAGGTGTGGATGAACTTGAGCAATACCTTAAGCTTGAACTCACAGTCCCAGGCCTAAACCTATAGCACAGTATACAAAATAATAAAACGATGCAATGGAATGATGGGATACTTCAAATCCAAATCATTAATTTCTGCACATATGATACAACGTGCTGTGCAAGGTTTTAAACACCTTTCAGACAAATAAGAGAGAGAGCAAAATGGATTGTAACAAAACTTGTGGTCTCAAGCTGTTATCTCATCTATCTGGAAAAGGCAAACAGAATTGTCTAAATGAAAGGCTGGGACTAATGATATCCAACTGCTGTCTGACATTTCAACATTGTAATTAAAGGTCTGCTCCTTTGGAGCAGCCTCTATTTGTCAAATGAAACATCAGGAACGTTTTTCAGTTACTTTCAAGAAGGTTTCAAAGGAATAAAATAGAGTGAGTATAAATATTGGACTAAAAATTCAAAAATGTACTATCTGATTCAAAGCGTGCGTAATGTATTAAATTAATTACATATATAATTCTGAGAGACAAAACATTGCTGGCAGTAACTTAGTCCTAGATCAGGAAAGGCACTTGGGAATTACCACATCCAGAGAGAAAGAGATAGTGAATTACATCTCCCAGAGGATTTCCAAAAGCAACAGTAAAAACTTACATGGTGAGAAATAGATTTTTTAATGGCAATTATCTACAAACAAATTAAGTATTTCACCAAGTGCTTTTGTCTCTATCAGCAAACACACGCAAAAAGGCAACAGCAATAGCATAGATCCAGGAAATGCCGTGGCATTTGGAGTATTTCACAAGTGTTTCAGTTTAAAGGGCTTTTCATCAGAAGATGGTGAATTTGACAATGACTTAATATTTCATGGAATTATATTGAGTTCTATATTTTAGGAAGTAAACTGGGACGAGGATAGAATTTTTGGGAAAGTCACATAATCATCATCATGAAAAAGCAATTACCTTGCTGCCATCCCCATTCTCTGTGTGTTGACAATGCTTAGTGAAGCACCACCTTTAAGAACCTGGACTCAGGACCTCCCATCTCATTCATCAGAGCTTTTATAACACAGACATCATACTCTGCACAACACTGCTTCATAAACACACTGCCACAGTTCCACAGCAGAGTCTCTAAGGAATTATAATATTCTGTGCAGTCCTTTTTGTCCTGAGGGGATGCCAATCAGCCAACATGTGAAGAAATTTAAATGGACTATGCTTGGTTCTAGGAGAGAAAAAGGATTTATTTTTATATCAAGAAAAAAAAAATAAGATCAAATGTTTGCAACCCCATATATACACACACCCCATTTAGGAGCACTGGGCTTAAACTGGTTCATTTCCAGAACTCCAGAGGGAAAAACAAAACAAGAAAAGAAAAAACAACAAAACAAAACAAAACCCAAAACAAACAAAAAAAACCCCAACCAAAACAATCTGGTATTGGAGTTTTTTTCCATCAAAGTTAGGGTTTGTGGATTTGGTGGTTTTTTTAGGGTTTTTTTTTAGCTCCTAACATGATGTACCTGAACATATTGTAAGAAACTCCAGCACACAATTACTACAGCCATTGTGTACCCTAGTACTTCAAGAGCATAATTTTCCTAATTATTAAGTCATTTCATCTGGGAAAAAAAACTGTGAGAAAGGTTTCAAAATGGATCCTCAAAAATAACACTTTTGGATCCATTTTTATTACTGGAAAGAACACAGAGCTAATTCAGTTATTGCCAGACTTATTAGAAACATCATGATTATCAGGAGAGCCTCTGGTCCCGTTTGGGAGTTTCAATAAAATGATTCAACAGTCTGAAAGATCAAAGACCTTAACACATTGGCAAATTAAGTTAGAAGCCAAATGTAAGTTTGCTTTGAAGGAAAAGAGTCACCTAAACAGACTGCAAGAAAAAAGATACAATTTGAAACTCAATTTCTCAATTAAAATGCGCTCGGAATCCTACTGATCAAAACAAGCAGAAGTAAGCAGAAAAATTGTAACTAGAACTTTTCCAAGAGTCACAAAGCTGTTAAAAGGGGCTGCTTTACCCTCACAGTACAACATGAGTGGGTTTTTTTTCTCAATATTTATCTTCTGAACTTAAGGACACTTATAGACAGCTATTTGTAGAGTTGCATAATTATGCTGACACAATTATTATATGAGAAGTTATGGTAGTAACACAAACCAAAAAGATAAATACACAAAACATAAAAATGAAAGTGTGATTGCAGTGCTGTAATGTGGTAGCAGACTTTTTATGTAAATAACGATGGGGAGATGTCACCCAGTCACACAGAGGATGAACAGAAAGTTGGCACAGAGAACCTGTGAGGGAGGAGCACAGTCCCTCTGCAGCTCTGACAACAATTTACCTCTGTAACCACGAACAACACTGCAGAGAGTGCACAGTTAATGTGATAAATAACTCTGCCACCTCACTTCCACCCATAGCTTCCAATGTGCTTTATTACTGCCCTGCTCATGGGAATTTGTCTGTTCTTTTTATCAAATTTTCAAAAACTATACATAGAAGGTAAAAGGATATATTTTCTTCCCTGTTTCTCAGAAAAATATCTGTAACTGTGTTCATTAAATAGAGACAAGATCTATGCAGGCAACTGAATTCAAACACATCTGCTCGTCCTTGAAGTGACTCTGAATAGTGAGTAGAGACAGTTTGCCCTCAAAAAATGCCAAAGAACCATGTCCAACTCTAATTTACCCTAAGAGTTTAGAGACATGGCTTGGGGACAATCAGCTTCTTTTTTTCTTTTTTTGCCACATGCCCCGAAAACACTCTTGATGTAGAACAGCAGCAGGCAACATACTAAAAGATTAATTTTAAATTTTTCCAAGCATAGTTGGAATCTTTTTCCACCTACTCCCTCATTCTTTGCAGTATGCAAGAAAGCTTGCCATAATCATACCAATCAGCATGGCTTATATTTATTGCCTAATTATGAAAAAGTAATAATAAAAATGAAAAATGGCAATATAGATTTTCAGTCATATAATTCCAATGTTCCACTTTGCTAAAATGATGTAAAACACCTACCCTTATTAGCCAGGAATATGCTGAAACAGCATTTAAATAAAGACAAAACCCACAGCCAGGCAGAAAGCAAAAATGCTACAGCCACATTTTACAGTTTCCAATTAGGTGTTTCACTGCAAATAAGACATGAAAAACGCAATTTTCTGTCTCCATAACTTTATAGAGTGCACAAGGATCTCAGATTAGCACTCATTATATATCATCAATCTCAGAGTGGTGTTTTTAGACCTCCAAATAAAAGTACAACCCATGACTGGACAAAAAGGATATTTTGTTTGCTCCTGGGTTTGCTATAAATCTTCATTTGTGCTGAAAAGATGTAATTCCCTGTCTTCACAGGTTTATAAAATACTGTTTACATGAGTCAAGGACTCATTTCTTGTTTTTATGGGAAATTGGAGCCTCTAAGATGCTACAGTCATTTGGTAATCTAAGCATCAGACACTACTGTGTTTAAATTACAGCACATATTGGCACTTTGATGGAGAAAACTACATACATAAAAATCAAATTAAACCAGCAAATATTAAGGTAACATTAAGGCTGGGAGTTTAATTAACTTTCCTCAAAGTCAGACTACTGAAAACATTGGAGATCCTCAGATGGCTGAACATGGAAGGAGCAGAGAAAATGAGGCAGATATAAGAGAGATTGTAAAATTATCTAAATCAAGGTCACAGCACTGGGTGGGAGAGGGGTTTGCTCAAAGCAGGGAGGGGCTGGAAGTGACTCTCAGACAGATGCTGGAAATGCAGTTTCCACTGATTTAACATCACACAGCAGATGAACAATATTCTTGTTACACTGGGGAGAAACAGCAGTCTGGGCAGGCACTGGAAGCTTGAGGAGCAGCCTCCAGGAACCTGGAAACCACAGCACGAGGAGACAAGGCAGCTGACTTTTTAGAAGCAGGGAGTGAAATGGCTTTTACAAATCTTTTTATTGGTGTGGCTGTGATTGCAGGTGCTTTCCTCAGCAGTGATCTCTCCAAAAAACCATCTCTTCATTTACTTTTAGCACATCTGTGTTCCTTCAGTGCCACTTTCTATACACGAGGAAATGACTGCAGAAAGGTCCTCTCTTTTTCTGACATCTCTTATCACGGATCTCATTCTCTCTAAAAGGTGTTTCTGAAGGCTGCTGAACCTGACAACTTCTGGATTTAAGGGATAAGGCAGCAAAAATTGCCAAACCATTCTGCTGAGCCAGAGAAGTGTTATGGAAAGGGATGTTTATCATATTGTAAATATAAGTTTCTTAAAAAAAAAAAATCTGCAGATAGAGCCCACCCATCCTTCCTTTCCATCTCCTCCCTCTCTTTAAATACTGAAATTAATGCTCTGGCCTTATCCAAATCTTATTTTTCTCATCTCTCACTGCCCTGTCTTTAAGTTCAGAAGCTCTTTGTGGTATCCCAGGTACATGAACCAGCATGCCTAAGCTGTCTGTGGATACAGGTGTGATGTTTGCAAGTCTCTTTTCATCGTCTCTAGTGCTAGCCTAACTAAAATTACTTGAAAACAATTATCACAAGTCAGATTTTTCACGTTCCTTATCACCATAATTTTAACAGCAGCACATGTAGCACGAATGTTTGGAGAATTTAAAGCTCACATCCATTCTCCTCTTTACTGTTTAAGTCTGAATTTAGCAGCAGAGATTGTTTATCAATATTTTAGCCTCATACTGGCTACACTAAGAAGAAGGGGAAGATGTGAGCAGAGGGCTGTGGCAAGCTGCACGCCCTGAGTGGGTAAAGCACAAATGTGCTTCTTGATCAACCACTGAACAAACTCTTTTACAAACTTCTGTGCTGAGGAAGGCCAAGCTCAGGCTCTGTGGTGGAAACTGACTCAGGTTCGGATTAAATTTGTCTTTCTACACTCTCCAGACTATTTCATAAGCAAGACAAAGGCATGAGTTACACTGCATCACGTGCAGACACATTTGAATTCAATGCATTCATTTCCTGTGAAGTTAGTTTGACTTTGTGCCTGCATAAGTCAGATCAGAAAAGTCCTGACAGCTTAAAATAATAATAATAATAATAGAAACACCACCACAGCCAGACACACCAGAAACCCTCTTACTGAGAAGCAGCACTTCCAGAAGTCATTTTAGTTTACAACATCATAAATTTTTATTAGCATCTCAAGTGAAAATGACAAGGAATGAAAGCAGACCAGGAACATGAACTCTTCCCTCAGTCTCCTTCAGCATCGAGGTGTCAGGCTTTGACACAGAGATGTGCTGCCCAGGACAGCTTTTTCTGGTGCAGTGCAGTTCCCATGAGAGCCCACTGTGTTTAATCTGTTCCTTAAAAGAGCTTGACCAGCCAAGAAGAGAATAATTGTGTTAAAAATGCCCCAACAAAGGTGAGGAGAGGGGTCAGGCTGTTTTGGAGCACTCCTTCACCTTGCTGCCAGTGGAGTAAAAACTTAAGTGCAGCCAAAGGAAGGTTTTAGCACATCCAGGACTCCCTGGTGTCTCCAGTATTCAAGCCACAATTCCACCTCTCTGGAGATGTTTTTAAGCACATTTTGAGGTAAAACAGCTGTTGGGATGCTCTTTTCCAGGCCAAGGGCAAGTAGCTGCTACTGGCCTCACACTTGGGCAGAGGCTGTCCCAAGTGCTCTCCTTGCAGATGACAGACTGGTATTTTGCCTTTGAGGCATCTTCAAATCTGTGATTTTTTTCATTTATGGACAAGTCTAAAGAATCAGATTGGTTTCCAGTTGTACCATTCAGTCAGAAATCCCACTAAGAGGAGTGCTCAAAGTCAAGAGTATGGAAATTACAAGACTGATCCCTGCCTAAACCATAACAACCTGCCTCATGAATAATTTTATTTTCCAGGTCTGTCAATCAGGCACCTTCTGTGAACATTAAATTTATTGCAGTAAATTAAAGAAAAAAAAAAATGACTTGGTGTCAAAGTTGTCTCTGAGATTAATATTACAAGAAGTGGGAAAGGTGAGCATGAGACACCAAGGGCACCCATGTGTCAAGCTGAATTACAGCTTTCACACCTCCAATGCCCTCAGACTGGGGTCAGCATTCTGCAGAAAGGAATTGTGGAATCAAGGGTGGGAGGGCAAGGGCAAACAGAGTGAACCAGGAAAGCTTTTCCAGGCCTCCCAGATGGGCCATGGCTGAGCCAGCAGTGGGACCCACCTGTCTCACATGCTGTGCCTACCTACAGCAGCTGCAGGCCTCTGGTTATTTTATCATCCTCACATTCAGTTTGAATTTCCAAAGCTACTTGTAAGTATTTAATCCATTCTTAACATCACCTTTAAAGTATTTCAGTAGTATGATGCCAGGATTTGATTTTTCTTTTGCCTTTTTCTTTTTTTTCAAGTGTGTGCTAGCAAGCTAAAGTCAGATGCAAAGAACGTGTTACTTCCATAACATTCAAAATATTTCCAAACAGTTGGGGAAAGTTCAGCATTTTAACCATGACAAGATGTCATAATAAACTGGTTTTTTTAATGTAACTTAAAAACTCCTGCAAATGCAGAAAGAATTTCGTGTTTCTTTAGGACTCTGTGTGAAACATGAATTTACTGAAAACTACCCAAGCGTGGTATGAAACAGCACATTGTTTAAAAAGTAGGTAAGTTTTTAGTTCATGCCAAACCACAATGGCTCCTGCAAATTCGTAAAAATAACGTCTTCAGCAAGACAAACTCCCTACATTCCATTTCAGCTCGATTTTTTTTTACATTGAACAGACACTGTTAAGTGCTCCAAAGGAATTATACAATTGTTATTTCTGTTTTTTCTTGGAACTGGAGTCAATATTATGTGAATGTGAGACAGTGCATTTGATGCAAATATTTTGACATGTAACACTTTTTTTTTAATATAAGTATCAACAAAGCTCTTAAATCTTCTTTGATTAAGAATTCTGGACCATCAGAGTGAACTGAATAACTTCCTCAGAGCTTACTCCTTCAGGAACAGCACCTTCTAAGTAGAAAGAAAATCCTGGCAACTCTCAGCAAAAGCAGTACAAAACAAATTTAGATTATAAAGGGAAGTATATAAAAGAAAAATAAAATGGTGGGGGGTAGAGTATCCCTATCCACTTGGCAGTTAGTGGAAATTTTTGCAGCCCACCTCCTGTCTTTGACACGAGAAAATCTCATTTTTTGGATTTTAACAGCCCAAGAATTTTTTCATCTGTTCATTTTGAAACTGAAATAGCTGAGGCTGATCACCACTCTACTGTTTCAGGCTCCTGCTGAAGAGCAATTTGGTGTAAATGTTCAGGTGATAACAGGGTATGCCAGTGAAAAATCTCTTCCTGCAGCTTCAGTTCTGCCACTTCTCCAAAATGGGCACTTTTTGGAACATTCTAAGCAGTACTTTGACTACTGTTACTGACTACTAACAACAACTTTATCTCAGGCTCAATTCTTGCGGTGTAGTGCTGAAAACAAGCTTCCCAGTGCATGAATATAAACATAGAAATAGGAACAGAAATAATTAACCAGATAATATTTTTTATAAGGTTTAGGCAGAAGAAATCTTCCACTCCTGCTGTATTAGCAGAACAAGATTAATTATGTGAGCCCATAGGCTGTAAAAAGTAAAAAGTAGAGCAAAGGCTGGTTTATTTGTGTTTATATCTATCTGATCTTGCGTATGAAGTTTCTGTGTAAAGGTGATGACCTGACAGTAGGAAGTTCTGTTACAATTAAATGCTGCTGCCAGCTCAGGTAGCAGCAGTGTGGTTTTCACCTCTGGACTCCTCAGGGTGGGTCCTTGGGCCCAATTTTTTTAATGATCAGGAATCTTTCGTGTGTGAGCAAGACAAGTAAATATTGAATAAACGCAGCTTTGAAAACCAATATGCACTGTGGATACAGGGAGTGGTGGATTTATCCTAATTGCTTCACAAGTACTTGCCTAAAACAGTCTTAAATATGACTGGTACCCTCTGCTATCGTATTTATCTCAACAGCTGTCTGAAGCTCATAAGTCTTGCCTGAAAATCCATTTCTCCTTGGTCCATATAATAAAATACTATATCACTAAGAAATCAACACTATTTACTCTTGTACATTTACAAAACCTGACCTCTTGCAAGATTCCATTTGCAAGTGCTCGAGGCTGCAGTTGTGACAATGGTCCTGTACTAAAACTCTGCACAACAGAATATTTGCATGGCACTGCTTCATCTGAGCCCTGGGATCGGTGCAAGCTCAGCTCGGGGTCTGACACTTGTGTGAGAAGGGCAGAGACTGCAGAACATCGTGGGTGAGGGGAAGAAAACCACCATCATCACGTAGCTGCCCATTTTCCTTAGGGATGCACAAGCAGTGTGAGTTTAATTACAATGCAATGCCCTCAGAGCCCCAAGGACGTTCAGCTGCACACCTGGGCTGTGTTTTTAACTTGCTGAGTTAAAACTCTGAAGAAGACTTTCTCCTATGAGGGTGGTTTATCATTCTTTCACTTGCTGGCTCTACATTAACTTCCAAACTCCTGTTTCTCTATCCACAGTGGGAAGCAGATACAGACTAATGCAAAGAGTTGTTTTGGCTGGGGCCAGCCCCAGCCACGGTGGTGTGGCCGAGTGCCCAGCCCCTGCCCAGCAGCTGGGGATCACAGGAATTAATTCCTATAACCAAGGACACGGTGAAGGAATATAGTCAAACGTGTTTACTTGCTATACTAATACCCTAATTCAAGATCATTTGCAATGAACCACTTCCCAAATCAACAAAAGCAAGACTTCTGGAAAAGGGAATCCTTCTGCACAGTGTTTATTCAGCCACGTTTTGCTAATGTTCGTGAAGAGGAAAAATAACACATTGTCAGGCTTTGCAGGGGTCTTACCATCCATAGAGGAATTCTCAATGAAAATCTGGCCCTCAGTGCAGTGTTTTCTCATTTGCTTTTTCTGTTTTATGGAGTGCTGTTGCTTGTTATGTTTTTCTAACACCATAGTGTTAATTGTTTAATGTTATAGTGTTAATTAGAGGTTCTCTACCAAGAACTACTTCACCCTTCTCATATGCAGAACTGATTAATTCCTAGGTATGCATTATACTAAAAGGTATATTAATTAACATTCCAACATTTTATAATTATATTATGCATTAGCAATATTACATTTAATTGCAATAATCACTGTGACATCACATGTGGGTGGCACTACAATTTAATACATTTTCATTTTTCAGTCATAAGAATCATGATCTAAATTTCAGTAACTCCTTCAAAAACTGATCTAATTTTCAAGCTTTTCTTTAAAGGCAACTGCTAGGTATTCTGCAGAAATTCTTTGATTCACAAATGGAAGCTGCAAGTTTAAATTTCTTTTTCAGGTGAGATTCCTACCACACACAGAGATGAGACAGAAGGTCACTGAGTACAAACTGTGCAAGCTAAGGGGAAAAAAACACCCCACAACTAAAAACATCTTTACCTTTTATTGTTAGACTGCTGTATTTCTTCAATAGCTCTTTCATGCAGTAAATGCTATTGATGTCTAGACATCTTATCTTGTTTCTGGCTTATTGTTAAAATGTCTCATTTTCCTCTAACTTCACTACCACAACATCCTACTAAAGACACGCTTGGATGTTTGGATGACCTAACATCAATACTTCTTACTTCTGCCCCTCCTCCTTCCCCCACAAATCTTCCTCTGATACATTATTTAGAGACTCACTGATTTTGTGCCCAATCCTAATCCCCCCTGTTCCATCTCTGAATGTAAAATACCACAGGTGGTATCTCAGCAGGCACGAGGATGGTAAAGTCTGATCCTTGGGAACATGAAGGGTGCTGCCAGCACCCAAAAGTACCGCATGCTTTTTCACAGTTAATAAAAAGACACTAAAAGTTACAGGAGTCATCATAATCCTCTAAAAAGTTAGATTTACACTAAAATTTCTCCTGCATGCAACAGGGAGAAGATCTAGCGGTGTCACCTTTCACCAATCTGGTGCACAATTAGCCCCAGAAAGAAGGAAGACGTGCTGAACACATAATACAAAATTGAGACAGATTTCACATGTGTGAGGCCAGAAGCCAAATCCTGCAAACATTTTATAATTGAGAAAGGAGACAACTAGCTGTCTTTTCCAAGGACTTTTAGAGACTCCACTTTACCGCATGCCCAGTCCTGTCACTGCTTCATGTCCCTTTTTGCTTTTTTTTCCTTCTTCTTCTCATAAAATTTATGTGCTTCATCATATACAGATCACTACTAGAATAGAAAGAATTATTTCATGATTTTTGTGAGGAGGAAAACATTATTTCAGTCTGAGGGAAGCAGCTGAAGTTATCTAACATGTCTAAAGCACTTTCCAAAGAAAGTTCTTAACAGCAAAGTTAATCTATTTTCTCTTAGAATAGCTAATAGTGCCTGTGGCTATGTTTGCATGCACAAATGTTTGTTCTCTATTCCACTGTCAGTAGTGTTCCTTGCCTAAAGGTCACATGCCAACAAAACATGAGATACCAGTGTGTTATTATTCCTTTCCACTTTCACACTGACGCAGAGAGAAAGAAATAAGTAACCAGAATATTTTTCCACGGCTATATAAATCCTGACTGCCTTGAGAAATCCTTGTGTAGGGTTATGTCAGGGAATTCTTGAGACAGTTTAATGGATGCAGAAACCCACACACCCTGAAGTAGGGAGGATAAAATTTCTCAGTCCTGAGTGACTCAGTGAAACTCTTCAGGAGTGGGAGAAACCAAATCGGTGATGATCTACAGGATCATACACAGCAGTAATATCATGTTGTGCAGTAACACCTAAAAGCACCATGGGTCCACTGCAGTGCAGATACCATAAGAAAAGCCAGACTCAAAATCAGGAGGTCAGGATATAATCCTTACCTGCACCCCACAACCTCTGCACCAGGGAGAAGGCAGAGCCCCCTCTCCCAGGAGCTTGCAGGAGTTGATAATGTCTATGATATCAGGATCTTAATCATCTATCTGGCCTTTTCAGATTTATCACATTCTTATCTTAAATTAACAATTCAACCTGACTGTAGAAGAAAGTGGAAGCTATTTTGCTTTATGCTTGTTCTTTAAAAATTTAAATTTTGGGACTAGCAATGAATATAAGATTAAGTTAAGTATCTCGTCTGAGAAGAAATTTTTCCTGATAGTTTCCTATTTAATATAAAGACGAACATGTGGGTGGTTTTTTGAAATGAAAAATTACTCAGGTGCCTTAGAAACCTACTTCTTTGGAAACATGTGAAATGTCTGTGTAAGTTTCAGAAATTCAATTTAGTTCTTCAAGTCACTTGGGCACATTTGAAAATATTACCCTTGATCTAACTCTTGATAGAAAAAGATTGGTGTCTTCATTAAACTACCCTGTTGAAATCAAACTTCTGTAAAGTTCTCAGTTTTGATGAAAAGAGGTATTTAAAAAAAAACCAAAACAAAAAAAAACCAAAAAAAAAGTTTTCACTTGCTTTATATGACACACATTATGAATTATTGCCAAGGCAAAGACAGCTTTAGCTAAGCATCAGTTCTCCATTTTTGAGTTATTACATATAGTCTTTCCCATATATACTACTCTCGTTTAATCATAATAACTCTTTCATTTGCTATGCTGAGTTTGAAGACAACAGAGCATTTAAGCTGTTTAAATCTGAGAGCATGAACAGAACCCTAGCAAATGAATCTCTCTTCATATGAAGAGGTTATTAAGTAATTGGCCATCTCTGTTCAAGTCGTTGAAATGATTGTTCTTTACAGTTATTACCCTGTGCTTTCAGTTTACACAGTTTTTCCATTTAATACAAGTAGAAGATAACTCACCAAGTTGGCAAACAGTGTTCTGATTAGCAAAAACATTTTGAGCTAAGACAAACTCAATGCAATTATTAGTATAATCTTATTACCAAGATAAATCTTTAGACAAACTTCAGACAGGAGCAAGTAACTTCTATATATAACACTAAATTTAATTAGACCTAGTTAAACCATTAAATGAGAAAGCCTGGGCTAGGCTGGGAGTTTGTGGATGTTTAGGAAATGGCCCAAGAGAGCTGACAGGTATTAATCCTGTCCTCCTGTTCTTCCTGCATAGGTTTGGTGGGTGATTGAAAAGGGGTTTTGCAGGAGACAGACGGATGAAAGGGATCTGTTCCTGAAGTATGATTACAACTCCCAGCATATATAATTCCATGTATTTAGTGTGCCTGGGATATGGCACCAAAACCCCTCCCCCAGGAGGGTGTCACAGGCTGCTGTGTGTCACCAAGACACTGACATTTGTTCACTCCCACTTACCCAAAGCTGCTCCTGAGGCAGCTCTGCGCTGTGGCACATGTCACTCAGGACACTGAGCAGAGACTCAGATCAGATCCAGGAGAACCCAAAATCAATCTGTAACCTGCTCCACTGAGCAGTTAAAATGCTAATAACTCCAGCTAATGAACACGCATTTTACATTTTTGCTGACCAGTTACCTCTGGCAGCCCTACCTTCTGGCACTTTGCACTCCTGGTGATGCAAATCCAGAAGGACGCAGCTCCAAGGTCTGCTCTGCTGAAGCCAATGCAATGTGCTCACACAGCCCCAGGACCTGGGCTGCAGATACTGACACCTACCCTGTCCCCATCTCAGACCTGTTATCCCCACATATGCTGCTGCCTGCAAGAGCACCCACCTTAAAGAAATAAGCTGATTCTCTTAGATGTTTATATTGTTGTTTTAAAGGCCTTGTGACAATCAGATTCAGTGGTGACCCGCTCTTGGTTTGCAGTCACCTGGCATGAACAGCAATAGCCCTGGCTCACCACAGTGGAGAATTAGACAGGACCTCTTATTTTTGCTAATTTAAGCACTGTAGGGGGAAAATGAACCAAATCCTGCCAGACAGCAATGCTGGCTGGGATTTACCACAATCACAGAGTGCAATCAACCAAAATAATGCAGAAAGGATATTGCACGTGGCACTTGATTCACAACTCTAATGGTTCTGTAGTACAGCAGATGTAGATGCTTAGAGCACCCACATGCTAAATAACTGATGGAAGTCAAGGGAAATATTTGAAAGAACACCTAAAACTTCAAAAATTAAAAAAATCAAATCCAACCAACTTTTGAGTTTGCATCTGTGCAGATCCAAGCTGTACCTATGACACGTTAGCTATTCTGGCAAACTTCAGAATACACTGCACAGACCAAGAAGTTATTTTTGAGTGTCTAATGAATTCAATAGCATCATTCCTTTTCATTGTATTGCATTCTTGATAATGGATGGCTTTTATGTACGATGGTTTCAAGGTAAGTTTTATTCCAAATATTCCAACGTAGCATTCTGGATTTGTGCATAGCAGCTGCTTTCCATTAGGGAAAGAGCCATTGGATGCAGACAGCATTTGCAGAGTTGTTGCCATTCTAACTGCAGCAGAGCACATAAATTACAATACCATACTTCGTGGAAAATCAGTCATTACTGTAATTAACCACCTTCCTTATCACTCTATGCTTTTGCCTTATCACGTCATTGACTTTCTGCTCGTAATGAGTAACACTCAGGGATTATTGTTACATATACAATTTACAGTAATTATTAGGTTACTGACAATGAAATTACTTACAAAACTAATAGTGCACCTTTGTTTCTCCAGGTTCAATTTAAGGAACTGTGCCATTCTCACTTCATTTCAAAACATCAATAAAGCAGTTTCCAAGTTGAAAATTCATTTTCCTTTGTACATAGCCTATACATTTCTTAGGACAGAAACCCATTTCCATATTAGTCACAGTAGCAAAATGATTTCTCATTCATCCTCAAGTTTATTAAAAACAAAGTGCTTTTAATATTGGGTGAAGCTGGATTAAAATCATACATTAGCTTCTGACATTAAAATGGAGTAATTTCATTTCTTTATTCCACAGTCTGAGACAGCATTAGAAGTAGACTTTCAACCAATATTTTGGAATTGCAATTACTGCATTAAGAGGCAAATCTGGACTCCAAGCAATTAATGCATTAAGAGATGTATGTAGACTATAAAGGTGGATACACATAAAGGTTTAATCACAGTTTCTTTTAAAAAATACTACTGCAAAATACTCAGTGAGAAACAGCTTTCCAGACATTATTGATATATTTTTCTGTTTTCCTAGTCTGCAAAAGGAGAGCACTAAAATCCCTGAAGTTAATATGTGACAATAAGAATCAGAGCATCTCAATTGGGAAACTGCTTAGCAGAGCTGCAAACCAATAAAAGTGTTCCTTCACACACATGATTCTCAAAACTCTCAACAGAAGCACTTCCAGGTCTGTTGCCTTCAGCTGCTGGCACTCCCCTCTGAGCATTCCTTCATGACTTTTCTGACAGCTCCCTCTCCAGAGACTCCCCCTTCTCCCTCCTTGTTCCCACCTTGGAGAAGTTAATAGAAGACACTTCAATGTCTCTGTCTCACCCTGTGCCACCAATTCACCTCTGGAGAGTTCAACAAAGTGATCCACCCCCCTTTTGTTCTCTTTTCCCCTCGGTTGCCTTTATCTGTAGCTTCTTGAACTACACAGACACTTTTCTTTGTCAAACAATTTGATGTGGCCCTCCCACACCCAGCAGGTCACCTTGGGCTGCCCCTGCAGGGAAGCCCTGCTGACTCCAGGACAGTCAATCCCACCACTCATCCTTCACCAGAGATCTCTCCAGCCCTCAGGGGACAACAGGGAACTGCCCCCTGACACCAGTTTGAGTTCCCAAGAAATCCAAGCCAGCTGGCTTCCCCTGAGAAACCATTCACATGAGCTCAGGTTGCTTTTCCTCCTCTTGTCTATTAACTTCTGGTACCAGCTCCTTCCAGGATGGGCTGACATGTCCCACAGGAGATAGAGCTGTTTTATTTTTAAATCAGTAATTAATTTGACACTGTCTCCCCTCACAAGTGATAATTTTCATGCCTATTTTATTCTTATTTTTGCACACAAAGTATAGATGAGATCAGGATCATTATTTCATGGCTATGGATTGTTTATACACATCAAAAAGCAAGACAAATCTACCTTTTAAATTGTATTATTATTGCTGGCCAACTGCATGCACAAATTAAAGCAGAAGGAGCACTGTTTGGTTTTAAACTGCCAAACAGTTTGCATGTTTCAACACTGCATTGGAATGAGCCAAGATTCTTTTTCCTTCTTCTACCATGGCCAAATCACTTCTGAAGTGTTGATAAATCAAGTTGGCTGTTTATCTGCAAGAGCAGAATGGGTGGTATTTTTGATACATTGAGGACTATGGAAAAACGGTGAATGTAATACAACTCCCAAAAGTGCAAAGATGAGAACTGGGTTGGAAAGAAATGCTGAGACCAGGGCGACCAGGGACAGTGGAGCCAGAGTGCCACGGTGGAGCAGGGGCATACAGAGAGGGCAACTGGTGGGGGTTTGGCAGCTGCTATCTGTGAGCCAAAACAGACTGCTCTGCTTTTGCATGGAGTGGCACAATGTACAGCAGCACAGGCACACGTTCTGCAGGTGCTGGACCTCAAGAAGTTAGGCTAAAAAAATGACCTGCCAGTGAAGGCTGATGCAAGTCAGACTTCCTAGTGCGACTGGGCAAACCCAGAGTAGCTCTGTGCTCCTGCCCTGTGGGACACTAAGAACTGCATCCTGGACACACCAAAGTGAACAGAACCCAGAACCTTGCTTTTGACAAAGAACAAACACAAACTGCTGAGGGGAAGAGCCCAAGGCCAGGCTGGATGGGGCCCTGAGCAACTTGCTCTAGTGGAAGGTGCCCCCAGCCCATGGCAGGGGGGTTGGAACAAGATGATCTGTAAGGTTCCCTTCTAACCCAAACCATTCCACGATTCTATAATAAGCAAGAGAGCATGAATAATACCAGCATCCCCTCATCTCCTCTGCCAAGAACCAGTTAATTGATTTGCTGAATTAGAAATGTAAATAAGACTCATGATTTTAAATAACCATTACTGGACTTATCCCTCATGAATTTATGCAGACCTCTTCTTAAACATAACTAATTTTGACTTTCAGAAGACTTTGAGGCAGAGTAAGCTTAACAATTTAATTATTAGTTTTCCTAGGACAAAAAAATTACTTTCTATTGTTGGTCCTTCATCTGTAACTTAATCATTTCCTTTTGGATCTTTCCAGCTGCAAATCCATGCCTCAAAATTATTTTCAGATCTGTGTATCTGCCACCTTCAGGTCTTCTGGATCTCTTGGCTGGTAAGGAGTAGAAGCAGATACCCCTCAGCAATCTAGCAGTGCCTCACAAGTAATACTCCTCCAGTTCCCTGAGATTCCCTCACTTACATTGGTGTAAAATTTGAATTCTATTTCTTAAGAGGTCAACATGAAGGCTGCCCTTAGGAATGAATTCCAGAGTCACGTCCTGAGGGCACATAAATTCAGATGGGTACCTTGGTGCTGCTAAAGCAGAATTTTCCTAAATGGAAAATTTAGGGGGTTTTTTGTCATAAACTGACTGATGTTGAAAGAAAGGCTTTTTTAAAGCTTCATTCACAAATGTATAGGGGGGAAAAAAGATCTTAAGCAATGAGCTTAATGCCAGTAAAGTGAGCAAGAAGCACATGAGAATAGCAACATAAGGTAAAGCTTACAGTTATTATAATCCTACAGTGATACCAGGCTTCTCAAATTGCTCTCTTTCAGTAAAATAAAAATCAATTCTGCTTTCATCACTGTTCATTTTTAAGCACTCAGAATAAAAACAAACAAAATCCAATTATTTTTTCTGTTATGGTAACACATAAGACCCCCTACCAGGGCTCTAATGAGCAAGGCACCCTTCAAACAGGAGATGGGATCTCTTGCTTGAAGTTCTTACAAAACAAGTTGCCAAAAAAGCTGACATGAGGAAGAGAAGCAGCGAGACTCTAGTCATCAATTCTTTAGTTCCTTTCAGTGCTGGAAGCTGTTTAATAACTCACGACCATTTCTATATAGTCAGGAAAGTGACGTGTGCTGCGATCTCAATAGGTAACCATCAGCCCCAAGTATTTATTTTATATACATATATAAATATATGAGTCAGTTCATGCTTTTCCTCTGCTCTACAAGTAATTTGTGCAGCAGTTCCATGAAAAAGTTACACTTTAGTTGAGTCAAATTACACAGTGTTTTTTAACAAGTGACCACGAGGACCAAGAGGGACTTTGAATCAGACAAGTGGGTTACAAGGTCATTCCTAGAGCATTTCCCTGCCCAGATAGGCTAAATGTGTATCCACATCCATCCTTAACTTAAGGTTACCATAGGTTTAGAAACAGCATTCCTGACATCATAATGCTTTTTAAAAAAAATAGTATTTTAACTTCTACTCCTTGTGTCCAGAGTAAAATACAAATCAAACACAAAGCAATGCAAAATGAAGTATAAAACTCAGCCAAGATGCATTACAGTGAATGTATTTAGTCATCACCAAGAAGGGCAAAAATAAGTTCCAGCAAGGTGTTACAAAACTTCTGATGAAACTGTCCTCTAAGAAAGACATTATTAATTTTTTCCTGAGATAGGTCTTGCAAAGCTAAGTAAAATCACTCAACTAAGCTGCAAAAGTACTTTAAAGAGTCACGCTGATTGATAAAATCAAGGGCTGCCAAGTGACCTGAACAGACATACAGAAAATGCCATTGTAAGGTTTTATTCTGAATTTGTCCACCAAGGCATGCTCAAGGTTGTGGTTCCCCCATAAATTGACTATGCTATTAACAGTCACAGAAGCGTTACTGGGAAAATAGAATAGGAATGACAATTTCAGCAACAACTAAGTCAGCAATACAACATTTGAAGCAAGTAGCTGTCAAAAGTTGCTTTCAAAACCTTTTCAGTCTTTCTGTTACTGACTTAGTGACACAGGTGATGCCACCTGGCAGCCAGAGCACTGTGATGTGCTGGTTTCTCACTGTTTATGCTGATTCCACACCATTTACCACCTCCCTGGACAGAGCTTAAGCAGAACAAAATGTTCATATAAAAATAGGAAGTTTCATGGACAAATCCAAACAGTGTCTTGAGCTGTGGAGATTCACTGCAGTCAACAGAACTGAGTCAAGTTTGTCCCTTATTTTAGGGCTCTTCAATTGAGGAATTTGCACCAAGAATAAATTTGTGCCAATGCCTTTAGGTTTGTGAAACAATTCTTCTTCTGTTGGGTGGGATTTGACAAAAAGCACTGAATCAAAGACCACGGGAGCCAACCAGCATTTTGAAATTCTAATTGCTGTTATTTAAGAGACTGAGGTAATGAGGAAACAGAATCTGCTTTGTACAATGGCCTTGTGTTTCTTCCAGCAGAAGGGATAGAACTGCTTTGTTTCCCATTTTACTAGAAAAATGAATTGCAGAAAGTTTCACAAAAAAACCCCAACCAAACAAACCCAAACAAACCACCAAACAAAAACAAACAATCAAAGAAAAAACACCCCACAGTGGAGCCACTATTTTAGTTTCCTTTCTCATATTTTCCATACAATCAATGCAAAGCTGACTGGTTTTTACTGTCATCAATAATTAAATAAATTGAAAGCTGTATTGATTCTCAGCTACGTTTGCATTTTGCATCTTCCTAACTTACTTTAGGAATCATAAAATGAGTTACATTTTTTCCAAAATGCTTAAGACATGCACACACTACAGTGTCAGTTGGTTTTGATACAATCTGTGCTTACATTCAAGATCAGGTAAAGTTGAGTCACTGTGAGAAAACACAGTGAAGGCTTTCATAAACAAAGATTTATGTGTACAACAAACAAGTGTGCTTGAACAAATTCATGGTCTGTGCACTGACCTCAGACTCTCAGGTTAACATCAGCGTCTTCTTAATGGACTGCAGTAGAAAATAAGATTTCATGGACATTACCCCTGAGACACCCAATCTTTACTGGCATCATCAAACAATTACAGCATTATGGAAACTCAACTGAGGGCGAGAAGAAGAGACGCAGAAAAAACACAATTTACTGTAATTAATGTTATGTTAATAGCATTCATTTCACAAACTCACTGAAGCAGGAATTCCATTGCTTTATTCCTGGAATACAATGCAAAACCTGGGGCATCGTGCACTCAGTGCACATGACAGCAGTGCTGCAGAAGGCAGGGAAAAAAGGGCAGGTTTCTACAGTCAGGTGAGCAATTGCTCCAGTTTCCCATTATAACCATCTCACTCCTCTTTCTGGTACCAGCATAAAGCAAGAATTTTGTTCATGTTTTCACAGACAGATATTTCCCTCTGTCACTGCCAGACAGTTTCAGTTTTATTTGAAAGAAGCAATCGTGAAGGGTAACACTAAACTCTGAAACAACAGATCTGGCTGTGAATAAATCATGTTTTTCTACATACTACCCTGCTTTTGGGGGGGAAGTAAATTCTCCAACACAAGAATCTATTTTCTAGTTGGGACTAAGACACAAATATAATTTCAGTTTGCTTCATTTACCTCCATACCATCCTGTAATTTATTATTCAGTATTGATAAGTTAATTAAAAAGCTCGATAGCTAGAGGAAAAGGTATCATTTTGTATTTAGAATTAACTCCCCTTCTCTGCTGTTTCAATAATATCCTAGCTGGCTCCTTCATTCCTTTTGCCTCTTCCATCTTTTAGAGACAATTTTAGAACATTTCAAGTTATATGTGCTACTGGCACATTTCTCCTGGAAACAACTTCTAAATTTTTTTTTTTTTGCTCCAGTTTAATAATAATCCCAGGTAAAATTACAATTTTTTTTTTTTTTTTTAGATCCTTGCAGAGATAACATCAGCAGAAAAGTATAAACCTAGAGCTTGTAGACAGGGAAGTCTACACCAAGAACTTTTACTTGAAAATCTCTTAGAAAAACTAAAATGGAAGATGAATTCATGAGCTACACTAGTGGGTTAAGGCCATACCTTACATCTAGTACAGAACAGGCTGTTTCCTGGGGCAGCAGATCAACATCAGCAACAAAAAAAGCTACAACCCCACATCTGCAATTCTTGTGTCTCCTCTATATCACAGAATATATGTATATACAGGTACACACGCATAACATAATACTATTTATTTTTAAAGACATCCTAGAGATCTTCCTTGTGCCTTGATCAACTGCCTATGAACAAATTTTCTGTTTAGATAACTAATAAGGCTCACAGCTATAAATTGACAAAGTTCATTTGCTACTTTGATTCATGGCCAATACTTATCAGACATTTAAATTTCTAAGGTGAATCGAATCATCTGCTAATCTCTTTGCTGATAAGTGGGAACTAGACAAGTTTTGATTTGAATGAGAAGGAGGATGATCAGAGGTGAAAATTATATTAAATGTTAATTACTGTAAAAAATTGATGCAACAGCTTAAGTCATAGCTAGGAGTGAATACTTGATTCCTTTTGTGTTCAAGGCCAGGAGACATTCATTGGGCAGCTTGAGAACACAGAAACACACGCTTCCAAATCATTATTATAACCAGCCAATGTACTGTCTAATGAAAAAACATTATGCCTGATGTAATTCTAATTACAGAATTATTGTATGCTCATCCTTATGTCTTTTTACAGTACACTGAGAAAACCCAGTGTGCTGCAGACTCAGAGTTTGCCCTGCAAACAATTACACACTCGAGCAGCCTTCCTCCTAGGAGAGGTTCCACTTCAATGGCTTTAATGAGACATGTCATGTGAGCAAAATTCCTCTTACATCTATTAGAAATTTCTCTCCTTAGTATTTAACTTTTGGGATTTTTTTACATTAACAGTGTTGATTTAAATTGGGGGGGGGGGGGGCCCCCAGAATTTTTTTTTTTTTATTTGCTTATCTTTGCCTGCTTTCAATAAATTGGCAGAGCAGATTTATATCAAACAGACTTACCAAGACAAAAAAAAATAAAAAATTTATTGCCCTTGTGGTTTAAAGCAATGTCCTAGTTCATAATAAACAAAAAATCCCAAATATTACTTTGGAGGCAGGAAAATTAAAGATGGAAGTCTGAAATAGAAAAATACTAATACTTCATTTTTGTAACAATAATAATAGTGTCATTAATATAAGATTCAGCACTAAAATTTGAGTTTCTTACTATCTTTTATTAGAGCTTTATGGCTTCCACAAATCTGAAAAATGCAGTGTTTTAAATTTTCAGGGCAAGCTGATGTGATTTCCCTGTTGGCTTGACATCCAGCAGGGAACCAAGATCTGGATCACAGCAGCTACTTTTCCCTCTTTTTGCCCCCTTCAGCCTATTTCCCTCAGCACACCAAGCATCCAGCAAATAATGAAAAATCCAGCTGCTAATCTCAGCCTGCAGCAGTACAAACCTTGAGGTTGCCCTAGAAGTGAGTAGACATCATCCTTGAGAGAGCAAAGTTTCATCAGGACATGACTGGGTATTTCAGCCCTGCTCTGTCCTCCCAACATTTGATTAAAAAGAGGTGGCACAGTCAGGAGAGGTGGCTGTGAGCAGAGGCCATGGAGTTCAGCCAGAGACTTGTCAAGCCTGCCCTGGTGTTTGAGCAAGGCTCATTCTGCATGAGAACTGCTGACTCAAACCTCTTTTAAAAAAAATATATAATAAAATCTAAGGACATGGCTCATTGAGTTCATTTTCAATTTGCACTGGCATATACATCTCCTTAATCAAGTCACTCAAAATTCACATGTAGCCACAGTACATAAATTGTTCACCATGACTTTTCCAAAATCCTTCCAGGAGGTCCATCCCTGGGTCTGAAATATTTCTGTACCACTCCAATTACACTCAGTAGGATTTGAACACTTACATCTGCAGAAAGTATGACATTTATACCCTAAGTAAATTCAACATTCATAATGCCAGGCTATTTATTTACTGTCCCACATAAATTACAACGGTGCTGGGTTTTATCTTGTATTTCTGATACACTCTCCATTATTGCTTATTTATGAAAATAACCTGTGCCATCAAGAGTTCTATTCCTCTCTTTATTAAAGAGTCAGCAACTAAATTTACAACTGTAGAGACAGATCAGACTTGCTGACCTGTGGCAGGGTGCAATCACAAGGAAAATAAATGCTAGTTTTGAATTACCGTGAGTATGTGCAATGCAGACTAATATTTTTCTATCATTACTTTTACCAAAGTCTTTTATATTAATTTGTTGAAATGAACCTGAGCAGCACTTAGGGACAGTTCATATTAATCTCTAAGATGAAACATCTGGGTTACCAGTGTCACAGGACCTCCAATATTGTTTGAGGTGTACAACTGGATCCACACTGGAAATAGTGAAAAAGCATTATTTTGCTTTTTCCTGTCTCTCCACTATGTTCATGTGAAAATTTATGAGATTTCTGAGACTAAAAGCTAGAAGTTTTGACTGTGGAATATTGGTTCATTTTTCAGACAAAGAAAAGGAGTGATGGGCCCTTAACAACCAGAAGGGTTAATCTCTGCTGTAGACTAACTGAAGCACCAAGGGAGATTTTAAACCAACAGTGTAAAATCAAGCTAATAAAGGAAAAAAATGAAGAACAGAGAAGTCCAAGATTTCAGGACAGTTCAGCTGAATTAGGAAAGAAAGACAAGAAACGCTTCAGTTGTCACTGTATTAATGACAGGGATCTGCAAAACAAAGGAAAAGGAATGGGAAACTCACCATTGGGAAGAAATTTCATATAATTAGCATTATTGAAGCCAGATGGGATGGCTTGCAGCATCACTGAAATGCTAAAAATCCTGTTTTATAGTCTGCTTAAGGGCAGAATGGGTGATAGAGGTGGAAGTGTATATTAAAGACATGATTACTTGTTTTACGGTTAGTGATTACTGTGCAGTGCCTGGGTTGAACGTGTAGCAGTGTTTCCAGCAGCAGCTTCCCAAAAGAGGCACAGATGTAGCAAATGCAGCTGGGGAACAGGATGGGCATCTCCTCCAGGACATACCTGCACTATGCAGGAGAAAGCATCTAACACGGGGCTTCGGTTTGAGAACCTTGCAAAAGTTACTCCTGCCTTGTGGTGTAAAATTTGTGTGAGTTACCTCAAGTTATGCCTGAGAACAGACATTGAAATGAGCTAACAGAGTATTAGTTAGCTCTGTATACAGCCACATCCTTAGCTAGAGCAGTAGGTTTAATCTTGGCACCAAAGTCTGAATTCATTTTGAGAAAGTGACCACAAAGCACAATGCTGGATGTGAGCAAAGGTAGAAAAACTTGGCAAAATATTAATTCAGAGGTCTGAAATAGAGTTATTCCAAATGAAAGGTATGAAAACTAACAGATTTTTTATTTCTTTACATTATCCTCTCAAGGTGGGAACAGTTTCAGAAAACAAGCCTACTCCTACTAGTTATGCAGTCTCTAAAGAATGGCACTTGGAGCAAAATGGAATCAGTCACAGAATCATAGAATACCCTGAGTTGGAAGGGAATCACAAGGATCAAAACTCTAAAGTTCAGAGACTTGTATAAAACAGCCATCAGATCCGAGACCCAGGTAAGAGACACAACAGCTGAAAGTGGACACAGCACTTTCCAGGTCATCCCTACAGAAAACAAGCACTGTCTTCCTAGATTAACACTTTCACCACAGTCGCTCGCATCACCCAGTTGAGCCCAGAGAATACCTCAGGGAGACTGGTTTTAAAGGCAGAATCCAGATCCAAGAGCAGAGTTTAGAAAAATACTCCGTTTATTACCATCATATTGCATGGCCAGATGTGTTCATACTAGAAAGTGTCTGTTAACATAAGTCAAAGTTACACAGAATGCATCAACAGACAGCTGCAATGTGTTCAGCCTTGCCAGTGTGTTTAATGACACATGTATTTGTGATTAGAACTGGAAGACTTCATTTACCTAGTAGCTTGTTTTAATAAAGGTATCTTCCTATGATTAGACAGCCTGCATAGAATTTATAAACAGAAAGAGTAGCTGATGAGAAAAACTACGAGCTCTTACATACTGTCCTGAATTGTAAAATACCCCAAGAGAACTCACCAAGGAAAAATTACTATGCACTGTGAATAAGCACCCAACACAGCACTTGCTCTTTGCATTTCAGATTTGATAATCATCATCACTGGAAGTCTCAGCTTCACCAGAAAAATGCATTGAGTTCTATAGTTCAAGCTTCTGTGAGACCTGCTTGCTAAAACAAATGCATTTTCAGTCTATTTTTCCAATATAATCCCCACAGAGAAAACTCAAATGTAGCACCGCATAGAAATGTATTTTGTGCCTATATAACATCAGTCCCAAAGCATATTATTATTGATTTCTTCTGTTCAATAGAAGGAACTGAGTTACAGACTGAGTCTTAACTGGAAACCCTGATGTTAAGGTCCTTACTTTCAAAACACCAGATATTACAGCCAAACCCACACAACTCTTGAGCACACAGCAAAAAGTCTGTCTCCAAGGTTATTTTGGAATTCATTTCAAAGCAGCTGAAAACATCCTATTTCCATGTCAGAAACCATTATTTGGTACTTTGAAGGCAAAAACTGCTCACAGCCATCAAATTCTAGGATTTTTGCTCCTTTCAGACCATCTGTTTGTTATCCTGTAGTGCTGACAAGAATCTCAGGTTTTTCTTTGGGGTGGTGACTGACAAGATAGGCTGTCCAAGGAATCTTTTCTGCATATCCCTAACTTTTTGTGAGTATGATTTAAATGGACAGGAAAAATTGTAACTCAAAAAACTGAAAACATCTAAATTGAGGAAAACACTTAATCTGCTTGACAGTCTTTTTGTTTTGCCCACATTTTCAAGTGCTTTAGAAAATAAAGTCCTTGTCATTGGAACAGAGGAGAACAAGTATAAAAAGAGGAACACGCGTTCTTAACTCAAATTACAAAGAGACAATTTAGACAATAAGGAAATTAAATGACACAAGACGAGAGAAAATTCAGTGTTTTAGTAAGAAACTGTTATTTAAGGTTTCCCAGGTCCTGAGCTGGTGCTATAACTATATTCCATCTGTTGGAGCTTCTTGATAAATACAGAGTCTGAGAGGGGCTTAAAGCACTGGAGGTTATACTTAATGAACCAAGCTGCTGAAGCTTTATACTACTACCATTTTAGATAAGGGAACTTAAGTGGAAATATAAGCATATTCAGATTTCCAAAGGGTACTTGATGAGATTCTATGATTTAAGATTGCTTAGCAAATCAGGAACCACCAGGTTAATTAGGACAATTTGCTTGACAGGCAATGTCTCAAGAGCAGGATCTCATGCATTAGCAGTTCAGAAGACAGTGGTAAGTACAGGAACCACTTGAAAAGTCCAGAAAGTAATAAAAATTTTTAAAGAAACCTAACAGACCACATCACTTAAAGTGCCAAAGAAATGGCAGGAACTCACATGGATTGTAAGCACGAAAGGCTGCAGAGGAGCAAAACCAGAAAATTGACATATTAGAGAAGCGATCAGAAATAAACTACACAGTTCACCAAAAACTTCAAACACAAGACTTCAGAGAAATATGCATTTAGGAAAAGCTGATGGGGAAGAACTCCTTAGTCACAGTGCTTTGGAAAAGGACCAATCATGGGTGATAAACAGCCATTGGTACCAAGCCTTTGTAAATAAAGCATCATAGGAGCATGCTCTACATCTTCATCACAGATTTCATGGAAGCAACAGCTTGAGCCACAGAAGGAAAACATTCAGGCTGGCTACCAGGAAAATGGACAGGGTAATAGGGACATGAGAATCAATAGTCTGAAATACACTCTCATCATCAATGGTTCTTCATCCAAGATTTAAGAGGAAAAATAGATTACAGAAAATATCTTCCCTACAAACTCTGAGTCAGGCAGAGTGGCTCACACAACCTGCACAAGAAAGCTGCTCTCCCTGTTCCCTGCATACATCCAATGGAGAAAAACAGGCTTCTACACAGGGGGTGGATAAGAGCTTTTTTAAGCTTTTACTCTGAAGTGCATTCCAAAAAGACTTTGTCTCTTTTCTGACTACCAGAACCTAGGGAGAAAAATTGCCTCATCTCGGAAACCCTTGAATTTAAGCAGTGTGAATACTGCACTGTGGCTCTACCTGGATCAATGGGATTTGTGCTGGTTTCACAGCAGTTACTGCTAAGACCTTCAAACTCTAAATAAATATGAAACTAAGTTTGACTGAAGTTAACAAGGAAAAATTAAAGCTGTCACAACAAGTAGAGGTAAGAAACCTCACTGCTGGAGAGCTCATCCCAAATCTGCATGAACTACTGAACACTACACACAAAATGCTAAGAGCCAAGGAGATTGTGCGTGCCTCAGTAAGTGGTTCAACAGAGGGAGAATGCAGTTCAGTGCAAATTAATTTAGAAGCAAACAACCAATGACTCCATACCCTACCCAAAAAGGATTTGAAATAAAACCTGTTTGTTTTTAACAGGTAGCACACCTCTCAGATACTTGGCATCCTGGACACAGCACTGTCACTGGCTTGGCACCATCTGACATCAAAGCCTCTGAAGAACATAAATGTGAAAGCTATTTAAAGGACCTAAAAGAGCGTTTAAAAGATGATTTCTTTGGGGGGGGGGAAATAAAATGCTGAGCTANTGGTGTCAGCTGGCAGAACTCCACTGGCTTTCAAAGTAACTGCACCAATTTCTGCTAGTTCAGGATTTTCTTGGCCCTTAACGTGCTCCATATTAAGAGTAGCCATTATTAAAAAGAAAAAAGGACAACCTGCTAGGACTGGTCACTATACCACATGAGAGAAAGAATAAAAATTTGGGATACAACTGAAACAAGAAAAATTCAAGATGTAATTGTCTGACTGTTGACAAATGCTGTTACAATTTGCTAACAAGACAGACAAAAGGAAGAAGAAAAATGCAGCCAACAATATAAAGAGAATTTATAATAATGATGCAGTAGTGCTACAAACATTTCCAAACTCAACACAAACTAAAATTATTTCATATATTTAGCTTTAAATCAGCATAAATAAAATTTCTCGTTGCCTGTTTGCTGATATTTTCGATTATCCCCAGTACCAGGTTTATCTTCCTTTTGCTGAACTTAACAGTAAAATTTCTAGAGCCTCTAATAGGAAGAGCTTATGCTAAATAATATCTGGGAGGTACTCTCCTGGCAGAGAGAACTGTTTCCTGAATTCCTCATTTAGTGTTTGTCATCCACTTTTGGGGCCTCTGTTTTCTTCTGGGAAATGGGAACCACAGGCCAAGATCTTCCAGATCATCCATTGCAAACACAAACTATCACCATCACCTTGATGGATGGGATGACCCACTCTGGTAGGCAAAATAATGTCATTTCCTTGATCATATCTTTTCAGATAGAACAGATTTTTAAAGACTTGAAATACTCCAACCCAGCTACATATAAGTCCCTTCCCATTTGACCTCCTCAGGGTTTGTTTTCCCCTTTTTTAAATGAATCCTGCTAAAAGGCTCTCTCCTCTAGAAAGTCTTTTTGCATAGAGAGATGCTCTTTGTCCTTTTTCCACCCACCAACAGAAAAATACAACTATATTACATTTCAAGCCACAGGACCTTACAAGCTATACAAGACATTTGCTACCCTTTTCATCTAAGCTGAAGATGTTATTTGTCTTTTGCAGTCAATTCTATTGAGAAACATCTATTTCCACACAAAACAGAACTCCTGGAAGAGAACTATCTGGAAGAAATAGGCAATAGGATTATTATTGTGCTTATGCAACCCCAGTGTCAATTCAGCATAAGAAAAGCATCTCTCCATGACAGGAAAGATTCCCATGTCTGATTTTATTCTCTGTGCTTGGGAAAATCCAAGAGAGTAATCATAACTATCTCTGTATGAGCTGACAGCCTGCAACAATATTTGCCTCAGTTGATTACTTAGCTCTGCCATGGATCCTATTACCAGGCTCCCAGGCTCTGTCTGCCTGCCTCTCTTTTGAGAGTTTGACATATATTTATTTGATTTCCTCTAAGATTCATGCTCACCTGTAGGGTTTTGGTTTTGGGTTATGTTGTTGGGGTTTTTTTAATAAGTCTGTCAGAGACCCAGAGCAGACATGTCCAAACCAGGCAGAGTGACATTTTTTTGCAGCACAGTGTTTTACAGACAGATAAACTACTAAAATGTGGCTGTGATATGCTGGACAAAACCAAAGTTTAAGACCAAAAGGAGAATTATCTTGACAACAATCAAAACACTTGTCTGATGTCAAGACAAATCACATTTTATGCATAAACCAAATTTTCACATGGCCTTGTGCTCTACTTTTGATTTTCTGCAGAGAAGGAGACATAGCCAGAGATGATGTTTTTGCTAACATCTGTTACACTTAGTGCACGGTGTGATCTTCTAAGAGATAGGGAAAGGGTATTCTCAATTTAAAAGCCACCCCAAACATTTTCTGTCTGGTCATACCAGTGAGAGCTCGCCCCAGGTGAGACTCTGATGTTGGCTGGAAGTCAGGTGGGGGCTCTGTGCAGCCTCATTTCAGCTACTGCTCACCTCCTCCTGAAACTTGGCACCAGTTTCTCTTTGCTGAACCTTTGCATTGCTTCTTGCATGGATTTCAAAACACTTTTGTGTATCCTGTGTTATTTATTTGTCTACACCAGGACTGAATGAATCATTTATAATGAAAATTGCACCAATGGGATTTTCAGCTCTTTTTCTGTTTGCAAATTGTCTGTCAACAAATTACAGAAGCCTCCAATGGATAACTCAAAAATATTGACAATTTTTCATAGAGTAATTAATTGGATTTACAAGCTGCTAGCAAATATTTCACTGAAGTAGTTCCACACTCCCTGCTGTGCTGGTTGGTGTTAAAAGTTATGTTGTACCAGTTCTGCTCTTTTATTGGGTCTCTTCAGTAAGGTAGACCCAACATCACCTGACTTGAAAACAATGCATCCAGCCACAAAAATAAATTCTGAATCATGTAGTTGAATGTCAAAATTAAAGTTCACAGTTCAGAATTCTCTTTCTATTTCAGAGCATATTGCAGTTTTTGAGATTAAGTGTATTTTTGCTAATCTTCATCTTGCAGTGTTTCCACACTTTCTGTCATAGGAAATATCTTCCAGGATCACAGGAATGTAACCAAGGCAAAGTCATCTTAAAGTTCAAATGCATATTTGCTATTTCTATCCTGTGCTACCTCTCACCTTCATTTTCAACACTTGAACAAATATGTGATTAATATGTAATTCATGTCATTAAACTGCTTTTCTTCCTCCTGGATGATTAATGACTGTGTTAAACAGCTACTCCATTTCCTACTCTTAGAATCTTTGGAAAGATTTTAATCCATGTTTCAGTTCCCACAACCAAGTCAATTTCATTTTTTCTCAGCTAACATCTTACTATTGTTTGCTAAAATCAGGAACATTTATTTCTATCACATATCTTTCAATGAGTATATTTCATAATTAAGCAATTTACTCTTCATAAAAGCTAAGCTTTACATAAAATGTCTTCATAGCACTCAAGTTATGGTAACAGCTAAAATATTAAGACCCCAAATAGGAGCTCTAGCCAAAAGGAAGAAATCACACATCTGAAAATAAGATGCAGGTGCTAGATCTTGTGGCAAAAGGTGACATTTTTTCCTTCTCTGACAGAAAACAGTTCCCACTCCTCATTGACAGAAAGAGGCACAGGCTGCTGTGGCTTCAAGCTGCCTTTGTCCTCTTCCAATCTGATCTTATCTATGTTCCTTCAGAAACAGGGAATCACCATAAAATCACCACCATTAAGTTTCATGCAAAGGTAGGGTATCTCAATTACACTCAAATATTGATATTTCAGTTGGACCAATAGTCCCTAAACATAGATATTAGCACTAAAAAATGCCTGGATTTTTGCAATTTGAAATCTGGGACCAAGCTCTGTCACTATGGGAAAGTGGCAACAATCTCATATGCAGCTAGGCTAGAGAGAAATCTAATGTTTCACTCACAAGTGGAGCATGGGAAAAGCTTCCCAAAGAGGGCATGCAAAGAATGAACAAGTTGGACCCAAGCAGTGGAGAACGAGAATTTCCAGCATTTTTCTTCTCTTCTGAGAGAACACAACATGAGAGAATGATTAGAAGCTGGAATTCAGACTGGAGGTACAGCATGGATTTTAAACCACTGGAGCAGTAATAGAAAAATATTTCCAAGAGATATATAGTACATTCTCCACCTCTTAAAATATTTAAACCATGAGCAGATTACTTTGGAAGAGGCCATGTCCCACCAGAGACAAGACTGTGTGAACTGGTACAGTAATCATTGCTTGGCCTTGTGTGCTATATGAAGCTGGGCTGATCACAATCAGGCCTTCAGAACTCAAAATTTATTCATCTGTAAGTCTGTTGATACAGACACATGTGAAAAACATTTATTTTGTTCTTCCCAGAACAAAAGAGCAGTATCTGACCCTAGACAGAGCTATTTTGTTTTGAAGAGCCAGAAATCCTATGGAAGGCAAAACAAAGCTCATGGTATGAAAAACCGAACTTTGAGGCTCTGTTCTAACAGAAAGTTGCAGTCACAGAATTGCAGAAGGAAAACAGCTTGCCTGGAAAACAGCTGGAATTGTTGAAGATGAGCAGAGGCACAACAGAAAACACACAGGGAATTCATATTCTGAAGTTTTTGAGTTTTTCCATATACACACCAGGAAAGCCATCAATGTAGAGTAATTTCTGCTAAAGCCTTAAAAAAATGCTTTTTTTTAAAAGAGAAGAAACCAAAGCTATTTGACTAAAGTCCAGAAAGAGCATTCCTGGTTCTTTCATTTTGATGTTGTGGTCCCCATACTCACCCTTCCTTTCTGTTACTTGAAGTTATTCAAAACACAGGATGGAGAAGGGGGAATTCAGCTTTTATAGGTGTTGTTTTTCTAAAAGAAACCAATTCAAGAAAGTATTAAGTGCTGAAGGCACTGAATTCTCCCTGACAGCAGCAAGAGGGGCAAGGAGTTCAGAGGACTGTCAACCTTTCTGCTCTGAAACCCAGAGCAATGGCAGCAGCTCCCTGCAGGGCCCAAGGCCAGCAGGAGGAAAATGCAGGGGACACCCAGGCTGCATCAGTGACCCCCTCGTGTCAGTAGACAGGGGCTATGGTTCCCCATCAAAGCACAGTGTGGAAATACACTAAGAATGTGGAATATTGCTTTGGGCACTGCTGAACATGAGCAATTCAATTTTAAGGGGGACCTGGGACCTCCTCCTTCCTTCCCAAGCAAATGTATTGGGGCAAATTGAAGTAGGGTTCTATGAATACTGAGGTGTGAATTTCCCCTCCGGATTTAGGCCAATGTCTGCCCTTCCAAGAGGACACAAGTGGAATTAATATTTGGCTATTCAGGCTAGAGAATCAAAGACATCACCACATTGCTCTTTGTTGGTTTCTGAGAGTGATAAAGTCCTGACATTACCCTGATAAGCCAGGGTAACCCACTTCCAGGGGAGCTCTTTCCTAAGCACATCACGGGTTCTCCTGATTTGATATTAATCAGATCTTAAACCCTTACAAGTAAATGATGGTCAGAAAGAAAGCACACACCCTACGAAAAGTGCAGTATAAGAAGACAGCATGCTAGCACTAGGAGAAAGAAAAAAGGCATTTCCATCAATTCATATTTCTAGCACTCAGCCAGATATTTTCCTCATATGCAGGAAAATAACATTTGTCCACTTGATTTCTGTGGTAACTATATAGCAAAAAAAATCTTTACTAAATGACATTTTTAAATCACTTAAGCCACCATTTTATTACTACCTGACAATTCAATATTAAGTTGCTTAGGGGGATATTATTCCAATTTGTTTTCAGTATGCTGAATAGAGTTTTTAGAAAGCTTTTATTTCCCTATTGATATTCATATTCTTTTGTGTTGATTTTCTTATGTGTTGATTTTTCTGTAATAGAAAATTAATAAAGGATTATTCCTTTTCAATTACAGACTATATGGTAATGTGAAAATTGTAGACTTGGCACAACAAAAAAGCCTTCAGTAAAAGAAGGCTAAGTATTACAATAGTGGGAGTAGATAATACACAATCTTTAGATGAAAAGGAAGCATCTTCATCAATTTGGACTGGTTAATAATTACATATCTTAATGCATTCTCAAGATAAAAACTCCTACTGAAGATCTGCACCAATATTAGGTTAGACAGCAGCATAATAAACACTAGGGAAAAAATGAGCCACTTACAAGCCTGGGTAACAATTTTGTAGATAATTTCTGTATGTGTGTATGATTGCATGTTACTCCTGTTTCACCAGAAGGAGGTTACCCTATTAGGTGGAAGTAAAATGAAATGACTGCAGAGTTATATCATTGCAAGGATCAAGTTTTTTTGTGAGATACACAAAGATTATGTCAAGTAATAATACACCTAAGAACAGCAATCTAAAGAGCCAAAGTAAGGCTTATAATGCCAGTTGTTAAAGCATTTCACATTTCTTTCCATCTGAGATAAAAACACTCTAAAATATCGTTAAAAATACAATTTTTCATGAGGGCAGTGAAGGCACATCTAAACTCATGAAACCCAAAAGCAGAGCAGGTGAGCGGGGTTTCACAGCTGTGCCCTGAAGCTGCTGACAGAATTTGGACATCAGGATAACATTTTCTCTCCTTCCCATATCAGGAAAGGAGGGTGGATTTCTATAGCATAAAAGACAGAAACGACTACATGGACTGGAGTTCCACTGTGATGAGAAGTCATCCTTGTTCCAGGAAGCACAGAAAAATCAGCAATCAATTAAAGTACGCATTTATACGAGTGCTAAAGACAGAACCTACTTCAGTGTCATCAGAATGCTTTGACTACTCACTGTTTCAGAAACACTGGCAATTTAAGTTCTCCCATCAAGTGCCAAACAATAACAAAGAAACCTGTATTAAAATTTTATAGTATAGATTTATTTTCTAGTTCTCATTTCCACAGTCATGTCTACATGCGTACAGTGCTGTCACGTGTACACATTATTCCCCTAGACATTAAAAGAAATAGACCTCAATCCTATTGATTTCAAATCTGAGGCAAACCTCACTGAAATAAAGACAAAGGCTAAATTATGTAGACTATTTATTTGCATGAACTGAATGAAATTAATAGCCAAATAATGTTTTCTTTTAAAAATCAGATTATTACATCAAAGTTGTTTTTTAACCTCACTTCATATATATAGGTCAGTATTTTATCTTCAAGATTTCCATCTTAATAACTAGATATTACTGCATATTACATAGATTTATTTTTTCTACTACAGCAGAATTACAGTAATTAACTTTGTACCAATTATCAGGGTGCACATTAATATTCATACACTTTTACAGAAAGAATGATCTTGAAATCTCACAGCAGGGATGGTTAAAATGATTCATTAATGTTCTACACAGGTTTCTTTTCTAATTCATTAAGAAAATATTAGCATAATCATGTGAAATTAATTTTCTTAAAAAGGTTGATATAAGTAAGGGATTAAGGGGACTGGTTCTAATATAAGAAACATGGCTTGCACCATGCTCGTGGTCTCCAGAGGCCAACTATCATATCTGAGGTATTGCTCACCACTGTACTTTGATAATGAAGAAGAAATCAGAGATAGATGGAGGTAGCTGAGCTGAGGATTTCATTTTCACATAAAATAAAGGGAGTCTCATGCACCCTCTTCTTACAGAGAGAAAAAAACACATTACTCAACATGAACAGGAGGCTGAAAGGAAATGAAAGGAAGCAATAGGTTAGAAATGAGAAGAGTTACAAGAGAATGGAATGCATAATGATAACAAGGGGTGAAGAGAAAGTTCAGCAAAGGCAAGGAAAAGTAATCCAAATAGAAAGGACTTGAGTGAAAGTTAAATGTCCACTCAAAAGTTTTAAGGATAAAGAAAAAGCAAACTCAATAACAAATGGCAGTGAGAGCGCAACAGATTCATTCATAGACTGGTGTAGAAAGGAAAATAAGGGAGGAGGACATTAAGATCTCTTTCACTAGAGCCCAAAGTGCCTCTTCATAAATTCAACCCTGGTATATCCACTAA
>VWZW01003468.1:129900-222878 GCA_013397115.1 Edolisoma coerulescens
AAAAAAAAAAAAAAGTGAGTTGTGGAGGCTACACTGAGTGAGAATAACTTCGCTGAAACAAAGGCAGGAAAGCGTGTGCTGTGAGCCAAGTCCAGGCTTTTTGTCAATACTATCTTAGATCTGGCATTGCTGCTCCATTTTCCTCCTAGTGACCACTCTTTCCAGTCACCTTTTAGCTCTGTAACAAAACCCAGCTCAATAACACCTGAACGTCCCCCAGAGATGGAGGAGAATTGGTCTTCTGCTAAGAAAGCAAATGCAGAGGTTTTAATCTTCTTCACCAGGACTGTATCAGAGATGGTATTCAAGGAGCTCATTATAAAGATATATTTGGGGCACTATGTTTTATATTTGTTTGTGGTTTTTATTTTCCTTATGAGACCCAACAGGCTTTCATGACCCAAATGCTTGGGCTGCCTGTCCATGAACCTGCTACTCAACACCCAGCTGTGCCAACCTCCTTACTCCTTTCCACAACAGCATCTTATTTAATATTCCAATTATGGAAATTGATTATAAAAATATGGTTTTTTTATCTAAGTCATGTAGCACCTGGATCTCTGTACCAAATAAGTGCACACAGACTTAACTCTTCAGGTTCAACATGTCCTGGTGTTTTGCATCAGTGATGTAATAGTTAAACCTTGGTACAATTTCCCAGTGCATTCCATTATTTATGACCTCTGCAATTATTATTCTATGGCACATAGAGTCAAACCTTTCACGAGTAAATTATATGCACATAAGTCCCACTGATTTATGACAGACATCCATTAATTCTTATATGTGCTCATATTATTCAATCTATTGATGTGAAAGGGCCATACCTCACTTTAAGCAGCAAATCCATACATATAGACAGGGAATGCAGTACAGTGGGGACCTTATAATGTTTCAGGGGCAGAGGGAAGGGCACTCTTGGATGAACGTGAACTTGAGAGAGAGACAAGGAATGTCCCCTGCAATTTATCTCTGCTCCACACTAATGCAACTTAAAAAACATTTTACAAGTTTTTCTTCCCTTCTAATTGCTTTGAGTCTGTATTCTGTCACTTTAAAAAAAAATTCTGTATTGTTAAAATTTAAAATGCGTCTTTAAATTTATTGGAATTGCAACATAATTGCCCCTCCCCTCCTTTAATTTTCACTTTTAATCATTTTCTGCTTAATATGCATTAAAACCAGGATTTGTAGGTACCAATTCAGGCCTCCAGGTACTTCTCAAAAATTTTAAATGACAGTAGATTTTTTTTCACTTTTCTCCTTTAATGTTCTGGTTATATCTACTACTAAGCAAGATCAGTAAACTCAGGTATTTCTGTTTTCTGCTTTCCATAATTTTCTGCCATTTTAATTTAAAAAAATGCCCTTAAACATAGAAAAACAGAAAATTTTATTGTTTTCCCCAATTCGTTTTTCCCCAATTTGTCCTAATGACAAAAGATTCTTAAAAACCTCAAAACATTATTGCTTTTCTAAAGGTTTTTTTGTCCAAATAAAAGCTACAGTTCTGAAGGTTTTAAATCTATGCAGATAATGTTCAGTTCAAACATATAACACAGATCCTCATTCTTCTATTGACATCTCTGTCATTGATCCTGAATGAGGAAAAGGAATACACTCAAAATATACTCAAGGGCACACTTCCACCTTTTTTCCAAATGGTCTTTTCTTTTGTAATTATTTTTTCTTGTAACTTCACCTGTTCACTGGGGGGAAAGTATTTTTTACTGACATGAAAAACTTCTTTGATAAAGGAATGAAAAACCACTTTTTGAACACTTTCAGCTGCTACTGAAAGATCATCAACAGGAAAAGCAAAGCAGATTATCTGTCCTCATTAATAAAATTTTAAAAAATAATTAGGAAGTCATGGACATGCCTCTCAAAGACCTTCATGGAAACTCTTTTTATAAAGAACATTAGCTTCTCTCAATTTTACTCACATCCTATTCTTTTTTGTCTCTTTGTTATAAAACTCAAGCTTTTAGCTTCATCTAATAACTCTGTTAGCAGGATTTCCACCCCAGTTCATGATTCATTAGCTGTTATTATATAGAGATTTATTTCAAATTGCTTTTGAAAAACTAGAGAGCTTAAAAGTGGGGGGAAAAAGCCAAACCCAGTTCCACACAACGCACAGAGAGGAGGCATTTTCAAGCAGTCTTAGAAAATGAAGTTCAGACTCCATTGCTGTCCTGACAACTGGGTCAGGCAGCCACAGAGGTAATTTATTGTTAAGCCCTAAGCAGATCTAAACTTTTGTGTTATCTCTTTAAAGCCTCATGGACACTTTAATTATAGCCACTCTATGGATAAAATTGAAGCAAGTGAGTCAAAGGAAAGCTGTAGATTCCAGGGCAGGGTACACAGAGATAACCACACACTGCAAGATACCACCACAACAATAAGCACTTCAAAGAAAAAAAAAAGAAAAAAAAGAAAAAAAAAATCAAAGCTTTCACAAATGTAGACAAACATCTCTGTGTAAGGAACAACCTGAGTGTCACACACTCACTGCTGCCCAGTGCTCCCGGATGCCATAGGTGGTTTATGCTCCACCCAACATCTGAGAGTTACTGCATCCCCACCTTACCTGTTTTGAGAACTAAGATTTGTTCAGTGATTCTGGGGTTTGATTTTTTTGGCTTTATAAAGGCAGAACAAGGTGAAGATGTTTGAATTTCTCTTAAAAAAAAAGCGAAAATAATGCACTTTTCAGTGCTCTCCACTGTCTTTGCTGCATCTCATTGAACTTTTCACAAGTCCTGGCTGCCCAGGTGTTCCCTGTGCTGCTGTTGCCCTAACATTTGTGGTTTATCTTAGCTCTAAACTTTTAAAATGACCATACTGAAGTGCTGGCATGAAAACAAAGGCAGTGAAACAATTCAATTAAATAATCCAGTCATAGAGTTTTCTATGGCTCTTCTATCTACCCTGCTCATTGTCCTCATTTGTCAGCACCAATGGGTGAAAAATGGGGTTCTCTACCATTCATCAACACTTCTGTGACAACCTTTTAGCCAATTCTCAGTTTGATCATCCTGTTAAAACTGGCAAACCTGATTTCCATTTTTTATGTCAGCTTGATCTATTCTCTTAAGAGCCCAAACCATTTGTCTTTTCTAACTTGCTATCTAGGGTCAATGCTTCTTGTTCTTTAAGCCTTTTATGAGATCACAGTGCAGTGTGCCCTCACTCTCTCTGGAGGTTCTCTCCTTTGCTGCATTTTCTCCTTACTTCTCTGTTTGCCAAGGGGTTTCTGCTTTGGCTTTTTTGGCTTTATGTGGTTTTGTTTCAATAACACATTTCATCCCACATCTCTTGTCTGAACCAAGCTCGTATCAGCTGCAGACACAGCCTTCTAGAGACAGCTGAAAAATGCATTACAAAAAAGTTAATCATGAAAATTATACTGGGAAGAGATGCACCTAGCTAAAAACATTTAATAAACCAGACTTTCATGGACATGAAAAGCCCACCCTATTTCAGAATTCACTGAATAATTCCTTTCTAACCTCAAACATCACATGCATCAACCACCACATTTCATTTCTGAGATGATATTCAGCCATTAAAAAATGAAATAAAAACCATAAAAGAATAGATTTTTTGAAATTTTTAACCTCACTAAGACACAGGGCAGTAGGGATAGGCTGACAAAAAATAAATTAGGTAAAAAATAAAAAAAGTAAAATTCTATCAATGAATCAGATATCAATTGGTTCAAGAGAAAACAAGAAATGCAAATTACTGCCTGGCTTTAAGTCCATGGGGGAATCTCGCTTTAGAAACTGGAGATGTGAATTAAGCTTGTGGAAGTAACAAAAGACAAGTAAATTCAACTTGATAAAACTGAGGATGTGTACAGAAAGTTGACAACCTTTCCTCCCAGCAGATTCAGGAGACTGGTGAAGTCTCACAGATATCATGAGGCACATCAAGTGGATTACATCAAACTGCTCAAACCCATAATAGAATCATGATCCAGGAAATTACTTTCTTGATTAAGTATTCCTTGAAATGATGCTAATGACAGAGGTTTCTCAACACACAGCAGTGTAGTACAGGAACAATTTGATCATATGTCATTGCAGACAACCCAATTAAAATGTCTATTTGATGTTCAGTAACAAAGAAAAAGTAGAGTTGTGAAGTTCTATTAAAAATGAATAAAAATATAGAATTTTTAGTTAGATTTCAGGTACACTGACATTGAACTAGTGTCTGACTTGGGCTGTCATATTGCTAGAAACATAGAACTGAAGAAGTTTCGAAGAAGTTTCACTAAGTTAAAAATAAAACTAAAAACATAAAGGCATTTATAAAAAATACTAGAATATTATTTGAACCTATTATTACAGGAGTTGTAAAGTACAAATCCAGTAGTCACATCTCATCCTATAGGCATAATTGCTGCTTCCCTTAACACACCCACCCCCTGCAGGCACTGATTTCTGCCTCTTCTTCCAATATTCATCCCCTCCCAGTTCCAGGGCAACAACACATCTTCCCATTTCTACTGTACATCACCCCTACTAAAAGTTAACTATTACAAAGCACACATGCCACTCAGCTTCCAGCCCGGAGACTGTCAGAAATATTCAGTATGAGGCCCTGGGAACACCCATGTGCATCCCAAAGTTGCTTGGAAGGCACACTGCTGCTGCCTATTAGAGCATCAATGGGCACCCACTTTATCCCTCAAGAGTGGCCACTTCATGGACACGCAGCTACTTCTTTTTTTAAATGCAATAAAATATCCTGCAGCTGAGTTCCTTCCCTCTTTGGAATATCTCAATAGGTTTTCATCCTAAACCACTTTGCATCTCAAAAGTAATAACAATCCAAGCTCCCTGCTGGACTCAGGAACTCCTGCCTGCAAACTTAACCAATTTCAGTATTTCTGTTACCTCCTCACTCAGCATTGTAAATGTTGCTATAACACCAGGTTGTGGGTTTGGTTGGGGTTTTCTTTTACAAAAGTCATGCAGCAATCCAATCCACTAGAGACAAAAGTAAATGAGAAGCTAACGTGATCTCATCCTATAAATGGGACTGAAACTAACACAAGAAAAATTCTGATTCTAGAAACCTGCAGTTCCCTCATCAATGCCTACGTGAGACGTCTGTGCCCAAACTTATAATTCTTTTATTTGCAGCCATCACCTTGAACATATAAATGAAAACATGCAGAGGGGCAGGTGGCTGTGCAGCTGCAGATGTCACTGTGAAATAGATTTGATCAGGCTAAACTTAGTGATGACCCAGTAGGAAACGAATTGGAGATTATAAAGGGCACTGTGGGCATTTTAAACTACCTGAATTGCATTTAAATTAGGCAAAACCCTTATGCAAATTTGTGCCACTTTGCAGCTTCAACGGAATAATTTCAAACCTATTTAAAACAATCTGAGAACATGACATTAGCCCCCTGTTCATTCCCTTGCAGTGCAGGATGGCGTTATGGTTTATAGCAAGCCATTACAGATAACAGGACACGATTGTGCTGCACATTGTCATTGCTGGAGACTCCCTGTTTCACAGTGCAGTTACTCAGAATAACGTCTATCAGCTCACCAGAGACAGCAGGACAGCAGCCTTTCCTTTCTGCTGCCTTTCCTTCCTGTTTTCTCACCTCACAGTTTGTTATCGAGACACTTTTCAGCTGTTTACTTCTGAGCAGCTCATTCTTACAATATATGACAAGGCAAATAATTCAAGTTCCCGTCGCATTATTACGCCGGTGTGCAATAGGGGAGCGACACATGGCTCACTGTGGGGCTGCTAAATCACACTGCTACCTCCACAGCTGCCACAGACATGCAAACAAACGTAACTTATTATTCCCCTCCTGTTTTTTCATTTACCCTCACACCTCCCCTCACTTTTGCTACCTCACTGTGCTCCGTGCTGCCTTCCCAACATAAATAAACAAATAAATAACCCCAGAGGGACATGTGTTATTCCTTATGGGTTACATTCATCCCAAAGGAAATTAATGGCAAAACCCTCGTTGACTTCAGAGGTGCCAAGGCGATTCCATTTGTCATGCTAGCGGTCTGAGTGAACACATCACTGGAATTTCCCGCCTTTTCCAACCTCTCAAAATGAGTTTGTATCCCTGCAATTGCATCTAACCATTAGTCCCTGTCCTCGGAGTGGCACTTAGTGTAAATCAGTGCAAATTGTTAAATGCAATTCCAGGCTGCACCCCCTGGACGGATAAAAATATGTTTCTATAGAAAAAAAGGAAAGAGTCCATCAACTCATCTTGAACACCACTATGCATTCTTTCAGGATTTGTTACAAAAAATAGAAATGTCTGAGGTTGTTCCAATAATCAGGTTTTGGAACCAAAACCAATATAGTAAACATTAGCCCTTCGACCCACTGATTAGCCTCCCTGCGGTATATGAATTTGAGCAGGGCACTGGGAACTGGATCAGTTGCAAAATTTCTACGTGGTTGTTGATAGCTGTAGGTGGAAACACTTTGTTTTCACCTGACATCTGCTCCTTTGTAAAAACACTTTAGTTTTCATTGGGTTCCTATGGACAAGTAGTCCCTGTAGCTCCTTAGCCTTTTTGCCTTTAATCACTCGAGAAAGAACAGAGAAAAGGGTTGTTAATAGGTGCCTAGATAACCACACAGCTCAAATGCAGGCAGACCAGTATGGGGACAGACCATGTAGGGAAGTTTGTTGTGGTTTTATGGTTTGAGTTTGTCGGCTTTTTTGCTTTGTCTCCAGCTCTTTAAAAGGTTTTGCTTCTTACACAAAACAGTGACCTGCAATTTTCAGACATCAGTCTAAAACATATCACAAAATGAAACCCTCTGAAGAAAAGAGACTGAACAAATGCACTGCAAGCACTGGGTCACAAAAACTTGACCAATTCTGACACGCAGAAATTTTTATTCCTCTCTCTTACTAATCCTTTTCACCAGCAGGATCTTTTGGGCTAAAGGGATTAAATTCAGTACTTTTGTAAAGGTCAGAAAGGACCATTTCTAAAATCTGTTCAACTTTCTTCTTTGCTTCTTTTGAATAGTGCACAAGAGAGAGCAACTGTATGGGCTCAAGTTTCCATTTAACTTATTTTTGACATTTTGCTCCTCTGGTGAAGGAACGAAGGACAGCCAGTTAACTTTACCAGAGCTCACAAAGGAGGAGATGTCAACAGAGCTTATCCCATTTCTTTAGAGCTGACACAAGTCTTCAGAATGCCTGGGAGGAAGCCACATGAAGTATTTTGTCGTAAAATTTTTCTTATTATTTTATATTTCAAATCCTTCAGTGTTCCCTGGGATGGACCTAGGGTTCATAATGCTGTATTTCAATTTATTTGATAAAGCTAACTCTCAGTGCTACTACAGATTATTTTAAAAGCTCCCTTAAAATATTAAGTAGCATCTTGGGTCTGCACAAAGAAAAAAAAATTATCACCTAATCATAGCACTATTGAGAAGCAGAAATTAGGGATGGAAGAGAACATCCACTCTATCCCCATGCCAGTGAAGGATTGCCCTCTAGAGTACTCTTTCTACTGCTTTTTCATGTCTAATTTTAAACAGTCTTAAGTGATGGGTCTTTCAGCACTTCTTCCTCTCCTGCATTCTCAATTTAGTGTCATGAAGCTTTATCATGGAATTGAGCCCACATTTTATTTTTCTTAATTTCAACCCATTACTCTCTATTATACCCCTCTGTTCCTCTCCATAGTCATTTTCCACCATCATTAGTCTTTACTGAGCAAGTGTTTCAAGATAGTTATCATGTCCCCTGCTCTATTTGCATATCCAGTCCAAATATATTGCACTCTTAATTTTACCTGATAAATCAGATCCCTCTAGTCACTTAATCTCTCTGATTGCTCTTCTGTAACTTGCCCTCAAATTGTGCACATCCCCAGGGTGGCAATAGGCAAAGGCATCAATTTTTCTTTCAAGGCTACACTCAGGCTAAACCACCAAAGCAAAGCTGGTGTTATCCTGCCAATCTCCAAAAAAAGTGCAAATTTGGGGGCCTTGCTGTTCTCCAAGTCTTTTGTTTTGGCTGTGACAGAAGAAGGTAGGATGGAAAAATTCTGTGAAACTGTGGCAAGGATTAAAGGAGCAAATGCGTAAGAGAAGCAGATTAAAGCAGAAATGCATAAGAGAAGACAACCAAAAGAGAGGAATATAATCCTTTGCTGCTATATTTGGGGTTTTTTTACAGACAAGTTACAGGAGGAGGAACAGAAGATTAAAATATTGGTTTTAGCAGTTATTACCATCACAAATAGCACCAGATTTTCAAAGGCATAACAGAAAAATAGCTGAAATGGGAAACAGTAGTCAAGGGTTGAGGAAAAGCAGATGAGCCATGGAGGCTCTTTGAGGTCCCTTGTAGGCAAGGAAGTAGCTGGTGAGCACTGTAGTGACAATCCCCTCTGAATCATGGTTTTCTGCACCCTTAGATTCATATTTAAAAAAATAAGGTCTGAAAGGTTTTTTTTTCACTTCTTGAAATATGAACTCTTATTCTGCTGTGCCCCACCTAAAAGAACTTACACTTCTTTTGTACATAAATATCCTGTTGGCTTTCATAAGACATAAGTTACAATGCATTCTGTTCATGAAGGACTGATTTTTTTGCAAGTGCAGCTGTCAATCTGGTCATAGGTAAATATCCTTTTGAGTGAACTCATTATTAGCATTTTTCACTAGAAAGACATTAACATCTGATGATACCAATACACTTGCTCAAGTACGGGTTTCCTTTTTTCTTTTAAATAATTTTTATTATCATCATCTGGATTCATTGTTCTTCAGGGTGAAAAAAGTCCACTTTAATTGTCCTAGTACACATTCATATACATAGATTTTTAGTCTGAAAAAGAGTCTTGGATAAAAATGATCACAGGAGCCACTTTTGGAAAGAAGAGGGTTGCACAGTCAGCAAGGCTACTAGGGCAAGAAAAAATAACAACCATAATTGAAACAGAAAGAGGAGAAATCAACTCCATGCACCAAGGTAGAAAACTCCAGACTCAGGATTTTTTTTTTCCTTTGCATTGGCAAAATGCAGTGTTTCCACATAGCTGTGAAGCTTGGAATCAGTCTCCATTGAGATTAATAGTATCAAGGGGATTTTGTGCTTAAAAAAATACTAATCCTAAAAGCAGCTGTTGGCCAGTTCCATTACTCAGCTTGAAAATCTCCACCTGTGCCTCATCCCACCTCAGCCCTCAGTAACACAGGCAGCACACACTCTTCCATCCTCCCTTTTCAAAATTAAGCATGGCAAATTTTTTTTTTGTAGAATCAACAGCCTCAGTATTAGTTATCATATTAGTTGTCATACTAAACCTTTGTTCCTGAGGACACACAGGAGAGATTCCAAATTTTCCCACAATTTCTGCTTCTTTCTCCCAACCTCACCACGCATGCCCTGGTAAATCAGTGAAATTAGTTGATCTCCATTTCAATCCAGTCCCCTCTTCATGGAAAGAAAACACAGTGGGGATTTCTTTTCTACTACATATATATTTCCATTAAATATCCTTCATATTTCATATATGAAAGTATGAAGACTTCTTGTCAGACAAGATTATGTAGTAAAACTAGAGCAAATTTCAATATTTTCAGGTTTGATTTTTTATTTTTTAACCACAAACCCAGTGCAAATGAATGCCTCTATAAACATTGTTCAAATTAGTGTGTAAATTTGAAAACTACAAGCACCACCTCAGGGTATTCAACAACCTTCTCCATTATCTGTCCTGATAAAAACATTGTGTAAAAGTCCAAAAACATCTCTCAGCTATTTATTGCTTCTCATCCTTAAACAATAATGATTGATTTTGTTTGGTCTGGAAAACACAAATTATCCCATAATCATTTTATCTTGCCAGCCTTGCCTCCCTTGACTTGCTTGCATTTTAAGAAGAAAATGCAGTGATCATAATGAAAAATGGAAAAGGCTGGAGGCACACAAAAGATTTCTCTGCTTCTGGAAACACATCTACTGTAATTGTCTACACAGACTAAACCTAGTTTTTCTGTGAAAACAAAATGAATTTAAAAATAAAAGGGCACACTCCCTTTAAACTTGCCTTGCAACTATCCAGGGCTTCGTTTCCACATTTTTCCTGCTTTATAACAAAATAACAGACAACAGCAAAGTTTCTTTGCTCTTATCTTTTCAAATAGTTTTATACCTTAAAAAGACAAAAATGAACAAAATTCAAACCTTCAGATGCTTAAAAGAAGATTTGATTGAGACAGCACAGTCAAGAGAAACAGGGACTGGGCTGCAGCAAGGCACACTGATGGCTAGAGACTGAAAGAAAAAAAAACCAAAAATTCACCAAATTTATGGGAAAGAGGAAAAAAAAATGAAGCCTGGCAAACAGGAGGCAAGAAAATGCTGGGTTTTACCAGTATGAGTTAATAGGCCTGTATGTCAGCATTTCCAACTTAGCTTTTGGTGACAGAATAGCCAAGAAGGGACAGTGAGATGTCTGTGGAAGGAAGGCAGCCTGTCCTGAAACCATGGATATGGTGGTCTCAAAGTCCTGAGATGAAAACACTGACATGAAAACAAAGTAGATTCTTCCCTGGTTTTTCTTCCAAAATTATTCTCCAATAGATAAACTATTCCTTGAGAAATATTTTTCAGGAATAACTTCCAGAAAATTCCACCTGAACATGAGGAAGAGCTTCTTTACTGCATACTGGAACAGGCTGCCCTGAACTGAAACTCAGAACACCAAAAGTCACCAAATCTGAACAAGCCCATCAGCATACACTCAGACCATAACATCCAGGACAAAGTGGTGCCTGCTGCATGCACAGAGTACAAGAACACACTCATGCAGTAAAGCAAAGGATATTGGAGCAAATTGCCAGGGAGCTTCAAGTTGTTACCACAACCAGGCTGAACATGTAAGCCAATTTGACATGGAAAGAGCTTTCTGCCTTTAACAACAGCTTTATTACATTAATAGCAGCTTGAAAAAGATGTTATAGTAATATTACTTCTTATCTACATCTCCACTCCCAATAGAATAATCCCCTATTAAGGAAAGGGGAATTTCCAACACTTAACATTAAGTCTGCCTATAATCTTACTAGATTTTGATACCTTTATGGTTCTCTAATTTCCTGTCAGCAAGATAACCCACACAGCACTTCTCTGAAACAACAGGAGAGATATGCCTGCACTTACTGCTAGTAATATATCACATCTAAGAAGTTCAATCAAAAGCCAAGGTAGCCATTTACAAGGAATTATTGGATCTCAGCCCTCAAAGACCCCATAACCTAGAAGGAAGAAAAATTTAAGAGCAATAAATCTATCTTTAATGTCAATACACAACTCATTGCTGTGGTCAACAGCATTTCAGAGGAGTTTTAGGATGTTCAGAAGCAAAACACTCCCTGGAAGTTCCACCAAATGTAGCTACTGCGTCAAGTCAGCAGTTTTGAAATACTCTATTTGGTAAAATAGCAAACAGCTATGATCTATTAAATTCTTCTATTGATTCAGCCCAACAGTGATCTTCAGCCAGCAGCCCCTGCACTGTCCTTGTCCCCCCCAGCCAAGCACTCAACTCCAGGATAGTCTGAGTGGAAACACAGAGTCACCACACACACCCCCTTTAGCTGTAATAAATTTCAGCTTCTTAGAATATGCTGTCAGCTATTAAGGAATAACAAATAACTGTTGAGGAAGGATAATCATATAGCTGCCACACTCCTCACTGTAACAAGTCACCTGCAAAAAAAAAAAAAAAAGAACCAAAGCACAGCACACAAAAAAAACCCCCCACAACAACAAAAAAACTGACACAAACCAAAAAAACCAACCAACCAAAAAAACCAGAAATAATCTTTTCTACTAAGTTTGTTTGGCTTTTCACTCCAATTTACTCCACGCCTTACATAGACCCATCTTACCATCCAACTTTTCTAATAGCAGAATTATAGTACTGGTGTGATTAAAGATCTAGAAGCAAGTAGTTTCACTGTAATATATGTTCTTAAGTACTAGGGATCCTCAGCTGCAGATCTCCTTTAGGTATGCACAAAGGCCTTTGAGGTAGCAGGCAGGTTTTAATAGGGACCAGAAATAACTCCAGTGATGCTGCTTTAATCAGTCCTCTGCCTCTAGACTCAAGCCAAGTGTCAGACCTCAAACTGGAGTTCATTAGGCAGGAAGAACCTAAGTGGACTTTAGAATCTCAATAGTGTACAGTCAGTTTTCTTTTAAGGTTGGAATAAAAAGTTGACAGCACAATTAATCTTTCATTACAATGGAAGCTCCAGGAGAAACGCATCCAAACAAAAACATTTTGTTTTGTTTTTCCTTTCCTTTGTTTTCCTTTACCTTTGAAGCCAAGCATCTCAATGCTCCTTCAAATTAATTGTGGTAGTCTGCTGAAATGAAGCCAGCTGATCCAAAACTCATCTGTATTTTCATATAATATTTGCTAAGTCATATTATATGAAACCCAACATGGTGTGATGAGAAAACAAGAACACCTCTTTCATTTCATCCACAGCCTGTAAGTGGCCCAAGTTAAAGAAACAAGAGGGAAGAAAGTCTTCTCGTAAGTGGTTTTCATTCCTGCCAACAAAAATATTATCCCTGTCTCTCCTGGTTTGAAAACACTGACACCCAGCCATTCAGATGTTCACCCAAAACCAAGATCAAACCCTGCATGAAGGATCTGAGCTGTGTCTCATCAAAGCAGTGACCTTCTGGCCTCCAAGCTCTCCTGCATATCTGCAATCAGCACTCTATTCGACAAGGCCAGCCCGTGGAAGATGCCAAGTCTCTTATCAAGTACAGTGAAATGCCACCATCTGATCCAAACCAAATTTAACAAACTGAAGTTCAGGACTTGCCATATTCTCTGTAGGTAGTTTATTTATTTGCCCAAGGGCTCACCACTGTTAATTTTAATTCCTCCCTCAGTGATGTCCAGCGTAACAGATCACAGGTAGCTCTTCCCTCTCACTGCCTGGAGAACTGAAGACAATCTGAAATTAACTTTTTTTCTTTAATTTTCCTTTTCTCACAAAAGAAAGGCTGCAAATGTCAAGGCTGACTGGGAACCATCTTGATTTTGTGTCAGTGTAAATTTTGTCTCTGCAGGGGACTTGCCCACAATTTAAACCAATAAATGTCATCTGAGAGCCTGGCTTTAAGTTGACAGCACTCAGCTAAACTCTGTCAGGAGCAAACAGACAGCAAGTGCTGGTGCTTACTAAGAAGCTGTTAGCAGCTGGACAGCATAGAAGTTTTAGATTTTCTGAATGAATGATTATTAGAGCTGCTATTTCTCCCCTGTAAGTAGCCAGAGCCCTTCCCCTTGCCTTGCACTTCTGTCCTGGTGTCCCACAAGCTGCTCTGTTGAGGAATGCCATGGATAATACCTGTGGGTACCCAGCACTTCATTTAAGTTTATTAGGAACAAAATGAAAACAGATGGAAACTCACTGCAATTAAGCAGCAGCCACCTCCATTCTCTGAGCTTCTCAATTTCTCCCAAGCAGCTCAGAGTCCAGCAAGGCAGAGCCCAACTGAATTATCCACAATTTACCCTGGAAGGCGTCAAATACAATCAGCAAGTACCTTTCCTAAAGATGACAAAGGGTATTTTTATTTAATCTCGCATGCTGCAAAAGTTATCAGTGCCCAGCAGAGGCATTGGTAGGAATCAAAGGGAATACCCTGCACTCCTGGAACGGGCACTGCACTTGCACAGTGAAAGACGCTACAGTTTCATGTACCCACTATCTTATATTTGTCCTTGGATGAAAAAGTGTGCATCTATTATGTTTTTAGAATGTTCCTCAGGGCACTGTTATCACAGATACAGAAGAGGATCAAAATAACCTGTGATTTCATAGCTACACAGCTGTAAAAATGAGCAGGAAAATAAAAAAAATTTGTGAGGATATCAAGAGCAACATTTTACTTCTCAAAGAGACAGGCAGATACATCTTTAAAACCAAATGATTTTCTACTCTACTGCTGCAGTCTGCTATGTATGAACTACTGCCTGTCTTGGGATTTAAGCTGAATCAACATTCCCCACTCTCAGACCAAAGAGCATAAAGCCAGGGGAAGGAGCTGACAGAGCTGAGGGCAGTGTTCCCTGCCATGGTGCTGGGGGAGCTGCTGCTCTCACCTTTCCACCAGTGAGACATTGTCCTGGTGAGAGGGAACCTGCTTTCATGCACTGCAAGACAAAGGAGTGGGAGGAAGGTGAAATAAGTAAATAAATAAGCTAACCACTGGCCCAAGAAGCATGAGGAATAACGTATCGGTTTTCAACTACATCAAGACAAAACACCACATTAAAAATGGGCAAGAAACTTTCTACTGAGAAGTGTTTATTTTTAATTCTTAAATAATTTAGGGCTTTCATTCTTATTTTCTAGCAAACTATCACGTCTTGTTTAGTTAACAACTCAAGGACAAAGAAAACGCCCATATTTACCCACACTTATGCACCAAATGCAGGCATTGTAGTTCCTGTTTAATTTATGAAAGGGGCCAGGCTTGCAAGAGGAAAAAAATTAACAAATGCAACATTTGAAAATATAGTCTTGAAAATAAAGAGGACAAAGAAGCAACTTGCTACAATTCACAATGGTTTTCACCACTCTCAGCTCGCAAGGGCTCTGCAGAAAAGAAAAAGAAAGTGGCAGAATTACCAAGCAAAAGCCATTTCTGAGTATTGGCAATAATACAGGGGAACACACACTGCCAAATCACATATTTTGCAGTGTTATTCTAACAAACTGACAATAAAATGCAGTGAAATGTAGTGCTGGGGTTGAATCCCATCTGCAAACATAAATGCATTTTAGACACGTCAGCTGTTCACAGCATTCATATCACCACTCTGGTTTCCTCCAAAACGGCACTAGGAAGCCCTACCATGGAAGAAAAGGCCATCAAGGGCTATTAAATGCAAAGATAGAATACAATCTCCAGCTCTGAAAGTCCCTAAACTGCAGATTGCCAGACGCTGGAAGAGTACAGTCAGAGCTGCAGGTTTGATTTATTCCCACACCCTTCCCCTAAAGCATCTGCTGCTGGCAGCTGCTGAGGGTGATGGGGAAAAAGGCAGGGCTTCCCTCTCTCCCCCTCTGACTGGTGTCACTTTCCAGAATGGCTGAAGGTTCAGGTTTTCAGTGGTACCCCCCAGAACATCAACAGGGTGAGGAAGAGGATACTTTACAAAATGAAGCATAGGGGAGAGCTGTTGTGACCATGAAAAAATAAGGCATGGACAAAAAATACTAGGCAGGAAAATGAGACACAGGACTTTAATCCATGGGGGGAGACCACAGCAAATTGTAATCCCTTCAAAGTAAGGGACATGGACTTGAAAATACCTGCTGGGAGACACCAGAGGCAGCTCTAGAACAGTTAATATTCACATTAATATCACCTTTGGTTACACACAAGGCCAACAAAAGCCAAACCTGTTTGACAGGATCATTAAAGTAGGAAAAGTTCCACTGAAGCTCTTATTGATAGTGCAAATGGGAACAGATTTACAGTGATCTTGCACAGTTGCTGTGGTCTGTGCAGGAGCACACACAGTTTTCAGAAGGGTTTATGGTATTTCAGCACATCTTTCTTAGCACAAAGAGTTATTTGGCCTGTGCAGAGCAAATAGCTGGGAGAAACAACCCGCACATGAAAGTTTGTCGTAGCAAGGGTGACAGACAGGAGCACTCAACTCTCAGCTTGGCTTCTACACTTCCATCAAGTGCTCTCAGCAGAGCTCAAGAAAAATCCTTATCTCTCACCAGTCATTGGAAAAATCCTTAAGAAGGATAAGGAAAAAGAAAACTCTTCAATTCCCACCCCCAAGCATCTCTTCACAAACATGGAGATCACAGTGCTTCAGTGCTGTAAGTGAGCAAGAGCTTCTCCAAACCTGCCACAATCATAAGGAAGAGAAATCTAAAAACTCCCATTAAATTGTCTCTTATTCCCCACTTAAATGCACATTTTCTTCTTTAAGCTGCAAGTGCTGCTGGAGACACATATGCACTAGGGATGAAACATGTTTTTCCACTTCCAATGATGTACAAACCTGGATTCAATTATAATGACATCTCCCATGTGTGCCAGGAAAAAAAAATCTCCTGAACAAGGTATTCTGCTTAGTAATACTCCATAAAACTGCAAACACAAGAGACCTGAATTATTAGGATTTCCATTACTCAGGCCAGCAAGTATCCATAATTAACTACTGCCTTGAGTAATTGCTCACAAGCGTCTCTGCTGCTGTGAGCAAAGTAGAATCCACCCTAAAGAAATAATACCATGGTTAACTTTAAGGTAAATAGAATTGGAAGTGTTAAAAAAAAATTAAAGAGCAACAGAACAGGATCAGATACTTAACATCAGTTCTCCTTTTTCTCCTCACAATAAAAAAAAAATACTATTACATCCAATGTGATAGCACATTATTTCTTTCAGAAAATGCAGTGAAAATAGAACATCATCCACAGGAAAGAAAATCCCACTAGGCAAATCCCTAGGTATTTCTAGGACAGGCCCAGTGTTGATAGACTTGCTCCCTCACACAGTAGCTGGTACTGGAGATTGGGTTTGCTGCAGTCACAGGCTGCAAGTTCAAATCAAACCTGCTACTCGCAAGGTGTAGCAAACATTTTGTGTTTGAAAAAGTCCTTTCTGGCTGTGGAATACCAAAGCAGCTCAGTATGGCTCTGTACTCCTCCAGACTCAGCATGGTTTGAGTTACAGCCCTAGACAACTACCCTAACTCAAGGACTCTTAATTACTACTTACATTTCATGACTTCATTAATTCCGTGGAAAGGGTAGGAATAGAGGAAAAAAAAACCACTTGAGTCATCCAGCACTGTGAAGGGCTAATAGCCCAACAAATATAGAATAAAAAAAAAAAATTAGCCACTCAAGAAAAATGCTGTCCCATTCAACTAAAGTAGCATGAATCATAACTACTAAGGGGGAGGGAGGGAGAAATACAACAGAAAGAAAGCAGCTGATAATGGTGCCTGTGCCCAGTCCATCCTCAGAAAGTCTGCAGCAGAAGGCCAATATCATTTTGGAAAACAGATAAAAGAACATCATATCACTAAGGGAACAGAGCAGGAAAAAAAAAAATCTTTGCTCCAAATCCAGTCAATTGATGCTAAACCCCTATTGATCCAAGCAGCTGTGGAACGCTTCAAGTGCAGGTGCAATACTGGGGCATCCTGGGGGCTCACACTGCTAAAGAAGTCCTCACAAAACTACAGCAAGGAGCAGCCTTGCAGAGGCACCACAAGCAGGTCCTGGAGCAGCAGGGGACACACAGCAATGACAGCCCAGTGGAGCAGAGCACCATCACTTGGTTCTTCTGGATCTCTGGGGACACAGCACCACAGGAATTAGGGAACCAGGCTGGCAAAGCTGTACCAAAACTCACAGCAACCTGCTCAGCTACAGAAAGTGGACTTCTCTTTAACACAGCTTTTCTCTACAAGAATAAAAAGCCTTTCCAGAAGGTCTGTTGGCACAGCTCTGCTCTCCAGCTGAGGCACAGCACAGTTACTTCATGGTGCCCAGGTCACACCCACTTTTCCTCTTATCCACCTACTTGTATTTCCTCCACATGAAAACAACACAACGATCCATACCCCGGGTCTTAACTTAGAGATGGGACATTGCCAAGGCACAGACTAGGAAAGAGGAATTGAGAAGCATTTCTAGGTCCCGCGCATCAGATTCTTCAGCTCATATTTATTACTGGCCCCCTATTTATGCACATACGTGCAAAAATCCAGCCCAACACCATCCCAAGTCAAGTCCAGCTTCTTGAGCAAGCACAGCTGATAACAGAGTACTCTGAGTGAAGAGTGGCAGGTTTCCATCCCAGGAGAGACTCAAGGCTTGTGGAAACACTAGAGCAAAGCAGACAATGTGACAGAATCAAGTAAAGAAGTCTCACTGAATATAAACAGGCAGAGTTTTACAACGAAGTGAAAAATTCTAGGCCAGAAACTGATTTGACCAGAGCGCCTTTTCAATATCTTTCCATTAGTCAGTCAAATTTCTGACTAATGAACACTGCTACATGCTTTCTGAACAAGTCCAAACACTCCTAAGACAAAATAAACCAAGAAAATAATTGTATGGGTCACTGTCCATGACAAATCTCCATTTCATACATTCTACATAAATTTTGTTGTGTACAGCTTGGAGAATTTCATGCATCTTGAAAGCTCAAAAAGGTTTCTACTGAACAATTATCATCTCAAAAGCACAGCTTGATCACTATAATCAAAACCTTAAAAATTCAGTTATTGCTTAGTAAAGGCAATTGGCTGAAAAATACAGGATGAAGTTTGTGCCTTTGTTGTATTTTGTTTAAAATCAAAATTTCCTTTGACTTAAATAGAAAAGCTGGAAAAGAGAAACAATTCATGAACTGATTCAAATTCCATTAGTTCTTCATCTCCGGATGGCTGACTGATTTTCTCTGGAGTGACAGTAACTCAGGCAGTTAACTGATTTCCCCTATTTTCCAATATTTCAAAGGTAACAACAAAAGTTCCTCAAACAGAGCCAGGAGCTCAAGAGAGAGATACCGTACCACAGGTAATGGGCCACTGGGGATTCAAGCAGCTAACTGGGGAAAAAAGAAAGCAGGTGGAAAAAAAGGTTTGTTTTTTTTAAACTGTAAATGCAAGAGAAATACAAATAAATAGATGGAGAGAGTGCAAGGAAGGTTATGGAGATTCTTCATAAGAGTATTTGGAGCCAAAAGGAAAGTAATTAATCAAATTTTAGGTTTTCCCCTTATGTGGTTAAATTCCCTGAAAGTTGCTGCCTTTTTTTTTTTTTTGGTGCTTTTGTGCAAAAAGATACTAAATAACATCACTTACCTGCAATGAATTTTGGGGTTTAGCAGCAAGGCTCCACTGACATTTGAATCTTATTGTCCCTTCATGGGAATTACCAATAATGACCCAAACCCAGCCTCTAATTTGAAAAAGCCCACTATATTTCCCTTCAAAAATTTAAAATATTTTGGTCATTTCTGTTTAAAATAAGAGAAAACGAGAACTTAACATCTCATACTCTAAGCAGATTTGTGTTTCTACAGTTATTTCACAGTGATTGTTGATTTGTAGTTGAGGGGTTTAACACACACAGGGGCACAAATTGCTTTAAGGGCAGCCCCGTGATCTGTGGGGCAACACAAAGAGGACAACACTGGTGACACAATGAAGTACAGGTATGGTGTAAGAACCAGATTGACCCAGATATGGAAAAGGTCTAATGCCATGAAATATAAATTACTTCAGGGAATAAAAAATTACAGACAGAAATAACATTAAAAAATATTTATGAAGAACGTTTGTCTGCATTCACCATAGGATGAGGACAGGCACACACTGCCAAAACAACCATGAGAATTAAGATGAAGATAGTGCATCAGCAAATCTACAGCTATCTAAAGATATGAAACCCATATGTTATCCCTCTGCTGCATTTACCTTTGCATTTGAACAGGAAAGTAGAGCCTCTTGGTTTCCAGCAGTTTGTCTTATATGTAATTTTTATTTTCCATTGATTTCCTGTTGTAACCATACTTTGTGTGAAATAGCATACAATGGAAAATAATATCTATGCCCATTTTACTGTCCCAAATTGGATTTCTGTGCCATTTCTTCTGATAGACCAGTTTTCTTTCATCCCATCATTATTTTGCCTTATGTCCTCTCAGTCTTCATTTCATTTCAAGGAGAAACTCATCCTTATGCAGGAAAGCCAGCATATGAAATATCCAGCATTAAAAACTCGCTGAAGCTTTCTTTGGAGCACATAGTTCACAGCACACAGATGAATTTCACCCTCAATAAACACTGAGGATTTCTGGCCAAATGAGGGAGATTACAGCATGCCAGCATTCAGCATATTTTCCTCAAAACAGAGTCAGTGCTTCATTTCTGAAGTGATTTGTGGCCATATCCTATTCCTGACTTTCAATATCCCCTTAGCATTTTCTCAAATGACAGAACAGCCGAGGTTATGATATTGTCTGTCAGCCAGCTCCTGCCACAGAATCAAAGGTATGGCAATGTAAGTTTGACTCTTGATGTCTATTGGACCCTTTTTTTCAGGAAAAAAAAATTAGACAGCTCTATACCTCTAAATTTTATGTCATGTAAATCAGGATGTAATCACATATCCAATTTTTGTTGTCACAAATACAAAATGCCTACCTTTCACCCTGTGCCTATTTTCCACACTTAACCCAGACCACTAAAACTGACTCTAAATTTCAATTCTTCAGAGGAATCCAAGTTTTTCTTCTTTTTAATTTTCAATAAGATTTCTGTGTATAGGGGAATATCTAAAAGATTTATCTCCCTAAAAGAGAATGCAATCAGGAAAGGAATCTGCAGATTGTGTGTGTTCCTTTAGCCTAAAACAATTGGAGTGGTGCAGTCAACAAGGACATCCCAGAAATCTTATATGTGGTCACAGGTGGAATGAAAGGACTCCCAACAGAAATTCCCATTTTCCAAATTATCTGTGTTGATTACTAACTCAGGAATGAGGACAGTCACACAGATTGTCTTGGGGGAAAAAAAATAGCATTGACTTTTAATGTTACCAGAGCTGAGTGCTCTTATCCACCCTGGTCTTGTTTACCTCCTTGCTCAGAACTCCTGCAGGGTCACCTAAAGCCAGGAAGCAGCCAAGCTCCCAGGCCAAGAGTTCTCATCTCCATGGAATACTGGAGGCTCCCCATTGCTCTGCACCATGTCCCTAAGGCAGCTCTCCTGTAAAACACATTCTCCACTTCTCCTGTAATCTCCCAAGAGCTTCTTCAAAACACCCAGGCTTGCCTCACTAGAGGATTCACCTGATGTTAAAAGGTATTTTTCGTGTTGAACACTCAGCAGCATTTCCCAGCCTTGCCAAGTTGTTTCCTCTCTCTCCTCAACAAGAGGCAACACCTCTCGGTGTGATACATGAACTGCAAACACAGTCCACCAAAAGGAGCTTGTACTAAACTTCAGGCTCATTAAATAACTCCTGCCTCTTAAGTCAGTTACATTCAACTGCAAAAACACATTTCTCAAGGCTTTTTGGTTTCATTTACAGGTTGCTTCTTCTCTTTTTCCCACTTTCACACTGTTCTAGTTTGACTTGTAGTTTGACATCTTTTGTTATTCCCTTAGACCAGCAGGGGCATCTACAGACTTGCAGACTGAAAATGAATTTTATTAGACTCAACAGGGAAATGGTGCCATGGGATTCATCAGAGGTTTTTATCAGTGACTAATTGACAGCAGACTAAAGGCATTACATGGTTCTGATTTCATGATTCCCACTATAGCTCTGCAGCTACTTCTTTTCCTCTTGAAAAGCAGAAAACAGTCAGCAAAACCAGCACCAAGTAGTCAAAAAAGTGGACAACTATGCATTCATATGAACGAACCTATTGCAAATGTCTTTGCTAAACCACAGCAATTTCATGAAATGAAATAATTTAATAACTAAAATAGAACCTAGAAAAGAAGGGGTTATTTATTATTTACAAATGAATAACACAGTTATCACATATTTTAGATTTAAAAGGGTGTAAATGTACACAGGCCAAAATTATCAGCCATGTTCAAGCACTAATTTTAGTGGCAGGAAAGACACTGAGATTTAATCTCAGACATTTGAGTCCAGTTTAGTTGTAAGTAGGAGATTAGGCACAGTCACAGAAGTTTTTTTTTTTTTTACAGCGGCCCATTTTCTTATCTCTGCTCTGTCTGGTTTGGAAATAATATAATCTTCCAAGAGTGAGTGCATTAGTTCCTCCTGAAAGTCTCCCTGTTTCACGTTCCACACACACTCTTGGAATCACCTAATGTGCAGTGACAGCTGCCAAACTGCTCTTTCTTCCCCAAAAGATGGAACTTGGCTTCTGCTTCAATCTGTGAACCTCACAGCCACAGAATTCCTAATTATCCACAAATTCTGGATTGCCTCTTACATCCCCCGGGTGGAGCAGCCCCTGGGAACCTCAGCCCTCCCTGGTGCCTCTCAGTCATGCACTGCTCCCAGGGCGTGGGCCAGGTCTGTCCCTTTGGCTTCTGCTGGAGACACCGAGTGCCTGCAACATAAGTGCTCAAAGCTTGCTAACTACTGTCCAGCCAACGTTAAAAACCATTCTCCGGTGTTTTGGGGGCAGTTCCTGGGATGGGAGGGGAAAACAGGGTTTCTTAGTGGTGTTTTTTTAACCTTTCCCTTTAAGAAAAAAGAAAAAGAAAGAAAAAGACAAAAAAAAACCCCCTCTTTCCTCACAACAACAAAAATATTAACATGGCAATTTCCTGCAGAGTTCAGGACATTCTTAACATCTCGAATTTTAAGGCAATTTAAACTCAGAAGAGGGTAGAAAGTACAGATTAGAAGCCATAGTGAATACAAGCACGTCATGTTATAATGTAGGGTTTTATTTTAAGCCAGTTAAACTGATAATTTGCCAACTTTCTATTCTTGTCTCTAAATTACATATAGTGACTGGTGTCACAGAATCCCTTCCTTTTCAAAAACACTTCAGATCATTAGAAGTGCTTGTTGTTCCAAGAATGTATTACAATCACACAAACAATTCAAAATTACCAAAACATCAGAGTCGCATGCCAATGAACTTCATTTTTTCCTGGTTTTCCTGTTTGTTAGCAATGCAAATGATTTGCAATTATTTTTTTTCACATAAACACTACAAGTCCAGGAAAGCTGATAAAGTACCAAAATGTAAGCTGGATAAAAATTTTCATAGAAAAATGTAGGAAATGCACAATACTATTTCCTTTACTGTCCACAAAAACAATGTATTATGTAGAAGAAGGACATTTAGTCCATGAAAGTGCACAGAATAAGCACTTTGCAAGATGAACCTCACAAGACTTAGGTTTTGGAGCCCAAACCAATACAACCATCATTAGGCTTCCAGAAGGACCCTGACTTTCACTGCTGACAGCTTCCCAAAAGCTCTGGACGACATTTCCACAGCCTGCAGCCATGCTGTCCTAGGTTTGCTCTCACACAGACCTAGGGACACAGGCACCTCAGCAGACCCAAAACCTGTTGACACTTTTTCTATTAAAATGGTTCACTAAATCACATCACTAAGGCTGTAACCGATAAGGGTAAGCCAGGCGATTTCTCACACATCAAATGAGAAGGTGGTGCCACCTTTGTGGAGGGACCTGGTCACAGAGAACACGATGTTAAATCACCTCACAACAAATCATGGCCTTTCAGGGATGACATTTCAAATGAGAAACATTTGCTGTTAAGGCAGGAAAAGCACTGACTGTGACCACACGTTGCACTGGTGCTGTGGCATTGACTGTCAAGGGCAGAAAGCACCAAATAAAAATGCACATTCAAGAACTGTACACAACATTTAAGAGGCCATGTATCTTTAATCCAAAGCAACAAGTAGATTGTGAGGCGCTGGAGAAACTTCAGTGTGAAATTTCCTTACGGGAATGAAAGTGGAGCACGAGAACCAGGCTGACTATTCTTATCTAGTCTTAAGAAATAAAAAGTGCATAGGACTGCAAAAAATTATGTAGGACTCTCCTTTTCTCTAACAATTTTTCTTTCTCTGCATCCATCACCAAGATGAATCTCACACTGGGAAAGACAGCACAGAAATACGTGCTTTGAAGTTTTATTGTTTCTCACTACCATGAAACATCAGCACCACTTATGAGCCTGGATTGAAGGGATGCAAGTGACTGTGAACAGCTTAACATATTTTATTCAGCCAACAATTAAAAAACCAAAAAATTACAGAAGTTCCTTTCCATGAGTGAAAGGCTCCACATGAAATTGGAATTTTAGGCTGTTTCCACTGTTGCACAAATGAACAGTTGCTGCATCCAGGGAGCATTTGAGCAGTTACACAGCCACGATGGGTAAAACCAGTCCTACTCTGCAGACTGGATTCAACCTGTCCCAGAGAGGGTAAACCCAAACAGAAGAGCAACAACCAGTGAGCCCAGGAACACGTGAGAAGATGAAATGGCCACCTGTTTGTCTCTTAAGTAGAAGGGAATGCTGCAAAACACATCCTTTTGAAGCAAGCTCTCTCCCTCCATGCAGATGGAGACAACTGATAAAGCCTTCATGCCACCTCCAGGTACAGTAAACACATCCAAGCACCAATTTGCTCAATTAGTCAAAAAGTGAAATTTACTTTCAAGCTCTATTTTAACTATTTTTTAACAAAACAACAATATAATCAGGAACACCTGCAGCTGGCTACACTATGTTTGATGGTTCTTGAAGGAGAAAAGCCAATAAATTGATTAAACATTAGCTGTAGGAATTTTTTTCGCCACTATAGAGATGCTTTTAAGCCTTACAAACTTCAGTGAAAGTTTTATTTGCCACATTCTTTTCCACTAAAGCAGGAATGCCAACTAGCAAACTGGACAGTTAGAGCAGATAGCATTCATAGCATTTAATCTCAGCATTATCTTGGCCTGGCAAATTTAATTTCTAGTGTCAGGTATCTCACAGAAACCTTTTTTTTTTAATACTTCAGCACCTGTCAAACAGCATTGGCATGAAAAGCCAAATGAAAATAAATGTTCATCCTTCTCTGTTGTAGCACGCATTTGGTATACAGCCCTCAATCAGACAGTATGGCTCGTCTTGTTTGGATCAGATTGGGCAAAGCATTCCTTTTTGCAATTTGTTTAATCCAAAACTGAACCAAAATACATCTTTTTGCCAAACAAACTGTGATTGTGTGGGGAGATGCAACTGCAAATGTAGATGATGTGAATATATTGTAGGTTGATTAGATGAGGCTTTTTGTGTGCTCTCAACTTTAATAGCCTCTCTTCAGAGATCTCTGCTCCAGCTATCTATTAGTCATGGTTAAATGAGCAACAATTTCAAATATAGAGAAAACAGACACACTTAAGTCATAGAAATTCAGCGTGTGCCATGCTCAACATTAAGCACAGCAACAGAGGTTATCCTGAGCCAACAGAGTGTGTCTGCAGCAGTGGAAGGAGAAAGGGATGCTCTCCTGCTCCAGACACAGAACAGCAATCCCACCTTCCTGCCTGAGGTGCTGGGGCATTACAAAAGTGAGCACCAGATTCTGCAGACCATGCCTTGGAGGCAGATTTTGCACCACCATGGTTTAATTGTGAGATTTAGCACACAGCTTATATCTGCTGCAGGGATTTCTGGTCACAGAGCTTTATATTTACTCTTTGCTTCAGTGATTTCAGAATATAATCAAACTCCTGGTCGACAAAATTCAAGAATTGAGGTCCCAGAACATCTGTGCAACCTTTCTACTCTGTGTCCCCTTTATCAAGCTGATCTTCCAAGCATGATACTGATGCCCCTCACCACATGAAATACCACAGAGCGTTTGCTTGACAGCTACCAAACCCTCACTGTGGCCCTCAGAGTTTCCATGGTTCATAAAACAGAAAGGATGAGTAAGGGGTAATAAATGTGATGTACCAGGATAAGAAAAAAAATTGCATGTGGAAATGCAGCACTGAGAATCATAAAAAACTACATCTCTCCTTTTAAAGCAGGATTTCAATCTATTTTTTCATACTTGTACAGTTTTGGGAAAAAAAAAAAACCAACATAAACAGCAGAGTGATTTATATTCCATATGAATACAAATAGTTCTCCATAGAAGCCTAAATGCCAAATATATCCTGACTAGACAGAGCAAACTTCTAGGGAATGAGAGGAGCATTTTTCCACGTATTTTTCACATGAAAGAGCCCAGGACACAGGAAAGATCAGCAATCATGCATATGGTAATATATATTATTATTCTTAATAAGTAATGTAGCATTACTATATTTGTTTTCCCATCTTGGGGCGGTGGGAAAAGAAGCACCTGGGTGAAATCTACCAACCCCACCTCCAAGTGAAAACAGGAGCTTAGACTTCACAGCACAGAGACTGAGCTCAAATTTCAGCCTCACTGGGGGCTCATCCTGAGAAGCATCATCAGATTAGAAACAGTACCTGGTGAGCCAGACTGAGGGATCAGACATCCCTCCTCCCTCAAGTGACCTTTGTTGGTAGATGTTTAATCATGACCATGTTATTCCATGTATCCCACTTCTCTCCAAGCCCTGGGCTTCCTCACACACAAAACTTTCAGCATTTTGACCAAGATGCTGCAGAACAAGATCCATCTCTGAGACAGAGAGTGCAGAGACAGAAGTAGCCACAAGCAACCTGAGCCCTCCTTGCCCAGCCATCAGCCTTCACCCTGCTCAGGGCCAGCTGTGATTCAGCAAGAGCTCTCACACACTTGCAATTTAAACAGAGGGTGTTTCTCCAATGCTGAACACAGATAGACACAGAAGTACAATAATATCCTGATAGAAAGAAATTCTCTCAACTGGCACTACCATTACTGATTTGAAAATACTGGTTATGATTTCTGTTATAGCAAAACTAAGCATTGGTTTCTTCTACCATGTTACATATAAAGATTAAAAAAAAAATTACAGTCAGAGAGGATTGTGACATCAAGTGAAGTGACTAAGGGAAAGCAGCTGATGTTTTCCTGACCATGCTTCCCAGAGATAAATCACAAACCTAACAGAAATGAGTTTGTCATTTGTCAGTACAAGCCAGAGCCAGCAAGGTGTGCTCAGAGCAACCTGACATCAAACCAGTGCTGGTGTGTGCAGAACTGCACGGCCACACTGCGTGGTGGATAAATGCTCAGCCTTGATACTGCCTGTGACCACTCAACACAGCCATGGCTCAGGAAGAAGGGCAGTGGTGTTCACACACTGTGCAGCACCACAAGGCTCCAAAGCAGAGATTTAAAGAGTCACTTGAAAGGAGAGCAGAAGGTACAGTAATGAAACTGGAGACCGAGAAACTCATGGGGTCCCAGGCTTTTCAGAAGCACAGTGTGATGTATGTTTACAGAGGCCTCAAATGCCCTTTTCCATAACTCTGTTTATAGCTCATCTGTGTGCAGTAAGTCTTGACCAGAATTGGTCTTTGACACAGACTGTAAAATACAAACCTTAAAAGGGCCCAATGGAAAATAAAAGTCAGTATCATGACAAAATGGATGATTTCTGATGTAATCTCCTTCCACTCATGCCTTCCATGTAAAGGAGACATAGAAAATGTGTTTCCTGCTATAGAAATTAGGAATTCTGCTTCAATAGAAACATCTGGCTGCTACGACATTGAAGATCTTATCAGTATTATTATATGCTATTATTACAGCTGCTCCCAAACAGGCAGCCCTCCTCCTTGAAGGAGCTCCTCCTCAGATGCCTATTTATTTTTCAAAGAGAGAGGCTGTTATAAGAAGAGATGGCAGTGACCTCCCAGTAATATACCAAATTATTAACATGAAAACAAGCTGAATGCAGCAAAGCTGCTGCTCAACTATGTAGAGATAAAATAACTATTTATCTGTTCCAGATATTTTGACATTGACATAGCTCGATGACAAAGACATAAAAAAAAAGTTGTCTTCTGCAGCTAACAACTTTTGTGACAGAGGGAGCTTGAATAGGGGAGGAAATACAAGTAATTTTTTTCCTGGGCTGTCAAGCCCTTTGTCTTGACCCAACAACAAACCTATTGATCTACTTCAAAACACAAAGGGAGTGGTAACTGTCATGACAGCATGACACAAACTAGATTTAAAAATAAAAAGAGAAAAGTAAAAGCAGCTTGTTTATACTGTGACAGTTGTGTGCTCTGGCGTTACTCCTCCATCACATCGTGTGCAGTCACATCTGTCCCAGGTGGCTGTGCTGTCTGGGTGTCACTCAGGACCCCCTCTCCTGTGTCCCATGAGCCCTCTGGCCCCAGCTCCCTCAAGGAAGAACATATGATGACAAAACATAATAGTGCAGCTGCCACCTACCCAGAGAAGGGAATTTCTCAGTCTGCTTTGGAGGAGGATACCTGGCCTGAGGTGGTGATGGTGCAAGCTGTGGGCTCAGCCACACACCTCCAGGAACAAGAGCTTGTGCACACAAGGCAGTCCTTTCCTCCTGGACACCTCCCAGTGACAGTGGGGTTACCACGATTTCCCTGCACAGCCAGGGAGCAGCACATCCGCTTAACTTCCATGCCCCATCCCTCAGGCAGGGATATCCACAACTTCCATTTGAATCCAGATGTCTCCTTCTATCTGGCTTCCCTGCGACACAGAGCAGTGTGGCCAATGTCTCCACACCACCCCTCAGGATTGCAGTTTGAAGGCAATGAGGGCCCTGTCTTTACAAATAAGCTGTGGACCTGCTGGTAGATAAAACTAACACTGAGAGATAAAGGAAACTATGGAAAGGATTCCACTGATTGATGAATGGAAACAGAGAGGTTTGCCTTCACAAACTCTATGTCTGCTGATAAACGAAATCGGATATTGAGAGATGAAAGAAACAATGAGAAGAACCATAAATTCCATTAGAATTAAAAATAAAGGGGGGGTTATACATCAGAAGGAGTCTTAGATATTAGGCGTTCTGGGAAGTCTGTACCTCTCAAGTACGTCAGCCAATGAGGAAAGAGAGAGGGACATATGGCCAGGAAATTAGGATAAAAAGGAGGCTGCATCCTCCAAAAATTTGAGAGACCCCATGGGGAATGCCCCATGACCTCTCCCTTTATTTGAATAAAGTAACAGGACTCCTCTGTTTCCTTTTTGACATAAACCTCTGGTGTTTGTGGACTAATTTTCCTGACAAGTTGAAGCTTCCTTAGACTTTGTCCAAGCCCATCTTCCTGAAAAGCACTGAAAAAACCCTAATATTCAATGTGGTTTTGTACTTAAGAACAGATCACCTTGCTTGAAGAAATACCAAAAGGTTAAACTAGGATTTCATGTAGACTACTGGGTATTTTTCCTCTAAGAATTTTATTGGAAAAAGAAAGTTAAATAAAAGAGAATGCTTTAGTCTGCAGTTGTTTTGATCAGTCCAAGTTCAATATATCAAATACCCTGAAAAGTTTCTTTCTCATTGCAGCCTGACTTGATCCCCTCCCTGTTTATTGCTTTGACTGTAGAACAAAAATATATTTCCCAGCTGTATTAATCAGATATTGAGGATATTCCATTATTGCAGCACAGTTATACAGAGCTCTCAGGTTTTCTTTTAACAGACATGAAGTTAAATCAATACTAAGCAAATTTCCCAGAAGTCAAATTAAAATGAAGAGGGATGAAGAAGAATTATGCCGGGTAACCCTGCAAAGCCTGAGGGCATCTGAGGCCAAAGGTACATTTCTCTGTGCCAGTAAGAGCTGCCCCTTTGAGGAGAGGGACAACTGTACAAAACCTGCAACTCTCACTGGTAAGCAGAGCACAAAAAGATGATAAAAGAGCCTAATTCCACACCCCACCACCAGTTTAACCTTTTCTCTTCCTGACACCAGTGGAAATACCTGGACTGATGGACTGCATGTGCTGTGATGCCCATCATTAAGAATGAGTCTGTTATATTGAATGTGTTTTTAAAAGGACACCAAAGGGTACCCGGACACAGCCCCAGTGACAATGTTTATGTGCACTGCTCATGAATGTTGGCCTTGCTTTTACAGGAATACTTCCATAGAATATAATTTTTCACTAATCTTCAAGTCATGCAGCTCATAAAATACTCCTCCCTCCAGAAAGACATGCAAGTACGTACTAAAATTAAGTATTAGGGCACACACACTGAAGCATAAAATAAAACTTTGTTATTAAATCCCAATTTAGCTTAACTGTGCTAAGACCTGACTCATTTTTTCTTTGAAATTTAAAAACTGTCAATAAAGGGGATTTAAACATAATCAGATGAGCAAGAGTCCCTGCACACCTACTGAGATGGTTTCACTAAACAGATACGAACTGCATAGTAACATATGCAAATTACATAAAAAATTAGATAAGGGCTTCAATATATACTGTACTGCAAAAAGCAGGTTTTATAATGCTAAACATAGACAGTGACAGGAACAGTAAACAAAACAGATGCCTGTTTTGTAGGGGAAAAAAACCTATTTTCTTTCTGCAAGCAATTTGTGTTATGATGTTTATGTGCTTCTCACTTTAAAAAAAAATCCACAGCTACAGCAGACACTATTTAGTAGAAGTGGCAAACCAGCCTTGGATATAAATCCCATTTCTAGATGTACACAATTTTCAGACATGGCTGCTTGTGCGGTCTGTGTCAGCAGCCTATGAGTAAAATGAATTTATTCCTTCCTTTCAGACAGCAGTTACACCTCCCAGGTTAGTTTGCAGCTTGGAAAACATTTTTCCTTCATGCTTAAACTCTAATCTGTCAGCCACTACTTGCTCATGGACCCTGAGGTCTAAAAACTTCTTCTGCTAGGCTGGAATCCTTGATGCCCTCTAGTATTATTTTTCAGGGAGCTATGCTGGCCATACCTGACCAAGTCCTAAGTGCAAGGCACAGAGAATCAACAGCGTAACCCCACGACCAAAACGTGCATCACAAGCCAGAATTAATACAAACATATAGCACATATTGAATAAATTACCATATGCATCCACATCGTAGTGTATTAGCCAAATACAGAGGTACATGGGGGTTTTACTTCTATGTTCAAGTATTTCTCAAGAACAGACTGACAGGGAGCACAAAAGGAGCTATAACCAACCTTACCCTTTCATGCTTGGATGTGTCATGTAAGATGGGAAACATCCGAAACAGGGAAAATGGGGAGATGATTGTACTTAAAAGGATTAAATGATTCCTTCAATGGCATTTCTGCAGCCCTCGGTGTAATTGAACAGCCTTTCTTCCACCTTTATCCTGAAAGAAAACCTTAATTGTAACCACTGAAAGGAAATAAGTTTCTGGCTATTTTTACAAAATATGTGTTATGTCTCAGCAAGCCGCTCCCATTTAACTCTGCAATACGGCTATAAAATGGTTTATTTGATTTAGTACCTGACTTCTGAAGTACCTCACACACCACACGAGGCACTGAACCACTGAAGAGGTTCAGACTGCAGACAGAAATGCAAAATCCTGAATAAATCCTCTGTAATGAGAAACTTCTGCGGGACTTTGCTGCTCCTATTTCAGGAAGAGGAGGGAAAATCACTTTACAAGCCTGCAGAGAACTTTAGATCGCATCAGTCCAAAGTGCCATCAGCCACACTTCAGCAAACCATTCACATATTACCTGGAAAACAGGGTACATTTTTTTCCACCTCTCAGTCTTTCCCAAGGGATATCATTTCTTTCCGATTTCATCCCCTGGCATTATGTCATGGATATTCTTCCCATCACATTTCAGTCACTTGCCTGCTGGTTTGCAGCCTTCAGGAAGCTCATCCCTGCCTCCCCCTCACCTACACAGTGCTCTGTTATCTTCCTGCATCCTTGCAGAGGGTTCCCTTCAGCCACAGGGAAACTAAAACCTGTTGGGTGGCTCATTCTCACACAACACCTCATCATTGATTCAGTCCAACAACCTCATGGCCCTGATGCTCATTTACATTAAAGCAAATTAGCCTGAGATTTCATTTACTCTAAACCCCCAATATCACCCTGGCAGCACAGAGGGGCTTTAAAATGAGTCACAATGTCATTCATTCCTCCTTTACAGTGCCAGAAGAGCATAAAGTGGCCTGAGTGCAGACAAGATCACAGCCAAATGGCATCTGCCACTGATTTCATCACGGGTGAATTTGACCCAATTCAGCGTTTATTGAACTGAGTGTAAAGCCCAGCTCAGTGGGGCTGGAGTCAGGGAAAGCACCTGTTTGGCTCAGCTGGGATGTACACCGAGACATCCAAATGTGCTCAGTTTAAGAGTCCCAACAAGACCTGCCAGAGAAAAAGAGCCAGCTGAGGTGGTGGATATGGGGCAGGCTGCAACTCAAATCCTCCTGTTAACTCAGGAGGTGGGCACCAACACACAGAGGAATTCATGGAGTCCAGCTGCTCCTGACCTTAATTTCTAGGCCAGTTTTCAACTACCATAATTTCGTATGCAGCTTCATGTCACATAACACTGTAATCTGCTATATTTTTGAGTCTCTACTTTTCGTTCCCCCCCCCTCTCTTCCCTGATAGTGGCTGGAGCACAGAGGAGGCCCAGAGGTCTTTGGCAAAGACACTCACAGGTCTTTTCTCAATGTACACCTAAACCAGATCCGTGATGTTCTAAGACACAAAGGGTTGCCACACAGCAAGAAGTGCAGAGATCAGAAGATACCATCAGTCCTATTCTGTTCCAAAAGCCTGCTGTTAAAAGCAGTTTTTCCCAATTTTAGCTTGTGTCCACTTGTGGCCCTCAAAATCATCATTTGACTATTTTCTCCCCCCTGATTTTTTGACCATACTTAGCAGCCCCATGGATGAAATAAGCATGAACTAGTACAACATTCTCCTAGTTTTGACTCCTGAGGAGCAAGGTTGGTAAGCAGAGGGATGAAGTTTTATGAAAACTAAAAGCCATGAATTCTGCCCAGTTCTACACACATGATTCTTCTTTGCTGAGCTTGCAGACCAGTACCGTCCTGGTAGCTACTCTGTTCACATAAATCCAAATGTGGATTTATTCAGCCAAAACAGTGCTTGTAACCTAGACATGGGCACTCCTGGAGGCAAGACTAGAGCCACAAAACTAAAACTGTATCTGAAGTTCTCAGATCATTTCTGTTGTCTCAAAAAGGCCCAAACCACCAATTTTCTTCAGAGTCTTGGTCAGAATCCTGCCTGTGAGACTGATCTGATGCTGTAAAGGGAACTCAACTCTAAAGCTCTGGATAGAAAATTGCTTAGAAATGCAAAGCACATATCAGTAAGGTAAAGATATAATGTCACACATAATATCATTCGTTTCTTGTCTATTGTAGGTGGACAACAACTCTGAGTGCTGAAGAACAGGTAACTGTTGTCATGCATCAGTCCTGCAAACAGTTTAATGGGAAGAGCAGTGCTATCTTCATTTTCAGTGTGTATTTAAATCATTCCTCTTTCCTGTCCAGCTGCTACAGCTGACATAACATGACTAATCACCACTACCTTTCCTGCACAGAATGAGTGTGTGGCTTCTGACACTTCAACTAATTCACTTCAGCTTGATGTTAGGCTTGAACTAATATCAAGCTCAATTTCATTACAGGATGTGACATGTGTATCCTCTAAAAATAGGAAGCTTCAGTCAAATGTGTGCTACTTGCAACCTGAAATCAGTGTTTGAATTGCAGTTATTCACAAACCACTAGGGTTTTGTTTAATAGACATAGAAAGATATTACCTATAAAAAAACCAAAAATAGCTCCCCCTAAAAAAACCAACCCAAACTAAACCCAATACAAGTTTCCTTCCCTTTTAAAAGTTTTGGAAATAATTTGTTTTATCCCTTTTTCAAATGAAAAAGAACTGCTCATTCATTAGGAAGAATTCATTATAAAATAAGCTTTCTACAAAAAATTTAGCTAGAAAATTTGCTTTCCAGGGGAAAAAAAAAAAAAGCATGGTTACACCTTCCAGCTGGAAAATTAGCTTAATTGATTAGGAGTACAGAAATGAGACCTGTCATATATATTCAATTCCTGAAATAATCACTAACCCCAACCATACAAGACATGTCAGCTATGCTATTTTTTTTTCTTCAGCCTTTTTAAAGCAGTTTCCTCATTACAGACTTTTGGAAACTACACATTCTTTTGCCTCTTTTCACACAAACATGCCCATTAACAGGCCCAATTAAGCAGAAGCTATGCGCCACCTCACTTTGTTCTTATTATTACAACCAGCACCATATAACTCCTTTATAACCCCCAGTTTTCTCTCCCATGCTCCTACTCGAGTGGATTTCAATAAGCATTTTTCCAAATCTCATCCTGAAACCTGCCCACACACATTCCCAGCCTGTTTATAACTTTGTTCAGTGCCAGCAGTACCCTTTAATTTAAGTGCTCTTTTTCATTTATGATGTTTTAATCACATTCTACAAGCAGCAGTGAAAATGTAGTCAGGCACAAAAAAAATTAGCCCCGTCCAGGTGCAATCTTGCAGCCTGCAAACCTGACTAGGCACTGGATGCCCAAAGCCACATCCTGCATCGTGTTCCTGCAGAGGTCTCACCAGGCACCAGAGCACCCCAAAACCTCATGGAAATACCTCTTTAATTCATCCTCCAGCTGTGTTTGTCACCATCACACTGGTGTCTACTGTGTTTCTGTTGGAGCTCCCAGCTTACACCAGCAAATATTCACCATCCCTTCAGGAGAATTGGCTCTGCCTTTTGGGCTGCTGAGATTGATCCTGCTCTCTCTGCTCTCTTCTCCAAGGTAATTCATTTCTTGTGTAGAGACCCTTTTTGGTATTCAATCATTCCTTTTAGATTTGATCTGCCAGGAAGTGTCATTAACCTAAATTGCGGGGAGTTTTGGTGGGTGCCGAGTTTATTTCATTACCAAAGGAAAAGGAAAATTGAAAATGATCATAGAATTATAGAATGGTTTGGGTTGGAAGGCACATTAAAGATAATTTAATTCCAATCCCTCTGCCATGGGAAGGGACACCTTCCAGTAGACCAGGTTCCTCAGAGCTCCATCCAACCTGGCCTTGAGCACTTCCAGGGATGGAGCATCCACAACTTCTCTGGGCAACCTGTGCCAGTGCCTCGCCACTCTCCATGTGAGAATTTCTCTCTTAACATCTAATCTAAACCTCTTCTCTTACAGTTTAAAGCCATTCCCCCTTGACCCTGTGCAAACACAGATTTTATTTTGGCGTTTATCACAGTTTTGCGTAAGAATCTGCTGTGCCCTGGCTTGCTGAGATCATTTAGGCATTTATATTGACTGTTAAGGTAATTCCTGTAAGTAGTACAGATGTAGCTCTTAAAAAGCTCAAAATATATCTCTCACACCTACATTTAATTTAAGCAAAGACTAAATCTTGAAGGGTACCCCCACTACCTAAGAAACAAAATAATTAGTTGCCTCTCTTTTGCAGAAACCCCCTCTACACAGCATTGATAAATGAGAAATTACAAGGCATATTTTACATGCGCCATTAAACTGGTAAGATTAAGTTTGCAAAAAATGTAATTGCCTTTTGATGTGAATAAAGCACAAAAAGCCCAATCAGATGCAGCACAATCTAATTTATGACACAACCCTAGAATCTTTTGGTGATTGGTGTCACAACATCACAAGTCTGATATATTACAGTGTTAAGAGGTACGTAGCCTTGTCATAAATTATTTCACTTTCTGCTCCTGTGTATCTGAGATGACAGAATGAAGGTAAATTTCTTCCTGACCATTTAGACAGCTCATTATTTCCCCAGAACTCTCCCGTGCCATCAGTAATCTCTGCAATGTATCATCATTCATTTAAAATATCAATTTTCTGCAATCCATGTTTAACAGCACATTTTGTTTTCTAACTTTGTAATATTTTTGAGGACAACTTCCCAACTGAATTCTGCAAAGACTGACAAATGGCAACTCCCAAAACCCTGATGGTAAGACACCTTTATGAGCTGGTTTCTCAGGTGACATAAGCTGTATTTTCTCCATTGCATGTGTTACATCAGGGCTTCAGTTGATTCTCACAGTATCCAAGGGACACAAGAGCCAACTTTCACTTGGTACTTAACAAACTATCAGCTTCTTCTTAGAAAAGGTGAAAGGACTCTTTACCCAAAAGCATCTGCCTAAAAAATGGCAGTTCTTGTACTTATGTTGTGAACATCACGTATGAGGCTCTGCAAACAAAGATGCAAACATCAAATTGCATTGCAACGGAAAAGAAAAGCCACAGAAGAAAACAAAGTCTCAAAATAAACTATTTCTAGAAGATTTCCTCTAGAAATCACCATCTACAGGGTGATCAGTGTCAGGTGGAACCAGCAGATTCAAGCAAAGATAACCTCAAAATTAAGTTTGTGAAGCAAAAGGGGCAACAGGCGGCTGCTCCCAGTTGTGAAGTTACATCATGGAAACAGGCATGGAAAAAACTTCCCCAGGTCCACTGCTGGAAACAAGTCAGGAGAAATGCAATGATGTGTAAGCTGAACTAGTAGGCAAATCATAAATATTCAGAAGAATGCATTATTTAACATTTGCCTTTATAACTTGAAGAGCTGTGATTGCTGGGGGAAGGAGGCAGCAGGACTGGCACAGTACCTGGGAGAGGGACTGCAGAGGGGTATAAAGTTTGTGTATCCAACTCTTACAGTCTCAGTTCAGGGCTGAACTCTTACAGTTCCAGAGCCCAGAGTGGGTTTTTTAACCATCATCTTCATTTCACACCAGGTAAGTTTAGCTAAACTCCTACTATCTTCCACTTTTCTCAAGAATCACTACTGTTCTTTGCAGTCCAAACTTTCTTGTCAGTTTGTCCAGCAACATAACCTTGGCTTTATCAGGTTCTCAGCTTAACTAAGAGCAGAACGTTTTTTTTTAATTCTTCCTTCTTGGAACAAAGATAGTTGTTTAATTTTTTTTTCTTTATTGATGAAGACAACTGAGAGACTGACTTGGATTTTCTCACAAATCTGCATAAATCAGTGGGAACTAGGGCAACTTCTGTGCCAGAGATAGTATCCTCTTCTGTTTAGGAGCATCTTTTCTCTCAAGAACTCCATCCAGAAAAATTTGTCTTTAATCTTCCTTTTTTTACAGAACAAAAGAAAAGCTGCCAGCTCACAAACACCTAAACACACCTGCTTCAGCACAGAGCTGTTGCTTATCCATCAGCCTCCGGGCAGCAGAACAACTGTGCCTTCTCACTGCTTTCAAACTGGATTCATACCTTCCCTGCAAGAAACATTGCACATTTCTCTACACTGGATATGGCAGGTAGAGTGAAGACATTTTGTAAAATTAACCATTTTTCTTTAATTGGGACGCAGTATAATCAGCCTATTCACACATCAGGGAGAACTCCTATTAGGCAGAGCTTTGCAGGCTTTTGAAACACCTCCAGAGAAGAAAGGTGTCTATCAAGAGCAGTGACGAGGTGTGTCTGCTTTAGGCCATGAGGTCCCTGAAAGGCTGGGGAATACAAAGGCACAGAGCTCCTGTTAAATTCCCAGAGCCATAAAACTCCGGCTTCGAGCACGGGCACAAGAGAGTTCTTTGTGTTGCACCTAGGCTGGGTGAAGCACAGAAGAGGAAAAAGGAAAATTGTGGTTTTCAGGTTTTGAATACATTCCTAGTTTTTTGTAAAGAATTCAGCCTAGAAGAGTTACAACAGAAGAGACTACTTCTTCCAGGTTATACAAAGAGGTGAATCCGTTTCATCACTCACATGCATTGTGCTGAATAGCTGCTCAAGCCATGAGCAGTTTCAGCAGTGCTCCTGGGTTAACTTGAAGGATGGCATTCAGCATGACTCAAGTTATCCTGTAGGTTTGTTTGATTTCACCGACATGGCAAAGAACTAAATTAGTTAACACAACCTGCCTGTTGAAGAACCATTAATTAAAAGTGAGGAGACCATAAAAAATGTTTCACCTACATTACTCTGGTCTGAGTGAAAACTCCTCCCAGACAGAAAGCCTTAACTCTTAGACAACATTGTTCTGTTTGTGCTGAGATTTTTTTCCTGAGCAATTGCTTTAGTGGTCTACAAAGTTCTCCTTGCCAGAGACTACCTGTAGGTGCCATCATAAACACATGGATTCTCTGAGCCAATTCCAAATTAACAGATGAATCTCAGTTTTAAAAACTTATTCTAAATACCAGAAGTTTTTCACATAGTACCTTGATTCCATAGATTTCCCTTACTCAGATCAGACTGCTCAGGAAATCTTCCTGCAGTAACCTATGGTGCAGATTTATTAAGTCTGAATAAACCGTCAAGTTTATTGACTTAACCTGCATAATTGAGGGCAAAAAACTCATACCAAATTTTCCTATTTGAATTTATTCCATAACTGCTATTTAAAAATGCAAATCTTGACTATTTAGGAAATATCAGAATATCAAACAGATGTTATGAGCTTTAAATGGACAGATTTCTCACATTGATTACGAAGTGAAATATTCAATAATCAGCTGTAGAGCGTAATACATGCTGCATCTTCCAGGCTGATGGCCATTATCATAGCAGACCTGCTTTTGAGGAGAGTGAATTAGAATAAAGGAAAATAAACTGAAAAAATCATATCTGCTCTGCTTCCCCTCACTCCGGCAACAGAGAAAGGTAGGCTATAACCAAGGAGTTAGAGCTGACTTTCAATAAAGAGTAAGTTTTAAGTTCAAAAAAGCCTGGAAGAAAGTGCTTAGCTTATTGAGCAACAGGCACAATTTGCCAGCAGATATCAGCAAGCTCAGAGGAAGGAGCAGCACAGGCTCGAGGGGTTTCTACAAGGAGCAGCAGCAATCCCCACTAGCAGAGCTGGGGAGCTGAGCACAGATAACTCACTTTAGCCATATCCCCAGCACTTTGTCAGTGAGTAAAGACCATTTAGTTCACAAATCCTCTGTAAAAGCTCTGGGTTTTTTCCTTCAGTTGCTACATCTCCCCAAAGAATAAAAATATGAAGTGTAGTAATCGGAAGCCGAAATTCTACCAAGAGAACAGCTGAGCAACAGGCAGGTCCTGGAGATCAATACTCCCCTGCAGGTGCCTTTCCCAAGCTGTCGTGCCAGGGAGAGCAAGCATCAATCTGTGCCCAGCAAACCTGTCCACGGAGATGTGGACAGAGATTGTAATTAGACCCATGACAGCTCAAAGGAAAAAAAAAAGGCAACCACACAGCTCCAAAATTCAATTTCCAGTGCAGATGTTCACAATCAGGTGTTCGGGTGGGACTGAGCAGACAGGTTTTAAATAAGCTCCCTGCAAAACTGAAACACTTGAACCATATTGTTTGAGATACTAAAATAGATGGGTGGTTTTTTCTTTAATAGGAGACCTAAATCTGTGGGATTGAGCCTTTAAATCCAAAGTTGGCACCTAAGGAAAACCAGCTCCCCCACCATGTCAGAGACCAACCCAGGAGCACAGACACCCCCAGGAGCCATCCCTCTGTGCCAGAACCAATGTCTACAGGCCACACATCAAGGAAGACCAAAGGGAAAAACACAGCACAGGGCTGCAATTCTGCAAATAGAGCCCCACCATTTAAAAATAATTTTATGGCACTTCAGTCCATCCAAAGGACGGCAGCAAAGCAGACCCTCAGGAAAAACAGCAGTAAGAGGGGCTGATAGAGCATCCCCTACGAAAAAAATCATTACCTAAAGGCAGCTTTTAATATACTAATAGAGGCTGCATCTCCTGAGTGTGTTTCTATGGATGTCATAGGCACAGCCTTTAACCAAGTACACCGAGAGGAAACAGCAGCAGAAGAAATTAGAAAATAATGCTTCCACCAAAAGGAGATAAGAATTCAATAAAGATCAGAGTTTAGTAACAGCATTCCTAGACTGAAGTATTAGGGAAGAAATAGTATTCAAATCAGTGCTGAAGTTGCCAAAAAGTCACAGAAATCCAAGTTACTTGTTATTTCTTCACTAGCACCGCAGTATTTGGTATGAAACAGCTCCTGTACTTACAGCTACCAATAATAGCAGCTTTCAGCATTAGCAATTTCTATTGCAATAAACTCTTGGAAGATACAGTAATACAAAAAGTCTTTAGTTAAAGCAAAGGTGAAATAACCGGGAAAAAAAAAAAGAAAGGCAGAAGTCTGGCCTCAATTATTTTATAGTTTCTACGAACAGAAGCAAGAAATCTTGTGGGAGCACATAAAGCCACAGGTAATTTAAAAGGTGTAATATCTCTTATTTTGTCCAAGAAAAGATTTTTATTAGTTTTGCTGTTGAGGTGAGAGGAAAGGAACAAATGAATCAATGTAATAATTCAGAGAGAAAAATCAAGTTTAATAACAAGCAGCTGTAATGTACAAACAGATACAAGACATGCCTTCAAGATGATAGTTCTGTGTCAGCTTTTGAAAAGATGTGGCTAGATGATTATATAGTGCATTTTACACTGGTTTCTGCTGAATGGTTACAGTAAAACTGTGTTGTTCCCCCTTGTCTCTCTACCATGCCCCTACATGAAAATGGCTTTTTTATTCTCTTTAAATTTACCAAACTGTGCTAAAAAGTACCACTGTACCTGCAGAAACATCAGCTCCTCCAATACTTTTAATCACAAAAACAATAAGAAAAAAGAAAAAAAAAAAAAGCAGATTAAGGCAAGGCAAAACCAACAACTATTCACACAAGGAAGGTACCAGACAAAACACAATGAAACATGTTACTGTGCTGCTGCTACACACAAGTCAGCTGAAGAGTTCAAGTGGTACTTTTAGAGGTCAACTGATAAAAATCAGTCCCCCTTACTCCACCTATGTCCTTGCTCTCCCTTGGTCACTTGATCTGTAAACTACCACTTGGACTTCTGGTCAAGGCAACAGGGCAGAGACAAGCAGATAAAAGAGAAGAGAGGGGAACCCGTGCTGAGGCTCTCTCTCGAGACCCTCAATTCAAAAGGCACACAACAATTCACAAAGGAATATTCCACATCCACTCGTTTAGATGAGGTCTAAAGATAACCTTCTTTACTGAACCCAGACCCCCATGGTACAGCCTTGAAGCCCTTCAGCCCCTGGGTCCCTTGGCTCAGTAGTTTTCTTCACAACTTATTTATGCATTATGCAGCAGTCAGCTGTTCTGGCACCCCTGCTAAATCCTTTAGTCCCAGCAAGCTAAGCTTTGTGTCTCATTTGTCCCTGCTTGAGGGCTTTTGGCTCTCCTCAGATAGGCTCTGCAGGCTCTTACAGTTCAATCACTAACACACAACCTTCTTTATTCCACTTCCGAGCTCCAGAAATAGAAATAAATACCAAGACAAACATTTTATAAATGGACAAGGTACCTCCACAGCAGCTTGTGACATCCAGCAGAGGACACATCCCTTACCTTGCAGCAGGCAGCTCAACAAGCAGCATCCTTCAGCCCTCCTTATCCACAGGGATTATTGGAAAATCAGCCACAGTTCTTGGCAAGCACTTTAGGTCTCCTCACACCTCAAATACTGTTAGTCTGAACCCAGCCCCTTACCCTGCATCCCTCCCTCCAACTCTCCCTCCCTGTGATGAGCCTCGGCCAGCTGCTGCATCCCACCCTCCACGAGATGCAGGTGGTACCAATTTTCCAGGGCACCCAGCAATTTGCCTTGAGAGGTTCCAGCTGTCCCTGGGGCTGGACACAAGAGACTCCTCACATGAATTTAATCTATAGGACTATAATCTCTGCCTCGTGGTTGTGCACTCAGCAGCCTTGTGTTGTAAACAATGTGAATCCTCGTACCGACCACACGTGAGGATACAAAGCTTTGCCAATGTGCTTAAAAGAAGTTTAGATTGAACTTTTACAGCAGGTGAAGGGCAGAAGTCCTTTGCTCTGTTCTGTGTGTGCTTGGAATTGATATCACTTAATTTCACGCATTTGGGGAAGGAAAGTATACAATTAATATTCTGTCGACAGTTTGTATTTTGGAGCTTTTAATATGCCTAGGGGAGCAGCTTTGGCTATTCTTGTTGAACAAGCACTACTCACTCAGCTATCCTGAGCAATGTGCCAGTGTTGCCAGCCCAAAGAATTCAGCAATCCTAAAATGGAAGTTTCAGAACCATGAGATTTCAATTAAAAATTGCAATTTTTTACTCTTTGCCTTCCGATTCTTTTTTTCATCTTCAAGGTTCAGTCAATACCTACTTGCAAGTTTCTTCTTCACAAACGTAAGAGCTTAACAGAAGCTGAAATTCACATATTAATTGCCAAGAACTGGAAATGAATACCTTAAGCAGAACAGTAAACACTCTAATAAAGGCAGAAGTTGTGAAGTCTGAGCAATTCATATTTCCAAAACAGGCTTATGTCTAAACTTTTGGAAGTTCTTAATGATTTAAATTCACCATTAACACAGGTGTCTCAAAGCTACTCACAGGGTTATCATGCTTGCTGCAGGTTTTGACATCCCCACTGAATACAACTGGCAATTCATATGATGACTTCGGAGGAGCTGTGTTGATGGACACCAGAAGGTGATCTTAAAGTTCACCAAAAAGATGTTATTTTCAGTAAAACTTCTGTTCACAGTTAAAAAGAATCTTGGAAGTGCCATTTCTACCCATAAAGCAATCTAAATACATCTGTACCTTGACCATGTTTGTCTTGAAATATTTGAGCTTTCTTTGATAATATTAAGTGCCGGTACTTCAGAAATACATTTATCAGTGCTTCTGGTTTGCTACGCTAGTGACAATCTCTTTCCTTTGATCTCCGTGCAAGAGTTTTCTCCTCCATGCTCTTTGCTCCCACCTTTTCCAGTCTACTTCCAAGAACTGAATGTTTTTAGTTCTCCCATTAGCTTTTAACTTTTGTGTATTTTGCTTTATTGGAACTGGCAACTCAGTGCTATTTGAACACAGCTCCATCTGTCAGAGTCAAGTCCTGCAGGTAGGGTGTCATGTTTGATTTCATGTTATCATTTGTTGTGTGTTCAGAGCTAAAGAAAAGAAACATTTGCTATAAAACAGTTACTTTCATAAATTCCTTTGAGAGTTCTTTTGCCATTGTTCTGGGACCTACTTGTGTCCTTATGAACACAGCCCCTTCCGCACTGCCAGAGAGAAAACAGAGGAGATATGCTCATCCTGGTCTTGCTCCTAGTGTTTCCTTCCCTCTTCTGCTTTCCATGTGTCCTGAGCATGTATGTGAATTGGAATGGCAGCGTTGGAGCTGATGGAAAACACTGTAGGCTTAAAAGATAGCTGACATTTTGGAGATTGAGTTTTCAGATTTGAAAGGGAATCTACTTTGAATGCCCAGCTTCAGAGCTGCTGCCTGGTATGAGGTTACATCTGACACTAAAAGAAGATATATGGTTGGCTTTTATCCCAGCAGGACAGCAGTTTTACTTCACAGCCAGGGCTTCCCAGCCAGAAGGGGACTGGATGGGAAGCAACACCTAACAAAAACTTCATTTCCTGGAGCCTTTCTGACACACATATCAAAGAGATCTGGTGAACACAATTATTTCCTTTCCAGTCTCCTAGATTGCTCCCTCTGTTCCTTTTTCTTCTCAAAAAGACATAACCTCAAAAGCAGCAAAAATATGATGTTGACTATAGTCCAGAGACACCACAGCAAATCTAGGAACCTTTGAAGCCCATTAGAGTGCTTGTCTTTTCTTTTCACAAACAATATGCACATCTTGCCTTGCAGGTCTCAATGATCACACATTTTCTTGGGAAAAGCATTAAACACAATCTTTAATTTTGCTCTATTCTGGACACTACATGAACACTGAGGTTTTTTTAAGCCAGCTAGAAGTGACCATTGAGGTGTAAGAGCTTTTCTGAATTGCTTCCTTTTCCTTTAAAAAGTTCACAGCTCTTTTTTTCTCTTTTCCAAACAGCAGCATTAACGTTTCTAGCCTGACATTTCTTAAGGCAGACCTGCAATGCACACCCTGTGCAGCCTCACCCAAGCAGTGGTGTCCCAAGGTGGAGAGCACGGCCAGCATCTCTCATGCTCTCCCACTTGCAGAGACACCATGACCAAGTGCTGGCAGACAATCCATGTTTCAGCAGCGAGAGATGCAGCACTTCCCAAAGGACTGGCTCATGTGTCCTCTTAACATCAGGAGGAGCTTGAGGGCTGTGAGGCTGTTCCCTTAGGGAGTGACTGGCAGTAAGAGGGGTGAGCTGTGCAGAGGCAGAGCAGCTTTCCTTCCACCAGGACCCAGCAGACCTGTGGGGCTCAGAGGGGCTGAAAGTGTAAACACAGGGAAGTGGGATGCAGGTGGAGGGCTGGGTGGGCTGAGCTGCAGCGTCGCTCACAGATGGCCCTGCTGGCACAGGCACCTGCCTCAGCCACAGGAGCCTGGCCTGGCTCTGTGCTTGGAAAAGCAAACAGCTGGGGAAAGGCCATGTCTTAAACAATCAGAGCTCCTCTGCTCACTAAATGTGAGGCATAAATCTTAGGGATTACACTGACATCAGCACAGCTGACCCAGTGCTAAGCTGCTATCACAGGATCTGTGCTTTTAGTGCAAACAAAATACCATGTCAGGGGCAGGAATCAGTTAAGCCCTCTGCTATTAGCTCTGTTGTCATTGTAAGCACTTTTCCAGGAAGTGCTGCTGGAAGCAGCTCTTTCAATTCACCCACGTTTTTTTGCAAAGCAGATATGATCAGATCCTCCAGTCCTGATGGAATGTAAACCATCACAGCAGATGCAGAGTGTCCAGGACCCAGGATACACCTGCAGAGTCTCATTAATGGTTGCATTGAACTGGGGGTTTGGAGGGCACTGGTGTGCTGGACATTGTGCAAATGGCACAAAGAAATTACGCCCACCATATAAAACAAGAAACAAAATCACATATGGATAGCTCCTATCATCTCATGTGACTAGTGCTCCTATTTAAACCTCCAGAACAGGGCAATCCAAGCCCTGAACTAATGCATCAGAGATACATTAACATTGCCTTTGCTGAGGAAGGTTGCTGGGATTCTTGGAACTCTGTTTTCTGGTACAGTAAATTTATCCACAGCCATCTTCCTTCTCAGTTATTTAGTGGCTGTCCTGCACACATGGAAGGAACTGTGGACAGCTGAAAAGCCCTCACTGCAGCAAGCAGCTCCCAGAACCTCATTGCTCACAGGCTGCAAGGGCCCAGAGCCCGAGCCTGGCCTGCAGTGGTTGCTGTTTCTAAACAAAAGGAGACAACAGCAAACTCTGGATCATGTACAGCTCATGCAATAGGCCCTGAAGCTGATAGCACAACACTGGAATTAAAGAGATCTTTCATTTTGTCTGCCTTCCTTGTATTTACAGCTGCAGACATCAAAGGCTGACTCACTGTACAGACCAACAAGCACAGTAAGCACCAGGCTTTGCAGAACAGCTGCTGCCTGACCAGGAGAACCACCCTTCAGGGCCATTGTCATTAACAATTCTGTAATTTATACTGATGGCAATGCAGGGAAACAAAAAACAACTGTTGTTCAGGCACTAGAAGTCCTCTGCTGGACAGCCTGTCTCCCTCCAAGAGTTGTACATAGCGTGCTCCAGTTTAGGGAGGGATGGAAAAATAGAAGCAGCTGCTGGTCACAGACTTGTTCAGAATACCTGTCCCATCCTTGGTGACAGCAGAGCAAAGGAGATCACCAAGGCAGACCTGGCTGCACCAGCACCAACCAGTCTCTTTTTTAGCAGAATTAGAAGTTTGAGCTCACCTTTTGCTTGCTTTTAAATAACATGGGTGACAAGCTGATTCAGGATTTGTATGCAGTGATGCGTGAGCTTGTTGTCCCCACATCAAGCTGACATGACTGATGCCACTCAAGGAGGCTGTGACAGGTTTGGGATTTGATACCAAATGATCTGAGCACCTTCACCACTGTGATTCTGCCACAGCTACGGACCATGACTTCCCACCAGGGCCCTAATTCCCCACAGGGATTGTACCAAATACAAGCAGAGGATTTCCCTTTAAGGATTGCTTTCTGATTTTCATTCTTACCTTTCTTGCTTTTGTTTCTCTGTAAGTCACCTTTTCCCATATTGGTATTTATAGTCTCTAATTCTCCAGACACTTCTGTTTCCAGGCAGTGATGAGCTCCTCCTCACAAGTATATTTTGTCCTCTTTGTCTGCAGCTCTTAACATTGTGCTGCTTAACCAACATGGGATTAAAATAACCAGAAAAGCATTAGCATTTTTTATCACACAGAAAACTCTGGGAGAGCTTGAGATGCCCTATGATTAATCTCTAGATTCTGAACAACTTAAGTCTCCTTTCCAGGCATTTGAGACAAAAGAAGCTGCAGCTCATCCATCCACTCCTCACTTTGGAGAGGACAGAGCTGAGGTGCCCTGCCTATAGGTAACACAGATATAAAAGTCCTTCCTTCTCCAGAGTCATTTTCCCTCCAGATCCCTCTCTGTATCTAACCTACCCGAAAATTTTCTCTACACGGAGGCAGAGGAGATTGCTTTGGTAAAGATGTACATTCTTTTAATCCTGCATTATCTTCCCTTCTCATTCACCTAAACACACAGAAAGTTTTATTTTTCCTTTTTTTTTTCATATGTACGTACCTAAATCCAACCATGTCAGACTGCATAGTTGTTGGGCATAGTTACAGAGAATTTTGATTTCTGCTCAGGGTTTGTTGTTCACAAATTCTTTGATTTTCAGTTAAACTCCCTGCCTTGAATTTTCACCATATTCCTCCAGAGCCTCAATGTGGAAGGAGATAGAGCACCTCCAAACAATTAGTTATTGCAAATAATAACATGATTAGGGATGGAAAAGCTGGTTAAAATGGAGGGATGAGTTGGCTCATTCCATCTGGAACCTGTTTGGCAAAGTCAATACCTGTGCATGTCATACCCTGCTGTCTGTGCTTCAAACACAGGAACACTGGGTCAGAGTTAGACATAGAGTCAGAAGTTATCCTCAGAAAGGGAATGGGGAGGAAGAAGAAAAATGTTCAGTGGATGTGGGGAGCTGCTTCTTAGGTTTCCTCCTGAGATCTGTAAAGTTAGACCTCAGATCTGACAGCGCAGTAAAAACCTGTTCCCCTGAAATACCCACATTGTTAATGTTAACCAAAGTCAGAAGGATATCCCCAACCTGATTTCCAGTTGGGCAGTAGTGTGTTGTTCAGCATTTTTCTAACCCTGAAAGAAAAACTCAAGGATGAGGCAGAACATGTGGAAGCTTTGCACAAATTGTAGCAAGATACACAAATGCAGTTGTGTGCTCTGCACAGGAGAAAGCACACTGTGATATGACTAACAGCATATCCACAAAATAAATTAGCTGGGCATTAGATCCTTCAATCTGTTCCATGGGAATCCTCTCCCTCCCACTCCTCCTGTTACAGGAGTGACTTTCTAGCCACTGATAAAAGGCCCAGTGGATGCAAAGAATTATTCCAACACATTTTATCATGTAACCCACGGTGACAGTGGGCTGTGCTCTGACAAGAGGCAGCTTGCAATACACGAATGGGTAACACTTCAGGAGGAAGAACGAAAAATTGAATCTGCATGGTGCTTTTTTTCTCAAAACTGCATATTTCTTCTTTATTTTTTCTCTGAGAGTCTTTCTGGAGAACTGTAAATTACAAAACTTCAGGTGCAGCAGGACTATAGTGTAGCATGCAAAGCTCACTCTCTCTGAAGCAAAGGAACAGCTCTGCTTTTATTTATCTGTCTACCTTGTGGGTCTATTCTCTGCTGGTTTAATAATAGCAAGTGTGATGTGTCTCTAATATTGCATTGAAATCTTAGATTTTTTTTTTTAAGAGAGGAAATCTACTATCTAATAGAGCAATAATTATAATAATTGTTATTACGATTTCTTTTTTGATGACTGCTGATTGGCCCATCTGCCAGAAGTATGGTGAGATTTTTGGTTTCCTTTCAAACAAATGTTTTGCAGCTCTCAGGAGAACAGAATCTTTCAGAATACTCTAACATTTTCAAAAAAGAAAATGGAAAAGGAGAGGACAATATCTGATGAAGCAAAAACCACAAAAAACATTGCTTATACAAAAAGCCTAATTTCTTCCATTACTGGGAAAATGTTAGCAGTATTTTAAATGCTCTGGATTTCATAATTAGTGGTGTTCATAAATGAACAAGATTCATTTCCTACAAAAACCTGAACTGAGGCAATGATGAAATGCTGACTGTTCCCTCACATGTTCACTTCAGTAACTGTGTTGAACACCCAGAAATCATACTGCCACAGAAGTGCCTGACTTGAATACTACACCCATCAATTTTACAAGTTAAAAATGACACTTCTCTTTCTGCACCCGGGTTTGTGCCTGGGAGCAGCAATGTTTGGCTGGTTCCTGAAGGGAAGGTGAGCAGGACCTGGGGGACAGCAGGGCAGGGGGGTGGAAGGACCTGGCTGAGCAGAGGGACGGATGCTGAGCTGGAAGTGTGGGTCAGGATCTGGCCCAGAGGCACTGGTCAGGATTTGTCTCAGTCCCACAGCCACTGGGCAAGTCCAGAGGGACAAGGCAGGTCCAAAGTCAAGCCAGGAAGCCAAGCCAACACTGAAAGCTCTCAGGCTGTGCTACCATGTTTACACCACACACTACCCAACACTAAGCCACTTAAAAACATTATCCATTACTTTAGGATTATATTAGTTGATGTTCTGTTTATTATTTCAGAGGAGAATAAATTCTTAACTAAATTTACACTGGTATTGCAAAAAAAAAAAATAGGAGTCAACACAGTACTTTGAGAGCTGTGGCTGTGCTTCCTGTGTGCATTAGACAAGAACCACAGAGCTGTGAACATTCGTATGCATCACAGATATACTGCAACAGAAAAGAGAAATCCCAGACTCCTTGAGAATCCAGTGTGAGGACAACTGCCTGGGCTGTAAGAAGTCCAGGATTAACTCTCTGCTGGGCCATTCTCCCACTTCCCACAGCTAAATGCCTTAGCTCAGAATGTCATGACTGCTCTAGGTGACATCAGCCAACTTCAAGACCCTTCTGCCCTCAGTATGCTGTCCCAAAACAAGATTACCCAAACTTGCAGTTGCAGGAATAGCTTGCATTTCCAGATATTTTCACTTTTAACAAATCAGGGGTGTTATGAGGGGCAGCAGGGGACACTTTTTAAGAAACCTAACAACTCAAAAGGAAAAGATTCTGATGCAGCTCTAATTCTTACACAGCATAACTCACAGCCTAAATGGGCAAGACCAATGAGAATAGTAGAAAGAATAATTGTTCCTTGAGAGGAGGGAAACAGAGAGGCAGTGGCTTGCCCAGAATAAATCTTCTGGGTAACCATTTAGTCAGCACCTTACTCAGAAGGCTATTTCAGATATTTAAAATGCATTGCTCTTACTTTCTGTCCCATATAACAAACACCAGACAGATGCTTGTATTCTCATAAGTGTGAATCTTTAATTCTTCTTCTATCATCTGTTTTAAACAGCAGAGTCTGATCTTCCTGTGATAAAGTTGTGGAATCACAATATATAAATCTGTTTGTGATTTGTAAATGTCAGTACATACGGTACTTGGGCATTTGATTACTGACTGCCTCAAGCATATAAACTAGCATATTAAAGCTTTGGCATTCTTGTCAGAATTAGCTCATCTTAATGCTTCTGAAAACATCTCTCCCACACAGAAGTAATTTCCTTCAAGGTTTTTCAAATATTCTTTCATTTAAGTTACTCTGCTTGTCCTTGTAAATGGCAAAATTTGTCTCAAAAAGACCCAGCTGACAACAAACTCACAGGGTCACATGTGCAAAGTATTCAACTCCTTTAATTTTGAGGGACAAATATGAAACAAGCAGAAGCCTAAACGTCTTCAAAGAAATCCCAGTCAAAGTCATACACCAGCATTGCATTCAACTCCCACAGCTCTGAATAGAAATAGGTATTCAGGCCAAAGCTGTGAAGTAAAAACAAAGCTCCATCCTTCCACCTGACAAAATTTCAAATATTCGCAAAAATGTAACAAATTTTGTCTCTGCAGACAAAAGAACCGATCTCTCCTCAGTTATCCACCTCTTGCTCCTCTTGTCATTTGATGGAGCCCCTCTCATCTTTCTTACTCAGAGTCTTCTCAGTGGAATTCACTTTTACTTCTTGCTGCTATCACTGAATGGCTTCTCTAGCAAACCTCTTTTTGGTCCAGTACAAAAAATAAACATCATCTTCAGCTCCACAGGCTTGTAAATTAAAGCATCCTCCATGTACCTTATTTTACTTTCTCTGTACTCAAAGAATGTCACTTCAGGAGCCCTGCACTGCCACAAAGAGATGCAGGGCAGCTCGAGTTTCAGTGCCTCCACTGTACACAGGTCCAAAGACACAGGTCCAGACCAGACAAACGCACTTTCCCTATAAAACACCTGCTCTGCTCCATCTGTTCCAGTCTGTCCTTACACTGCTCAAAGACACACTTATAACATCACACAGTGCACTATAATGCACAGGTATGCAGTATGTTATTAAACAGAAGACTTGATTTCTCTCAGTCTTGTCTAATCAAGACTTTTACATGTTAGAGTTTAATCCTATTTTTCTCAAAGCTAATTCAGCAGTCTGAAGATTAAGCACTAGCTGATGAAGGTGAAAACATACTTACATACTTCGAACCTAAATGATGCACTGTGTCCATTAAGACAATCACTCTTCGACGACTGCAAAAGTATTATTTTAAAAAGTTGCATTATAAAGTTAAAAAAAAACACAACCTATAATTTCCAGGAAGTTACTCATTGTTTTATTTGGTGGGTTGGGTTTTCTCTTGTTCCTGAATTTTAATTTTGAGCCACAGCATAGCAACCCCATTTTCCATTTAATTTAGAACTGGCAGCATGACACAGCTCCAGAGAATCCTGCCTACTGGAAATCCTTGGATTTTGTGTTAAGGGTTCATTTTTTCCCAACGAAAGTGAGGGATAGTTAACGATAAAACAAAGTGGTAACCAGTTGTCTGAAACTTGTGGAAGCCTCACTGGGTCTCAGAAGACAATAGTAACAGTCCCTTCTATTCAGTTTCAATTAAATGGAAGAGCCAGAGCAATCCTTCTGTTCTGCCATGGGACAGTGAAAGGCTTCCATGGTCAGTGCAGTATGCAATTAGTGAAAACCATTACTTTGGAGTACATTGCCAGCACCCTGCAGGGAGAATTAGATGTTCACAGCTGCCACTCTGCCTAATTTTTCACAAGCTGCATGGAAAGTTTCCTGCACTGAGGATCGAGATCGAACAACGGAGAGTGAATTTACATGTGCATGTTTTTATTATGTTTTTCTGATTAAATTAGAAGTAGGAATTACAATGTGATGCAATAATAATGGGCACATGCATGTAAATGTTTAACTGGCTTACAGAAGTGTGTTATCTCTTTGAAAACAAACCACAGGCGCATTAAAGCAATACCTAAGGATTCAAGAGGTACAGACATATCTGCCTATCCAGCCATGTGCTGGATTTTCCACAGGAGTCTAAGGAATTAAGTATCTGTTGCAGATGGGTTTCATTCTTGCCACTTTGTGTGCCTCAGGTCTGCTTCCATAAGCTGTGACATCCTTAGACAGGGCCTCCTGAACATTGCAGTATCTTCCTAGGGAGAGACAAAACATTCATACCCATCAGAGACCTCCAGCCACTGAAAACTCTGCACACTCCCACACCAAACTCTTGTAGTATCTCCCTTCCTTGGTTGTCACAACAAAAAACACAAGCTCAATTTGGACAAACTCATTAGAAGGAGGGAGTGGGAAGCTGAGGTGTGAGTCGGAGGTGGCTGCTCTGAAAACTAATCCTGAAGCGTTGCAAAGTCAGCCAGTAAAACCAGGGATATTGCAGCTCCCCCATGGACACAGTCAGTGCACGGTAAAGCCAAGCTTTGCTTGCCCCTCAAACTGAGTATCTGCTGCAAGTACCCAAACAAGAGATACAAATTACACAAAGTTTCAGAAATAAAGCAAACTATCTCCAACTTACTGCTGGCACTCCCAAGGGATGTAGCACAGAGAACCAGGTATGAAGTAGCTGGCTGTGTGCTAAATCCCTGCACAGAAGAGAGCATAACACTTGTAAGGACAAGTGTCAAATATCCACAGAGATTTGGCTTCAGTTCTAGTCCATGGACAGGTTTTTTTGCACCTAAAAGGAATGCTGAATCTCTGTATAAGAAGAGGACGGGGGCTGAGTTTCTGTAACCTAGATGCTTTTGGTAATGCAAAACTGGCTGACTGGGTCCAGTAGACAGTCTTGTTCTATTTGCAAGGAAGTGCTGATTATTTTTCTTCCCTTTTTTCTTGCTAGAGCTGGGACAACCCTAGAGAAAACCATGCTGGGATGAAATAACCACAGAAATTTTCTGAAATTCATAAGGATTATTTAAAAACAAAAAAGTTCTCAGGTATGAGAACTATGCTTGTCTGGAAAGTTAATAAATATCATTCAAAACAAAGAAACACTTTTCCGCTTAATTACTATTTGTTCAACACCTACTTATGACACATTTGTCTTTAGGAAATTAAATTAATTATTCAACCTCACCAGTGAAATTCTACACTTGTGCATCCTGTGATTATAGCAATCTCAAATTAATGGCCCACTGATTCATGATTATTAAAGCTTAATAGATCTGTGATTAGCATTGTCAATTAAGCAATACAATTCATGGAGCTGGTTAAGGCAGCAGCACTCTTTGCTGTACACGTGCTCAATCTACAAGTGTGGGTTATCACTTGCAGCTCTTCAGGAGGAGTGACACAATTAGGAATTAGCCACACACTGGTGAATTAAACCATGACTTTTCAGTGAGAACTTTTTTAAATTGTCACAGACTTCTAATATATGGATCCCTAGTTATTACAGGTTGATGCACATTAAAAAAGCTATAGAAGCTTTTTTTACAGCAACTCAAAGAAAGGACTCAAAATGTGAGCATCACTGCTTAGCCAAAATTTTAAATCCCTTAAAATCCAAATAGCCTCAGGGGGCTGGATCCAGTCTGCTTGTTGTATTATGGAAAACCCACAGTATTATCTGTTTCATGTTGCGTATTCTCTTCATTAAAGGATAACATACACTGTGCCTCCAACAATAAACCTGGGGAATTAATCCTTACTTCCTACGAGCCTGGATGATTGTAACTTCTCTTTAAATATTACAGACAGTAAAATTCCCAAGAGAGAATAGCTGTCATTTCAACACTCCATTTCTAGGACTGCACAAGTCTGTAATCCCTAATGTATTTACTATCAATTTATATATTTTCTTACTACTCTCATACCATATCAAAGTAAAGTTTTTGGTGACATGTATGCCATGAACTTTTACTGGGCTATGGAAAGATGATTGATGATATCAGTCAGCCATTTTTATAGACAGCCAACACCAGGCAAACAAATACCAGCTCTGTTTCCTACACTGGACAGAGACTGGTGAATAGAGCATATGCTGCATTGAGAAAACTGTGTAAGACTTTCAGAGAGGAACTCTAATCAAATAAGCTCATTATTAGAGGCTAGATATTTATTTTAGGCATCACTATTGATCTTTCTGTGTTTACATAAGATTTTACTTACCCCTTATTTGCACTACCAGAATCAGTAGAGGTAAGGTTCATTCACATGAAATGACCATTTCAACATAAATACTAGGAATAGTCACAGAGATATTGATCTTTGATTTAGCCCTGCCCCCATGTGGTCTCTTATGTAGTTTTCTTTTATTAAAATTACTACTGTCAAATACTTTGTAAAGTCGAGATGTTTCTTGCCGCCTTCTATTCTTCTTTTTAGCTTTCTCCATCCATTTGTTCTACACTTTCATCTTGATCTACCTACTGCCTTCACTCCTTCCCATTTCTCATTCTCTTTCAAGTCTTTCTAACTAATACTAGCCATTTCTAAGTAGATCCACACAAATCTTCCCATGATTTGCCTATGGTGTACAACTGAGTCACTGCATTTTGATAAGATCCATATTTGGTTGAGCAGAGTTATCTGAGCACTAAAATTCAGAGGAAATTACAATTTACAGTTACACTGGACAGGAACAAGAGTGGGACAAATTCTCAGGTGTGTTTCTGTGGGTGAGCTCTGCTCTCAGGAATTTCTTTCCTTCCCCATATATGACCAATACAAAGTAGAGCAACAATAATCCCATCAGCCTGGGAAATTCTGAGTAATACTGGCCTGCAGTTTGTTTTACATTTAAAACTCAATGCTAGACCATGCAAAGGTTGCTCTTGCAGTGCAATTTATAGGATTTCAAGTTACAGATAGGCATTTGCAAAAGATGTGAAAGGCAAGTGGGACAAGGAAGCATTATTAATAGCTAGCAACATCATCTTTTGCTCCCAAATATTCCACCTTCCAGCAGCAAGTTGGCACTGTGAACTTCATTTTATCATAGAATGGTGTTTTTATCTTTGCAGAATGGATGAATGGTTAGACTGAAGTTTAACAGAGAGGGATTCTGCTGATACATCCTAGTTGTGTTCTTTTCTTCACAAACTCATCTGGCAAAATACTGTATGATCTTACTCAGCTCCAGATCAGTGAAACTCCTGAAGTTCAGTACAGGTTCCCTACATTCAAAGACTGCATTCAGACTTCTCTAACCCATTTTTAAAGGGTTTTGATGTCATCATCTCTGGACACACCATCCTTGCTACATTCCAGTCATATACCAAATGTATCTCTAGTGGTAAAACCATCCAAGAAACTTCTTTTTCTCAGAATATGCAGAGCCTTTTTCAAGACACCAACTTGGAAATCACATTCCTGCCTTCTGTCTTGTCCTCTTGAAATCAGCTCTAAAACTATAAACCTAGAAATGAAAACGCTGCCTGTGAAGTTGGACACCCGCCTAGCCTGATCACCAGAGGTCAATCTTTCCTTTTTGCTTGCAACACATCCCATTTCATCAGGACCATGAAAACTTCATGTTGGCCTGAAACAAGCAAAGCAGAAAAACTTCCCATGTGAAATAGAGTATATGCCATTTCCCCAGGCCATGTAATGCCCTATGTAACCCTAGTACCAGTCAGAAATAGTTATAAATAAGTACTTATGACTACATAAGCTGACTTCTGGTGATAAACTACTTAATCATGAGCTAATGGCTCTCTTACAGTCAGTTATTCCAGTGCCAGACTCTGCTGGCTCAAGTTGCCCTATCTGCCCTTGTGTTAATTACTTTGACTAACTACAGGAGTGACTTATTAGATTTACTGATTGCCCTGTCTATAAACCAATATTTTCCAATTCTTCTGCATCCACAACCAGAGTGTTGCTCTGTTTAGTGCTGATAATTTTTCATTGGCCTATATTGCTTTTGCACAAATTCAGTGAAATTTCCCTCTGTTTACAGGGCCAGCAGCACTCTTAGATTCAGTGATAAAGTTGTGTTTTGTTATAGCCCTCTCCAAGGGGCAATTTTTCTTCCAACTCCAAGGTTTTAATATTTGGTAATCAGTAAAATAGACAAATATCATATGCCTTTGATATTAAGATATAAGGGACCTCATTCAATTTACATCTTCTTCCAATGCTGCTGAACTATTCTTGAAATTTGCGGAGATGCTGTAGCAGTTCAGGCACTATTAGCAGTGCCATTTTCGATTTCTTTCAAGAACACATTAATGTCATTATCATCACCATGTATCAGAACCCCACTTGAGCTGACAATTATGAAAGGAAGAATACCACTGGAAAAAGTCAGAAACTTCCTCAGCATTACTAATTATAATGCAGGATGCCTGTTAGTCTGCATATATGTATCAGGGAATAAATTATTTCAGTCTACTACTACATTTTGCATCCTCTCCCATCACTAACTAGTTTCTGAAATTCCTGCTTATTTTGGTCTTCCAAGACCACAAATTTAAATGTCTTTGCTTAGTTTGTCTTGAAGCAGACTAAAAAGGTCGCCCTTCTTCTAGGTGCATTAAACTCGGGTCTCTCAGGTGCAGAGTTGGTGACTACCTTGCTCCCCTCTCAATTAGTATAATTACTTACTCTGTGCTTCACCAGTGACTGCTGGCAGAACCCAGAACAGGCAGTGATACAGGATTGCCTCTATTACTACAGGGTAACAATGGCAAGGTCTCACATTTATTTGAGAGACAACCTGAAGTGGAAGAGAACTGTAATTTCTGGTGTCTCTAATGCATTACCTTCCAGACGTGTGATTCCCTTTAGCTGTTCAGTCATCTGGATTTAGAGGTTGTGTGGTAGAACAGCAGAGGCTGCTCAGCACAGGAGAATTAAGGAGTCATTAAACACCTTGGTACCACCTTCTCGAGGGAATGGAGCTTAATTAGGATAAGGACCTAAGGCTTTCTAAGGTCCAGTAACTTCCCCAAAGTGTTTTATGGCATTTCAGTATTGCCTAGAATTTCAGCAGAGCAGCTTTTTTGCAGTTCAGTTCCCCCCATACATTCCACACACTTTGCAAAGGAATATTCAGAAGGCAGCACCTGATTATACCTAAAACAACAGAATATTTCCATGGTCAAGTGACAGACTCCTAGGAGTCATTTACCTTTGTTTGGAGTAAGGAATGTAAAGAAGAGGCAGACAATGAGGATTTCAGACCTGTGTATAATAAAAATTGCAATACATTTTAAAAAGTGATAACATTATTTATATTGAAAATATTTATACTCTATTCCAAACATGGGAGCCATTGTAGAAGAATAAAAGCAAAAAGCAATTTAATACATTGCAGTTTTGTCACTGAGCTGCTATTTTACCAGGCACTGGAATTTAATAGTTACCCTGCAACATCATGAAGCACAAAGTTTTGTGAGTCCATGCTGTTCTGGAAGTAAGCCAGGCAATGAAATAATGAGGGATTTGGACATGAGTCAGAGATAAATGATTCTGAATATTAAAGAAGGAAAGAGAAAAAGAAAGAATAAGAAATATAATTGACCACAACAGAATAAAAATCTCAGTGTTTTAGAAATTATTGGTCATTTTTCTAATGCTGCAGGAAGATAATGAAGAATCTAAACCCAAATGGCTTTATTTTCAGAGATTCTGAGCACTCTTTCATGCAGCTGGAATGGCTTCTGCTCAGTTTAAATGCTTTTTCTTTCTAAAAGAAGTAATTTCCCACACTACTGTCTGTCACCTCTCACAGTGTTATGACTATAAGCAGTCAAAACCTTATGATGACACAGACTTCTGTTGAAAAAGGACAATTAGTTTTAAAAAAAATTATGTTTCATGGTGAAGGCTCAGATTTGCAGATTTTATAAAGCTTTTTAACTGGGAACCTGGGTCAGACTTTTCAACTTTGGAGTAGATTCAAATTGAAAACATTTTAAATATTGCTCCCAAGGAACCAGAAGCCCACTGTGAATCAAAGAATTCAGGGTCAAGGCAGTGCTTGTCATTTCACAGATCTAGTTTCTCTGTCACAAAACTGTGATCTTAGAAATTACAAGCTTTCTGTTCCAAGATGGTGATATTAAATAAAATTCCAAAATCTCAGGCCTACCGAAACCTGAGCTTGCAAGTGTGTAGTCACGAGATCCAATTATTCAGCAGCCCAGGTGCTTTCTGGAGAGAGAGGTTTCACCTAAAATGAGAAGAATTAGGTGGCTTTTGGTTCTAATCTCTTGGAGATCACAGGGAGCACATTTCATTTCACAGAATGAAATTTGTCGTGTATATATAAGCCTTTTTTTCTCATTTTTCTAGATTGCAACTCTGGACCAGACATTTAAAATAAAATTTTTAAAAGTGTGGAAAGGAATACTCACAACCAGCTTCGGACACCCAGATCCCCAAGGACCATTGTTTCTTTATATTTCTGTAGTGCTCCTTGGGACCTCTTACTAGAACGCATAAAAATAACCATTAATGTGGCAGGGCACAGTTGAGGGCTCCCAAGACATGTGTGTAAGCTGATTTGTAAAGAGCAGGAGATAAGGATTTGTGCCCTTTTTATTTGTTTTTTTTTACAATAAAGAGAAATCACCTTTTTATCAATCCACACTCCAAATAGTAAATTATGTGTTATGGAAATTATTGATAAATATACATTCATACTCCTCAAGTAAGCCTTTCCATTCAATGCCACTCCAAGAACGGGAAAAAAAATAACTTCTCTTGCTACAGGGCACAAAGGACTGAGGGGCTTTAGAACCACCTATGAGGAAAAACAACCCAGAAAATCTGATTCTTCTTCCCCAAATCTACCTTGCCCAAAAGAATGAAAGGCTATATCCTAACTTCCCTTCCAGATATTTTCTAAAGCTTGCTCCACTTTACCTCAACTGTTTGATCAGAACTATTTGCTCAAAAAACGACAAACAAACAAAAACAAAAAACCCAGACAAACAAAAAAACCACACACAAACAAAGAAGATTATTGACTTCTAAAACTTTCTCTCTACAAATGGATCAATAAAGCCTACAGTGGCAAAAGCAGCTCATATCTCATTGCCATTGCTGCATTTACACCCACTGAGAGTGATCAGAGACACGGGGACCCTGCTGATCTCATGAACTTCCCAGGATGTGTGCCAGAGGGAATAATGTGTGTGTGGATGGATGCCTGCACATCAGAGATCACCAAAACCACAACATATAAAATTAGCTAATATATAGCCTAAGTAGGAGAAAATAACGCCTTTTACGCAAATTTTGTTAAAAAGTCCTGCAGATTCTTTTCTGAAAGGGGTATCAAATGTTATCTGTGGATTTTTCTTTTCCTCCTTCTCAGTAATCAGCATTGATTGGCTGGGCTTTGCACAGTGTTGTGCATGCAAACTAGGCACAAAATTGTTGTTAGCACTGGAAAATCACCTGCACTCTGTGGATGCAAATTCAGTCTGCTCATAAATGGGACGCTTGAGAGGGGTACAGAATGCCCCTACAGCTACAGCTCAGAATATTAATCAGTTTGAAATATATTTAGACTGGATGAGCTGGGATTAATGACATCTCAGAGATAATAGATCTTTCTTCTTTAGATAATCGATCCAGGTTTTGTTTTATTACTCTTTTATAGCAGCATGATGGCCCCTGTGAAACAAATGGGAGGTTCTGAAGTTTCCTAGTGAACAGCTTTGCCCACATTTCAAGGTCTTTCATCTCAAGCAGTACTTGTGGTCCCACATGAAAGGTGAAAGCCTGAGTGCACAAAAGTAGTCCAGGGTGGGATTTTCAAAGGCTGGATCAGGACATCGTCTCAGACTCAGAGAGTCTTTCTTCCCCCTTTCTTCCCTCTACCCCCCTCAGGGTTAGAGAGCTCACCGCTGATGGAGAGGGTTGCTCTTCATCACCCCCCCCAGCACTGCCAAATTCTCCACTGAACACCAACTTGGCTGCAGCAGGGAGGGCTAAGAGGGAGGGCACCTCTGAAATCCAGTGGTTACAGTGTTTTCTTGGGAAGAGGAGACACAGACATTAAACATTCCTTTGCATGCAAAGGGAGATCTGCTGAGCCACATTTCCTGATGGGTACAGCTTGTGCATGAGGTCACTGGGCTCCTGCCCTCTCCTCCTTTTTAACTGGAAAGTGAGGTCACATGCTGAGAGAAGGTCTCAGGCAGTGGTTGCTACAAAACACACTGCAGCACTGTAGCTGTGCTGGCTCCTATGAATAAATCTGGACTGCAGCATTCCTGTCTCAAAGTGTTGAAATCCAGCTCCACCATCCTCTCACACACCCTGGCTCTAACACTGCCCTTATCCCACAGAAAGCCAGTGCAACTCCCTAAGCATGAATGCTCTTCAGAAGACACATTTGGAACTAAGCCTCATGAAACCCTTCCCCAAATCCTCTCGGAGGTCTGAGTCCAAGATTAAAAGACACCCAAATTCTCAGTGTCCATCTAGGTGAGGCAGCTCTTGAAGCAGCTTGCTTTATGGTCCCCCCTTCCTGTGTTTAACTCAGCATTCCTGAACCTCCTGCAGGCACTAGGATAGGCACTAGGATATCCATATTAGCAGGAGCTTTGCCATACCTGTGACTCAAAACTCTACAGGCATTTACGTGGATGCCTCCCACTCAGCTGAGTCAGGAACTTAAATACCTCTGAAAAAGTGATCCTGTAATTCCTCTTTTTCTAGCCTCAGCCCTTCAGGCTTTAGTTCCCTATGCTAGGAACTATCATTTTTGGTTACAAAAGGCTTACACTCAGACCTTACTGATGATATAAATACAGGACTTCAATTCCTGAGAAGTGATTTTGAAATACGATATAAATATGCCACAGCTCCTATGCAGCATGGTTTCCAACTTATTTTACTGCTGACTATCTGCCTAAAATGAGATTTTATACAACCCAACCTAAAAATGGAAGTTTATCATAGAACTGCTGATGGACTCTCTGAAATATGATATATACTAATGCTTTTAAAATTCCTTACCTGCAGTTTAATTTTAAAAAAAGGAGCAGAGAAGAATAAAACCTCACCACTAATACAGTCTTTTCACTGTGAAAAGATCTTAGGGTATTTCCATGCTTTACCCGAGGGTAATTCACCTTTCAGTTGCTAGCAAAAAAATTGCTATCTCCATAAAAAGAATTGCCTCAAGGAATTTGCCAAAACTTGAACTATTCCATTAATGAGATTTTAATGAGCTACCCAGTAAAGATAAGGGAATTTCACAGGGATTTTTTTTTTTTCTGTTCCACAACTATAGTTGTATGACAATAGACTAAACACATCTCCATGAAAACATCTGTTATTCTTCCTGGTTTTACAGTAGGGCTAAATTAGACCTAATACTTCTTGTTGCAATTCTGTAATGCGAGTTACAAAAACATCCCCATGTTTTCCTGTCAGCAGCAGAAACATTGTTATTCCAAACACTGAAAGCTGACCAACCGGATGCATCTCCCAGGCCACGTTTTGCTAATCTTGGCAAAATAACCTCAATGCAGAATTTCTTTCTTCTAACATTGCATTTAGTTACAACACTTCAGCCTTTTGTCCCAGAAACAAAAAGGAATCAGCAGTCTTATCTCAGAAATTTCAGGTAATACTCGTGATCTAGATTTTTCTGATGTTACCTTCAGGTCATTATCAATATGCTGGGTATTTCCTCATGTATGAACTTCTCTGGATGTTTATTCTGCACCATGCAGGTCCCCTTTCCATAGGATCCTACTTTCCAGTGGTATGTCAGTTGCTGTCACCAGCATCCTCTTCTCCAGCTAATTCTCTGCACACCCTGTCCCCAAGAAGGAAAACGGGAGCGTGGGGGACTGGACTGCTGTGGGTATTTCCCAACACTATAACACAAAATTCTTACTTGACAGCTACAACACCCCCCTTAAAAAACACAATGGGAATCTCAGCAGTCGCCTCAGTTGCAGTAGGGAAAGAAATAATATTTGTTATATTTTAAAATCAATGGAAAAGGAGAAAGAAACTTTTCTTGAATCTAAGATACTTTTGGCAGTTACAGCTTTTACATACTTTTAATTCTGCATCTCTGATCTTCAGCCATAAAAAATTTTTTAAACAAATAAATAAATGTTGCCACAGAAGTAGAAAAGTGCCACATAATAATTACACTCATAATTTGTAAGGAAATTAAATTGTTGTGATCACTGACAGGGAAAACAATACACAATAGAGTATTTGTTCAGAACAAATATAAAAGTAAAAGCCAAAACCAAGCAAGAGTAACATTTCTCTTTGAACTCCTAAATTGTTTGTTTCAATTAGAAACTAACAGGCAGATGCAGCAGAAGCTGACCGCCTCAGAGAGATCAGAAAGGGCTTCTTCAGGTCTCCTCAGAAAACATTTACGATTGCAAATCAGACCATGGAACAAACACAGAGCAGTAACAGCAACCTCCTCCAGTCTGAACCTAATCCAGCTCTGTGAGAGTGGTGAAGCTAATTTAGGTATCCTGGTTTAATAACCCCTTTTAAAATAAAAACAACAATAAAGAAAGTTATTTAAAAGCTACTAATTTTTATGAGGTAGCTCTAGATCCAGTTTTCAGGTAAGTTTGGAAAGACGGTGAATGTTATTTCCTTCATTTTACCAAAGGCTGCAGCACAGGAGCAGAAGTGTTACCCCAGGTCGGGAGGGTTGGCAGCAGAGCTGGAACAGAAGTGCCCTGCTCAGAGTGATATTCTGTGGTCCCCTGGTCCAGAAGGCAATCAGAAAACAGAGGCACCACTGCCCCCTGAGAACCAGTTTGTCCAGAGGTGTTATTTGTACCTCTGAAAGCACTCCTGACCAGCTAATCTGGAGGCCACACAGTGAGGAATCAGAACCAACGAGCATATTTAATGTTCTTATCCTGAGCACCTAAGAAAACCATAAACCTCTTTCACTGCATCTCCACTTTCCCTTTACATTAATCTACAGATGCACCCTCTTCACCATTCTCTACCTCAAACAGTGCATATGCATTACTCAAAAAATCCCAATAAAACCCAAGCATGGTTATAATTTCTCATAAACTGCATAAAATCAGCTCCTTTTTGAGGTGACACTTTGTTTCAGTGTTTGGTTTCTCCACTCCCACACACATTTCAGATAGCCTAAAATGGCACAGGGACTCTGTTGAGCATGATTTATTGCCTTGATTTATTGAACTGAGCAATGACAGAGCTCCCACTTGACAAGTTTTCGTTTCTTCACGGCAAGTAATTAGCCTTCATATTGCCAAAGGGCCCTTCAGCTGCCCTGTCAATGCTGCTCCAACCTAATGAAAATACATCATCTTATCATGGTAAGACATTTACATTATTCACATGCTGCTTTCCAGTAGCCTCTCATTAGCTCCAGCCTGCTTAACTTTGCTGGTTTATTTGTTGCAGCAAAACAAAAAATACGATGCTCAAGGAGGAAGGGAATCACCCAGCTGCAACTTTGCCTTGCTGCTGGGTTAAAATGAGGTCTTCTGACACCCCCACGCCAATGATTTTGAAGAAAGAACGTGAGGACATACACCAGCACACATTTGTGACTATATATTTTCTTTTTAGCCTTCACAGAGCTGCATCCTGTCATTAGGCACAGTCACAAATAACAGGTACTGTTATAATCCACACTTCATCACAGTCATAATCCCTCTCCTACCTCTTCCTCCTGACAGGTGGTTTACAGCTCTCTGATCCTGATACCGACCTCATCTCCTGCCAAGCTGCCAGTGCTCCAGCAGCAAACAAAACCTATCACCACACCCCTGCCTCTTCCCCACCTGCCTGGGGGGAGGATAAATGTCAGGAGTTCAACAACCCTGCTAACTCTTCCAGGCTGGGCCCGAGCCCTGCAGGCAGACAGTGCAGCTGGGGAGGAAGAGGAGCTGTGAGGGCATGTGCCCAAGGCACGGTGCTGCCAGGTCTATAGAGGGGAACGTGGTCTGCTGGGCAATCCCATAAAATCATACAAACAGTTCTCCCCCTCGAGATTTGCAAAGTACCTCAGCACCTTAGCACATATCACACACAGACCTGCCCAAATTGCTTTAATACAGCCAGTGCAGCTACCAAGATAAATTCTGTCCAGCAGCAAGATCTTCAAGGCTGTACCAGACCACCTTGGACCCCTGGTTAGGAAGACAGTCAGATCCATGTGCAAGAAAAATCACCTGGTGAGAGTGAACAGACAAGCTGCCACAAAATATGAATTCAGCTAGGCTCTCTTATAAAAAAATAATGATAGATCTTTTCAGAACTCTTTTAGCATCCCAATCCACAGATTAAGATTTTAAGGTGCTTTCTCCACCTTGCAAATATTTTGTTCCTGTTTCTGGGACAGGGAACTCTTCCACATCCACATAGAACAGGTCTGTCTATTGATTAGGAATCTGGAGTGCCAGAGAGAGCAATTAGGAAGCAAGGCATCATTATGAAGAACACTTAATTTCTTCATCTGGAATGGGTGATGAAGAAATAAGAATTTTACCTTGTAGACTTCAAAGCTGTCAGGGAATTTCTTAACCTATAGCAAGCATTTTCAGTCTGCCACCACCAAGTATTAAAAAGAGGAATGAGTGTTACCTGGAGAGCAGCACCTGGCAAAGGTACTACTACAGAAAGCTGCTTTCTTTGCAGGAGCTATCTAACGGCCAGTATTGAGAGTATTTAGAGAGTTTACATGGAACAAGAAGCCAGCTTATATCTGGACTGCCAGAACCCAGCTTTGGTTATGCTAGATAACAGTCTAACCCTAGGTGGATGTAAAAGGGTAAAACAGGGAATAAGGCCCCCACAGCTCTGCTGTTCTGTGGCTTTCCTCACACCTTGCCTTCTCCAGGAGACATAAAAGAGGGAAAAGCAAATCTCACCAACCTCTGGTTAATCCTAACAGAGGAAGATAGTGAGGAAAAGGTGAAGCACACTCTGTCTCTGCACTCCCACTGGACTGCTCACCTGAGAAATACAATTAGTAATATTCATGAACTGGGCATACTGCTCCCAGCAAATGACGGATAACAGATAAAAACAGTGTTCTCTAAATCTCAAATTCTTCCCCACAGATCCTTTGGGGATGATAAAGACACACTTAACTCCAAGTTCAGGTTTTCTGCCTCTGCCTTTTACTGTCCATAGAAAGAAAGCCTCATCATCAGTCTGCTACTAACTCTTTTATTTCATCTTTCAGGACAAAAAATTCCCTGATGTAAAACTACTGTCCTGTAGAGCAAAGCCCAAAATGGGTATGGTCTTCTGTTTGCCTGTATTTATTTTTGCTGGTATTGCCTTTGATACTAACACTGCATCTTTCAATCTTCAAAGCTTTCTACTGCCCACTTAAGAAATACAAAATACTCATAAAACATTACTTGGGAGTAACAAAAAAACGAGCTGTCCTACAACCATGTATTCTGACAAAAAAAAAAAAAAGAGTTTATTAAATTCATGCTACACAGTTTAAGTGTTGCTATTCCAACTGTGAGCAACTAGATACTTCATCCTGAGTTTGCTTTTCAAGGCAATGCCTTAGGAGGGTCTTTAGTCATAGTTCCTTGCTCATTTCAGAAGCTTCCCCATGCCAGTGCTATTATGCATAAGCATCCTTGGAAGCTGTGGCAGAAAGCAGATATTGGGCTTCTGCTATCAAGGCCAAAGGCTGCAGATAAATAAGGTTGTGGGGACCCAAGGGAATGCACTGTATTTCTTCTAATTGCTTTTTTCATTTTCAATCAGAACATACAGTGACAAAAGCCTACCGAAATTTCAGGGTAGGGGAAGGAAAAAGGGTGAGAACAGAAAAGTAATCACTTTTTCAAGTTTCCTTAAGCCCTAAGGGAGATTCAGTGTGAAGTCTTGAAAGTCAAAAAGTAGGTCCTGCTTTTCCATCTGAGTGATCAGAAAAAAAGAAATATGCTAAATTTGCCTGATAATTAAATCCTAAATGTAAAAATGAAAAAAGCAAAAGCTGAGAGTTGGGAGAAAACTAAAGTACATTTGTAAGGATTTTAATGACAAAAGAAAATCCACCTTCTTTTCTTTCCTTTGACCCACTTATTATCAATTTCATTTAAACCTTGCTGTGGGTCATGTAAGCTCCAAAGCCTCTCCTTTAAGCAGTAGGGAGCTTTCTTGTAGGCTGAAGGCTGTATGGCAGATAAAAAGGCTCCCCAAGATGTGGGGGCTTTTCAATCTCATTGATCCCTTTTTGTCTCCCTATTCTGCATTTCCTTATGAGGCTTTGTTATGTTTCTGCCAACTCTGGAAATCTCATCCCTCTAACTTTTTTTCCACTGGCATTTTTCTTTCCTTTCTCTCTTCTTTTATGAGAAATCTCCCTAATATTTCATTACTTCCACTTTGGTCACATCTTCCTTCCTCGATTCCCCGTGGTGAGGGGATGCTGTCATTCCCTGTTGCATGTAACCCATCCCCGGGCAATGCTGGCATTTCTCTTCTCAAAGTACATCCCACTGCACAACTCAAAGCCAGAGCTGTTTGCAACAGCCCTGGATCTGGTTTCTTCACAGAACCCCCAAGTACTGCTTACTGCAAAGAGGTGCCCTCAAAGATGAGGATTCACATGCAGGCAGCTCATCTCTGAAGAGCTCTTTGTACTCACCTTGAACAAGAACTGATGAAAGGAGGGGGAAAGCTGTGTATCAGGGACTTCTTTCCTGGTTTGAGCATTGTTCAGTAACTCTGGAACTACAGGCCAGTTTGCAAAGGTGGGGTCCAGCCAGGATGTGGATGTGCAGGTACAGATGCCAGCTGGAAGGCAGTGGCAGGGCAGAAGATGATCTATTGTTAGATCTTGACAAGCTGGCACCGAGTCCTACAAGCTGCTGAGTTAATGAGTCATGAGAACAGGACGGGAACGAAGGCATCCCTCAGGATAAAACTGATGTCCTTCGGGGACTGAACCAGAGGCCTTGGAGAGAGGCTGGCCAAGAGGAATTGCAGTTAACCAGTGTCACCTGTTCTTGCTGCAAAGTACCCACAAATCCCTTTCATTGTGAGTTACCGTGTGCTTCAGAGACCTTTACAATACACCTTTCTCAAGCATCCTCAAGCAACACAGATGCATCCATGGGGTCCTTAACTACAACTCTATTTTCAGCTCACTGGTGTGTTACAGCCCTTTGTGTGACTCATGTGAGTCAAAGTAATACAGAGATTCTGCTGGCAGCAACTAAGTAAATACTAAATCTCCTTCTTAATTCATGTAAGGCTTATGCTGAGCCAATGGTTTTCATAGCATTGCCAAATAACCAAATATTCTGCTTTTCCCTGCTTCTCTTGGTCTTGCAGGTTTCCCCCTCTTTATGTGAATTGTGAAGACTAAACTAAACACACCTAAGGGTAAAAAAATCACCAATATTTTAAATTTTTTTTGGAGGTGTTTCTCAACATTTTACTTATTTTTTTTCCTGTTTAAAACTTCCAAAAGAAAAGAGTTAAAAAGAAAAAAAAAAAAAAAAAAAAAAGAAGGGTGCGGGGATGGTGATGTCACAAGCATGATCCAAAACCCAGTGGCTTAGATATTCTTGAGATCCACACCTCTCTAGTCCATGCACCCCAGTGAAGGAACCTCCCAAAATACAACAGAAAGGATTTCTGCCTTCTACTCCTGTATTCTCACACACGGGGACAACCCAAGAACTCTGACAGACAGAACAAAACCAGAATGGAACACCATAAGGGCTTCAAGATATTACTTCTGATAGGCTTTTCTCATCACTTTGTCACATCTAGATTAGATGTCCAACATGTAAGAGGTTGCAAAAGCTACATACAACAAACATTTTTTATCATATGAAGAGAGATAGCAGTAAAACTGCCAACTCTCATATATCCAAAACACCAACCAGAAGAGTTAATAGGAAACTCACTTCAGTAGACATAACTCCCTTATCTCCTTCATGGACCTGTCACAGAAAGTGTATTAGCAGAGTAAAAGTGTGGGTCTTGCTGGATGACATTACTTGTAGCGCTAATGTGATTATGAGATTAAGAAATTGGGGGTATAACCTACTTTCTTTTTCTTTCAATATATTTTTTCAGTCACAGAAATTCCATTAGAAAAGAAGAAAACTGGGGTGAGGATGCTTCTCAGCAGTGCTTGGGTCACAAAGCAGGAAAATGATGATAATGCTACAGGCCTTTTTTAAAAAATGAGATATTAGAGATGCCATCACAGAGTTTATATAAAGTGTACGAGACATAGTGCAGCCAATTGATGCATCTAATCTGCATGGATAATGCCCATTTAATGTATATGCCAAGAGTCCCTATTTGAAATGGCTGATATTAAATCCTCACAGGAGTTAACCCAGAAGTTTCTGTGCCTGGATCGCCAAGCAGAGTGGAAGTTAATCACAGTTAAAACAAAGATGGGTGAAAGTGGAAATTACTGGCCCACACAGCAGATAGGATGACAGAAAGTGGACTTAAGCACCACTCTGAATTTTTAAAAGTTCTACTACAGAAGGAAAAGCCATGATCCCAGTGTGCCTGTAAACCCTGAGGTCAGTATTCCTCCCAGAAGCACAAAAGGCAGATAAGTGCTCCCTGGTGCACTCTGACCACTGTGATCTGTTCTATGTAAACCCTGGCTGAGCTGGTTTTACAGCTATTGAAGATCCTCATGTCCAACTAAGAATCTGGGCATTACACATCCCAGCCCAACACTTAAGAAGAGAAAAAAGATATACTAATAATACAGCACTAGATAAGAGTATTATAAAGTTTTTTTTATCATTTCAAAAAGATCAGCCAAACTTGTTTGCACCTTCTCATAAGAGTTCCCTATGTATTCAAAGAATATAAATTGAACTAGAGGAGATATTATACATTTCTTATATAATTTATTAAAATAAATCTTAATTAGTATAATATCATCTGTTGATTCTTGTTATCTGTTACGATGAGATGAAAGAACAAATAAAAAAGGTCATTTTAATTAGATGTTTTTTCATGATAGAATTCTTATCAGTACTCATTTCTTAACAAATGCAAGGCAACCATGTCATTTTAGGAAGCAAGCCTGGGAAAGAATTATTTAAAAAATTCAAAAACTTCTTATCTTTTTCTTGTTGCTGGAAGGTGAGAAAACACATAAAAAATGCACAAAGGTACAGCTGCTCCAGTGCAGCTCCAAAGACTCCTGCTTTTTGCAGGTCATTTTAACAACACATTTATGTGTCAAATCTAAAATGTCAATGCTTTGAAGTGCCAAGAGGGAAAGGAGAAGTAATACTGGGACTAAAAAGACAGGGCCCATAGGGACATGTCAATTTATTATTTACAAAGCAAATTTTGGGTTTTATTCTCTGATAAGGACTTCAGCTATGAACTTTGGTGAGTCATTTTAAGACATATATGAAGATACTTTGGTTCCACAGTCCTGCCTAATTTCCATTTGAGCAATGCAAGCCGAAATTACAGTCCTGAGTATCACCATGCAGGTGACACTCCACAGACTCTTTACCTTCCTTTACCTGTCCTGTGTGCTCTCTTCTCCACCTTGAGCTCTGCAAGGAAGCGTCTGGCTTCCCCCACACCTTCGATGGAGACTCCTGGGTTAGCTTAGGTCACAATGTCCTGGATGAAGGGATGAGAACTCATTTTAGCACCAGTACAACTCAGTGGCAAAGCTAAGCTAAACTGTCAGGCCAGCACTGTTGGGACCCAGGCTTTGGCAACAAAATTCCACGTTGATGCAAACACAGCCCCATTGTTAGAGAAGGAAGAGCTGGAAACTAAACAGCTACAGGAACATGACCCCTGGAAATCGATGGGCCCTGACAACATCCACCTGAGGGTGTTAAGAGAGTGGCTGCCATCGTTGTGAGGCCATTTCTCTGTAATCTCTGGGAAGTAATTAATGGCTAAAGAAAGAAACTGTTGTTGCTTTATCGCCACCCTCCATGCAGACATTCATGCAGAGACAACCACTGCCTTACTGACTTCAGTAGCCACAGGACAGCTTAAGACAGTGAAGACAACAGTTTTAGAAGGCAGAAGCACTGGGTCGAGAGGGAAAAAGGTTGAAATGTGATCCTCTGTTTTGGCTCAGCTACAGCTGCCCTTCCTTTTAGCTGGGCCCCAAGGTGTATGTGAAATATTGACAGACAGGAGAGTGTGTGTGCATAGGTAGCTAATGTGGAAGACCTTGGCCTATAAGATTGTGTTGATCGATAATCTTCAAGAGGCGGAACACAAAAATTCCCACTAACATAATAGTAGCAGTTAATTAAGAACACAAAAAATGGAAACAGTGTAGGGAAAGCAGAGAAAATTCAGAAGAAAGAATACAGGCATACTAATCCATGCCTGGCTTGTAACAAACAGAAGGAATTCCATCAAAAAAGTTTAACTTCTGTGGGAAAAACAACCCCAAACCAACCAACTTTAAATAAAAGTTTAAAAAGGAAGAAGCAGAAAAGAAATGGCAATTTCACCTTCAGATAAAAGCTACTAAGAGAAAAAGAACGTACAGAATGTAAAAGGGTATTTTCTTTAAAAAAATATTTTACGTATTTCAATTCTTGTGTTACCCTTGGGGTTTGCATATTTCAGTCACATAGTTATCCAATTAAAATGAAAACTCTGCATTATCCTTTAGGCGAGGACAGCTGCCAGCTGCTAAGTTTTATAAAGTCTTTAATCTTGTCCATAAATATTTAACAAGAATTGGTTGGTACACAAGCCAAAGTAAAGTAAGAAATCAAAGGCATGAGCTATGCAATAACCTCTGTATTGTCTGAACAGAGATGAACTACTTGAAGAAAATTATGACTTTTCCCTTTTTCATGTTAAAATTTTTATTAAAATGTATTCAGGCAACTTTGCTGATCATGTTCTCATTTTCTTCTCCTCGTGTAATGTAGAAAAGAGAAGCGGAGAACTAAACATTTCAAAACGGAGATAAATCTCTCTTTTCTGCAATGAGTTTACAGCGCAGCAAAGTACCAACCTCTGCCATTTTATCCTAGATGCTTTAGGTGTTAATTAGTTGTTTCTCAAGCACAGCCTTCAATAAAGGGTAACATCTTCTCAGGGTGCAGGTGCAATGAGTCTGCAGGTGTAGCCCACACCAGGCCTTTGCATCCTCAGCACCAGCACACCCTGGCACATGGGATGATGCCCAAAGCCCATGGCAGCAGCAGTGCTCACAGCCTTCTCATTCCCACTGACATTTACCAGTTTGACTGCCAAGCTGGCAGCCTAAGCCACACCCAGGAGCAAGGAGGAGCCCTGAGACCTCTGTGTTTCCATGGATTATGTGCACAGGAACGTACCTGGGAGGAGGGAGCCCCCAAAGGCACATGTTTGAGGAGAACAATGATGCAGCAGCTGCATGCCAAGCCAGGGAAAATTGGCAGCTCTTGCTCGGATATTGAATATTCCAACAGCTGCTGAGCTGAGGGACTTGTACACTTATATTTTTAAGGCTACATGCCTTACTTAGCCTCATTTTCCCAGAAAAAGCAGCGGAATATTCCTGTTGGCTACAAGGAAATGGTATCCAACCCTCCCTGCCCTGCCCTGCCCTGCAGCAGTACGCTCATGACAAGCCCTCAGCAGAGGTACAGCCTGTGGGGCAGCAGCATTACAGCACCAGCAGCTCTTGGGCTCAAGGGAATGAGATCAATGACCAGCTCCACATGTGGCCCTTGCAGGGCTGATCTCAGGTTTTCTGATGCCTCTGCTGACCACCAAACCTCACTGCCACGGCCTGGACTATCAGACACCTATGGATCTAGCGAGTCCTGACGACATCAGGAACAAGCATGAAACTTCCAAGTCCTCTCTACCCATGATGGACAATCCATGTCCAAGACAGAGAATAACAGCTGCTGGCTCACACTTGTAGATCTCTTTTTTCAAAATGTTTGCAAACAGAATAACATATTTTTGTGTCTAAGCGGGTTTAGCCTGATTTCACCTTCACCGCAAGGAATTATTGTAGTTGAATTTTTGCTCAGATTAAATATATACTGCTAAGTATAATCAAACTGAGAAAAAGTCCTTTATCAAAGCCTTCAAACAATAATTATTAGAGTGACCAATTTCTTGCCCATTCAATTGTTGGGGCTGTAGAAACTCAGAATTGAGAAACAGCACCATGAGCAGTCTCAGTCTAATAGAAAATACACAACAGTAAGCACTGCTCCTAATCCTATTGTTTGAGAGTAGCACTTCAAATATCACACTATTTCAATAGGCAGAATATTGGAAACTGTAAGCACAAGATCTCCAAGCACAGGCTACTGAAGAAGAGCATCACCCAGATGACCTTATGGCTCTACCCCTGTGCCAAAAGCAGGTGTCTGTCAGCTGTACCCAGCTCAGGTGAGTCAGAGAGATGCTCTTAAACTGATTGGTTTTTACTAAGGCAGCTGCAGCAGATATAAAAAAAAAGATATTAATTTTAATTTCCAGAAAGACTGTATCACTTATAACAAAACAAAATAACCCTGTGTGTCAGAAAGTCACCCTTGATGTAAACAGTTAGATATTGGAACTGCACTCAGAAAACCACAGCTGCATATGCAATAAATTGGTTATAAGGCACTCCCTGGCACAATGGAGAAAAGCATGCACTAGAGCTTAATCCTCCTGCTTTCTGAATCAATAGAAATATTCTCCTCAATTTAGCAGGATGGGATGAAAACACTAGAATCAGCTTCACAGAACCGGCAGAGTGAATTCTGAGGGATGCTGGAAATGAAATTAAATGAGAGGGGTCATTGCCAGGACCTTTGTGAGTGACAGGTGCTTTTCAGAACTTTGCATTTTCAATTTTAATCTGCAACCTGGAAATAAAGAAGCCTGACTTTTCAAAACAAGATCTTTGACCACGTTGGTTAGGTGGGAGGCTGGGAGGAAGACAGGCAAAAGAAAAGGGTTTTTGTGAGATTTCTGGAAGTTAGAGCCTTGATATATTCAAAATCACCAGTCATTAATGAAAAATATGACTCATTCTTCCATCTCTGTCACTGATGAGTCAAGAAAGCTTGAAAAATTATGGTAGGAAGTACAGGTGACTGCAAGTCTCTCTGAAGTTAATGAAAGCTGCAGATACCAAGCACAGTGAGAAAAGTCAGGTTATTAATATCCCTGCACCAAAATTTCACACATTTAAAAGTAATTCTGAGGCAGTATTGACTTATCTTCCTCAAGTAATTAAAATAAAGCCTTCAAAACACATCCATGAAAAAAATGCTTTAATTCTTCTGAAGACAGACTCAAAGTACAAAGCCTATGGCATAACCCACCCAATCTGTGATTAAAATGCTATTTGAACTTTTGAGTCCTTCACAGGACTGTGAATAATTGAACAAAGGAATTCACTGCTATGGTCAAGGTGAGCAGAACTTGATAAATATTTTCATGGAAGAACTTATCCTCATAAGAAAATTTCATAGCAGAGATTCCTCCCTGACATGTATTAATTATAGATGAGGGAGCTCAATGCAAAGATAAGCTAGGTTGGGTAGGTACCAGGAAAGACTCAGAGCATTTGCACTTAGCCTATCGAGCAAACCCACTTTGGTCAAAGCAGAGCTCCTCAGGCTCACAAGCCCTTAGGGCAGAGCTAATTATAAAGTTCAGACAGAGCAGCAAGAAGTGATGAGCTTGACAATTCCTCTGATGGAGAAAACAATCCAGGGGATACCGGTGGAAGGCTGAACATAACCAACCTGAGGCGAAACGTATCAAAACTGAGGAAGGCCATATGAAAATCAGTGATATCTGGGTGAAAAGAGCTGGGGTAAGCAGGAGGCAGTCCCACAGTTTGCAGCGAGGGGCAGAGGAAAGCAGGAAGTTACTTCTTTTTTCCTATTCAATACCAACTCTTCTTTAGCAAAAGCCCAGCTTGTGTGCTGAAGGGCAGCGTGACTAACTGAGCCTGGATCAGCTGCACAGAGCAATATAAGACTGCTGGATGAAGCCATGGCTACTGACAGCAGTGCTGCGAGTGGATGAAAACATGTGCATTGCAGCTGCAGAGGCTGCCAGGGACACAGGGGGGCTGTGAGCTGAAACGTGTCCCACAGCTACCATGGGACAGGGAGGAGAGGGAGAGCACTTCCCCTCCAAGGTGCTGGACTGCCCAGCAGAGCAATATTTGTCTGCCAGAAGAGAGGCACAGACACCCCTCTCCTATTTTGGATCTCCCCTGTAGATAGTACAGATAAGACATTGTACAAGACATAAACGGCTTGAAGTGCAGGACATACTGGAATTCTATTTTTACCTGAAGCTACATCAGAAAAGATTTGCAATGAAGCAAATAGGAACTTCTAAAGCAGCACCAACTCCCTTTAACTGATACTATTACTTTAACTGATTCCTTCAGCAAATAGCCAGCAATGGCCTTTATTTTCTAGGTTCCTTCCCCACAACAGTAATCAAATCCTTGTTAACAATTTTCAGGAGGAAATCTGAACAAACTAATCTCCGATAAAGCACCTCTGCTCACAGCTGAGCAAGCTGAAGTGTTTCTGAAAGAGAGACATATTAAGCCTTGAAATTCTTCCATTTACTATCCTCATGCCAATGAGAAAATGGAACATTTTAATTGACTTTTGAAAGAGTGTTTGCAAACTGCTGACCTAGAAGGAAAGCCCTGCAAATCATTTGCCATAGATTTCCTACACGACTAGTGAGAAAACTGTCAGGAAGCAAAACAGCCACAGCCACAGCGAGTGAGTAGTGCATAAAGATCAAGGTAAACACTGTTTTTCATAAGCCTCAGCCAGAGCTAAATGTAGCTTTGATTCAGCAGCAACAGAAGCATTTTGCACTGCTGCGCCATGCATGCCATTTCAGCTTTCCTTGAAAAGGGAAAAGCCAGGAAAACCCCGGGAAATAGGAAAATATAAACAGATACAGATGATCTGGTTTATAGTGTTTGCCTCTCAGGTAGAAATTCAGATTTCTTAAGCAACTATCTGCCTGTTCTCTAATTTGGAGGAACTCTACACAACTTATCATAAAACTTAGGAATAGAGTTTAGGATACTCTCATCTCATTCTGATAAGAATTGATTCAGCATAATTCAACTGCCTTGAACAGACCAGTGCAGCACACCACCATTAGGCAGCAGATATAGATCTGCTCTAATGTGAACTTTCTGGAATAAATGATTTGGATATCATTTGAAAACTACATTTCTGATAATGAAATGTGGTACTAAGCTCAGAGATGCTTACAGCTGCAGAGGAACATACACCAGAGCTACCAGTAAGGAAAAGCATGGAATGATACAAGCCACACCCTTGCACTTCCAGAGCAGGGGATTACATTTTGGGTTATCTTGACAGGCTGGATTGTAATATTTCATACTTTGGGCAGAGCATACTCATGACTAATAGTGATGCTTCCCTTCTACTCAGCCCTAACAAAACACATCTGGAGTCCTGTGTCCAGCTCTGGGTTCTCCAGGACAAGACAGACAGGTACTTGTGATCCTGTGAATCTGTGATATGGTGATCTGGCAAATCACACAAAGACTTCCAAGGGCTTTTAGATACAAGTAGAAGCTGAGAGAGCTGAGGCTGTTCAGGCTGGAGAAGTGAAAGCTCGGAGTGATCTCAGCAATTCATAATAATACCTGACAGGAGTGTAAAGAAAATGGACTCAGACTCTTCTCAGCAGTGCCCAGTGATCAGACAAGAGGTAATGGCCACAAACTGAAATATGAACACATGTATAAATAAGAGAAAGCTTTTTCACTCAGAGGGTTCTCGTACTCTGGAACAGGTTTCCCGGAGAGGCTGTAAAGTGTCAATCCTTGGAGCTATTCCAAACTTGACTGGACAGGACCCCGAGCAATCTGCTTTAGCTGACTCTGATTTCAGAAGGGCAGTTGGATTGGATTATTTCATGAGTTGCCTTCCACCATCAACCATTCTGGGATTATTGAATTATCATTTTGGTTAATTGTCTGCATATCTTTCAGTGAGGTAATTCGACAAAACTGTGAGATGACTATTATTTAATCTAAGAAATGTGTGTATGCCACTAGGCAGGACACATTTGATGCTGTGTTTGACAGCTGCAGTCAGGAAAATGGTTTTGAAGTATACTTTATATTGCAGTGCATTAGTGTGCATTACTGCTTCTACTGTCTAGGGACTGTTATTAGACAGAAGTACCCGAAAAAATGGATGCCATTGCTCTTTCCAAAGTAATGTGTCTATGAAAGAGTTCAGCCTCTTTGGTAATGCACAAAGAAACTGTAACTCATATTTTATATATTTTAAAGCTTCCATAATTCAAAGATACCAGCACTTACATGTTATTGATTATACTTACAGCTACTAAGTCCTGGGACTTGTTTCTCAGAGCCAAGGATCACCTTTTTTTTCCCTCTAATACATCCATATTTTTCATTGAAGAAGAGCTGCTTCACCCACAGGCAAACACTTGTATTCAGTTGCTGCTTAATAGCAACCACTGCCTCTCTGTTTTTCCTCTTAGCTTTAGTATGATCTCAACAGCAATTCTGTACTGATTGATCTTATTTAAACATAGTGCATATATGTGTCAAATAGCACAAATATTGAATTAATGCCACCTTCCATTCTGGTGTTTCTCTGCCTCGGTTTCCTTTCTGAATCTGCTTGTCTCATCTATAAACTGTTTTGGATCAAGAAGCATTTCAACTAAGGCATGCAGGTGGACAGAAATAGTAGGAAATATGAACAATAAATCTCTCTCGCTGCATGATGAAAGAAGGTCTTGGATTATCTCTGCATGTGCATCTTCAGAAAACAGATTGAGGTGATTGAACACAGGAAGACTTTGCCGTGGTGAGGAGGGAATATAATCAGGTAGGACTTGAATAAATATATTAAAAAACAAACTGAAATGAAACAAAGTCCCATTTTGTCTAGAAAATTCAATATCATGACTAGCCTTCTCCATCGATCTCCTCCTTGTCAGAAGTATTAAATGCTGATATGGTGCCAACTTAGCTGGTCAATAGTGAGTGGCTGGGCTTGGGCTTGGTGTGGTCTCATCAGCATTCAGTAGCACTACAGCATTCTGCAGCAGGGACAAGACAGGAAGGGGAAGGGAGAGGAGATAGAAGGAAAAAAGGATTAGGACAAATATTATTTCTTAAATTACATGGTAGGTTTTCATGTGAATGGATATCCCCTTGCAGACTTCATGCTCTGTAAAGAAATTGGCTTAGCAAGTACCGAAGACACAAGCATGATTATTTTTGGTAGTTATGCTTTGGCAGGAATTTTGGCAGCCTTATTCCACACAGATATGTAAACAAATCCTTCACTCAGTAAAAAAGCCTCTGTTACAGCCAGAACAACTTCTCCTATTATTCTCTTCTCTCTCTGCTTATAAGACAAGACCAGCTTTTCTTGAGCAAAGGACACAATCCAAGGTCTTCAAAGCACCCCAGGGCCAGACCTTTTTTTTCGGTCCTATCAGATTTTTTACATGTATTTGTATTATATATTTTTTTGAGGATTATGTGTATTTATTTTCACCCTTGAAGCTTTTTCAACTGGGCCAAAAAATTGGTAGTTCATGCCTTTAATGAAACCCTAACCTTTTCAAGCAAAAATCCACCTTGCATGGTGCTCGGACTGTCACCATGAACAACCCCATGAAGATCTGTCAACCTATTTCCTCCTGCTCTTCTGGCATTCCCATTATCTAGAGCCTTCCCAGTCCCACCCTAGCCAGCTGTGCTGGCTGCTGGGGTACAATGCAGTCACAATCCTGGTTTCACCTCCACAGACTCCCACAAAATTTGGTAGGTGGGATTAACAATACAATTTCTGCTTAAGGATTTCTGGCAAGTGCATTCACTGCAGAAGAAAGCAGAGAAGAGGGAACTGTAATGAAGATATGGGTTTAGATAAAATTCCAGCTTGTAGTTGCACATGGCATTACTGTGAAAAGAAAAATAATTTCCATTTAAGTCTCCTCTCTCACTAATATTGCTGGATAGGGTACACCCATATATCATGATATGAGACTTCACTTTCAGATTTTGTCCCTTAGCAGTTTATAAACACACCTACAGCTGGTTCTAATTGATTACTTTTAACTGTTTCAAAGACCCTACCTGAAATTTTAGAAAATATAATTCCAGCAGTTTACTGCAGATCTATTAAAAGGGACCATAGATTTCTGATTCCCTAGAAGATATTGAAAATCAATAACTACTAGGCATAAGGCAAGAGGTTTATTATTAAAATGGAAGGTCAGGGACCCACAAATTTAGGTTATGTTTCTGGGTTGAGTCTAGGTGCCTGTGGGTCCGAGTATATAATTTCATTTTTGTGTATCTAACTGCCTTTGTAAAATGAAGAATTTAATTTGCAGAAGGCTTGCAAAGGTAACTTAAAATTTATAAAGGTCCTGAAGTCTTCAGGTGGAAGGGCAGTCTGGTGTCACCAGACTAACAATAGGTGGCCGATAAGTTGAATAAAAAACAAGTGAAATGGGAAATATTAGGAACAAAGTTGGGCACAAGGCAGTTAGTCAAGGCCAGTTCAGTTGCCCTGATTCCTTTCCCTTTTTGAACACTGAATAAGGCAGGTACCTGTAGAGAAATAAAATAGGATGTTATAATTGAAGACACTGGACTTATAGTTAATGTTGCATGGACAACCACAAATCTGGCAGATTTCAGCCACAAAATACTTGATTTTGCAGCCTAAGCAACTGTCTTAATGAGCTGCATTGCCCCAAATAAAAGGAGACTGTTAATATAGACAAGCATCATTTTGAAATGGGAATAAATATAAATAATATAACTTCATATTTAATTTTTACCTGTCCCAAGCTTACACCCCAACAGTCATTTGTTAGTCATTCTGTGGACACACCCACTAATCCCACAGCCCCATGCCACCGGGGTCTGCCTGTGTTTGCCTGAAGATACTTCTGAATGTAAAGGGTATCACCGAGCCCTGAAAGACCCCCAATCCATGGGTCAAACAAGCATTTACCAAAGAGATAAAATGGATATAACAACTATTTACCTCCCCCACATTCTGCTTTTGTGTCATCCCTGACTTTGCTTCTCCCTGAGAAACACCAATCCTGGCACCCACATCCTATGCCACACCCCAGCCATTAGCACCTGGAAAAGTCCCAGAGACTGCATTTAATTCTTCTTTGAACTGAACCATGCCTTTCTGTGAAAGAACAGTCTTGATATCTAGAAAGACAGAGAGATCTGAAGCTTACACTGGCTTGCCCTTTCTTGTACCACACTCTCATGGAGGGGAGGCTGCGGAGGCCTCAGGAGGTGCCTGGTTTCCCCGGTGTAACACCCTGGCTGTCAGTGTATTTGCACAGCTGTGACTTAGCAAATGGGTCTGCTGCTGAAGAGAGGCAAGGAAAGAAGTGGTTTTCTTTGTGGTATTGGCTGAGCAAACATCACAGGCACTCTGCTAACAGTGGAAAATCATTCTGAGGTGTCTCTTGTCATGCTAGTCAGTGAGCATTATCCTCTGAGTGCAGCCTTGTTGAAAAGGAAGAGGCAATCATTACATAGATACTTTCTGATCTACGGTGCATTTTAAGGTAGAAGTACGTATTTGAAAGCGAGAACACAAAGAGCAGTCAGAGAAGCAATGCAGCTTCGTCTGGAATGAAACCAGCAATGGCAAAAAAGACTTTCTTTTACAGCATGAACAACCAGCTTCAGCATATGTCCTTCACAAAGCCTTGATGGCTGACCCAGACCCTACAGAAATGAACAGCAGATTTCCATACAGAATGTTGCTAGTTTCCTCCTGCTGTGACTGCAGGATATATTTATACATTTCTTGCAACAGAGACAGTATTTTGTACCTACTGACAACCCGCCACTGTCATTACCCAGCCTGTGGGAGGCTGACTGCCTTCCATTATATATGTAAAATATATAGAACTAACTAGGCTGTGATCTGGCTGCTTTCACCTACTTGTTTATCCTTGTGGAAGTGCTGTATGACTGACAGCAGACAAACAACAGTGTAGGATCCTTCCTAAGTGTGTTTTTTGCCAGGTCTCCTCATTACAATGATGCTGGACTACACATGGCCCACAAAAAACTGTATATATGAATGTCCCCACAGCTCTCCAGAATGGGCTGTACCCAGCCTTGTCTTTTGGATTCACTCTCAGATGTTAAAATAAGCACCTCAGCTTCTAATTCTGGAGAGTTGCAGCAATCAGACAGGTATCCCTCCTGAAACAGCAGGAGTGAGCAGCAGAAAGCCTTTGTAACCTCTGTTGGCATTATAGATATTCTCTCTGGAATTAAATGTAGAAACTGAATAAATGGCTGGAAAAGTAGAGCTGCCCTGAGCAGAACAGGTGGACCTTCATTTCCCACAGTTGTGTTCCCAGCCCAGCCCAGCCTCACCTCCCCAGTGTCAGGGACAAAAAGAGCACTGGAGTTTTTATCTGTACCGCGCAATTTTGCAGTGCACCAAAGGCAGATACACAGACAACATACACAATGTGTAGAAGGATACTGCCAGCTGTTAGTTCAGCTCATAGCTGTATTAGTAGTTTGCAGAGTTTTGCCTCCAAAAAACTGGCATATTTTGAAGTTATCTCAAGAAATATAGAAGTAGAGTAGAATCACACTGAGAGAAAAGGTAATATCAGCCATTAAGGAAAAAAAAAAAAAGGTTGGGATTCAAAAAAGTAGATTCAACACTAAAATGAACTGACAAAAATTTTTTGCAACTGTTTACATGATTTTTGCAAAAATGTGCTAGTTACTAGTTAAACTCTTTTTTTTTTTTTTNAGCTATTGATATATGCCAAAATTTCCATGCCAATTTAGGGAGCATTTCATTTGTCATTTCAGTGCCTTCATTTCGGGGATTTTAGCTTGTGGCACTTCAGTGAAACCCACCCCTTTACAATGCAAATACTGCTGTCAGATGGACACTCATCAGTCAAAGCACCAACTAGCTGCTGTCTTTGGAAAGCCTGAGTCATGCCTTTCTATATCAGACCTGAGCTACAGCAAAGTGGCTGTGTCAGCTACCCCACCCCAAGAAAATGTTTGATTTATTACAAAAAATGCTTGAAATGATTAGAACCCGCTGTCCATGACAAGTACATGAAGGATGAAGGCACAGCCAGGGATGAGATGCACTCTGCTGTGCCCCATGTTGAGATGCAGTGGGAGCTTTCTGACTGTACAGTAAAAATCTGTAGGGGTGCTCAGGCTGCCTCTGCAGACTCTTTAGGGTCTAAGTCAAAAATCACTTCTTAAGCTTGTTTCTGCACACACAGACAAATCTAAGAGGGGATGAACAGACTACCTGTTTGAGAAATTGTCTTCTTTTCTATTTAAAAAGCAATGCATATTCAACATAAATATGAAGCCAGAGGGGGCTCTTTTTATTCACAACGTTCTGTTCAAGGTTGGTTTCTATGGCAGCAGAAAGGAAGGGGGTTGTTTTTTCCCATATACACCCTCCCAGAGGAACTACTCAACTATTGAATTTAGGAAGATTTATTTAGCTTATTAAAACTACTTTTTACTCTTTGATAATATGCAAAAAGTGATAAAAGATCAGCTACTTGTTATCATATCCCACTTTGAACATTCCCTTCAATGTGTCTGCAACTGTACTTTCTTATTGCTGTTCTGTGTTTCAAAAGATGCGTTTGGAAATACAGCAAGAGCATTTGATTATCCAGCACCAGTCTAGGTCAGAAAATCACACTGAATAATGACACTAAGCTGAGGAGAGTCACAAAATTAATTTTAATTTACATCAGACCTTCAGAAGCAGATAGCTCTAGGTTCATAAGAATGACATTAGGGATTGGATAAACAGCTATATAGCTGAAGATAATTTCTCCAATTAAAAGTATACACATTTACAATTTCTACTTTTGTGTCTGATAGCAAGAGCTATAATCACCAACTTACGTTGCAGGTAAGGAAAGTTGCATTCTAACATGTTTGGGTTAGGTAAAAAGTTGCAGACAAAAGAAAGAGAGTCCACTTTAATTTTCAACGTTACAGCCAGGCATTAGTAGGCAAGTTCAAAGGCTCAAAGACTGTGGTCTTTTTACATTAGAAGACCAATATATTCTCACATGGCATAATATGTAGATCCATGGCAAAAAAAAGAAATACAGCCTGGCAACCAGCAGTGGTGAAATACTACAAGGGCAGGTTTAGGATATCAGCTCAGGATAATATAGACTGTTAGGCCCTTGGAGATTGATCTTAATTCCACTGAAGTCAATGATTGTGCTTCTCTTCACGTCCATGGTAGAGATCTGACACTGACTAAATCGTTTCCCTGTTGTTTGAGAGTCTTTTACAATAAACGCGTCGAGCTGCACAGCTTCCCAGCACCAGAGGTGTGTCTGTATACAACCAACATCTGCTCAAACTTGTGCTCAGTCCAAACCTCTACTGTGTCCACATTGTGCGGACACAATTTGGGTTTAAATCTGCATAATCCCTTGATGCGTACTGAAAGCAGGCGGTGGGAAAAGCTGGATCCCTGGTGTCCCTGAGCACAAGCCCAACTGCATCAACATCCAGTGTTGACAGGACAACATTTAAGCTGTCTGCTGCCACATATCCCACTTGCTCTTGTAGCAGTGGCTGAGATCAAGAAGGTCTTTCCTGGGACCCTTTTGTGTGCACATGAACAAATATTGCAAGGACTCCTGCAAGTGCGGGCTATGGGCAACAATATACACACACACACCATATGCACAGCTCAAGATTTACCTTCCTCTCCTGGCAGAATCCCTTAAATTCACAGGGCAAGCAGCTTTGATGCAGTGAAGATTGTCTATGCATAACCATCCCACACTTTGCAGGACCCCTTCCACCTTCTCTGCAGCACCAGACTAACTTCTGGAACAGAGCAGGTAAATAAAGGCCATATAACACCTTTGGTATTTTTCAGGGGGATTCAGTCACATGAAAATATTGGCATTAGCATGGTGTTGAGTCAAAGAACATTCTTATATGGTGTTTACACCCTGTACTCATAACTCTTTGCAAACGTGGACTTATAACCTTCAATTCTGATGCCACAAATATTTACACAGAGAAGCAGTGTCTGGGATAATCGAGTTTTGCTCAAAATGCAAAATCCCACATTTGAAACACAGTTCAGCTATCTGTATATCTGTGTGAAAAGTGCTGCTCCATTTGGAGCACTGCCTTTATCACACCAGTGCACTAAAAACGTAACATCTTTTTATCCCAGGATGCCATATTGTTGATGTGTGCTCTGAGAAATTCTGCTGGACAAACATTGTCCCATGAAGCCTTTCAGTTCTGGAACTGCTTCACTGCAAGGCTCTCCAGGCACAAAGGAGAGTGGCACCTCATCCCATTGACTGCACAGTGAATTACACTTCATTCCTTTACAAACCTCTCTCCTCCCCCTCTGAGATGGAAACTGTTCAGTTTCTGCTGGAAAGAGAAGAAAAAGCCTGGATTAGAAAGGCAGCAAAGTGTATGGTGATTTGCCTTTTTCCCCGTCTTCTAAGAACTGTTCCAGAGATGTTCTCCTAAAGCCAGATGAAACTGAATAATATATTTTAATATCACTGAAGGCTAAGTTTGACCTTTAAATATTAGTATTTAAATATTAATGAAATAGCAGGAGAAAGCAGACTGACAGGTGTAATACAAGTCAGACAAAATAGCACAGTAAAATTATATCATGCATTGAAATTCTCATTAGTGATAATGAGAAATGCACCTATAATCCGTGATCTGAAAATGTGCCCCAGAAAATCCTAGTAGAATAAATGATCAGAAAAAATTTGCTTAAAGTAGTTATTCTTATTTTATAACTTCAGGGAGATTCTGTAAGAGAGGTAAAGTCAGAAACCTGTACTTATCCATGTAAGTGGACTTTTTCCTTAAATTGGAGCCTACTGGATTTGTTTCCTGAAATATTTTACTCAAGGGTCTATTTCCATTCCAATAGCATAGGAAAATCTTAATCTTTATACAGTTCTTCATATTAGTTCACTAGACAGTTCTTTATTAATCAAAGTGTATCTTTCAAACACACCCTGATTACTGCTTATACCACTAAAGCTGTCTGAGAATAGCAGAAAATTACATGTTGAAATTATAAACATTTTTCCATTAAGTGCAATATAACAAGAGGGAGGCAGAATTTTGAAGTAGGATGAGTTTTTCATTCTGCACCTTCACTGCTACACAAAAAGGCAAAATCAGAGAAGTCAGGTAGGGACACTGAGAGCTTTCAAACCATTCACACTTAAAATCGTGTGTGTAAATCTACTAGATTATTTTGAGTATGAAACTCAAAGAATCTGTCTTAAAATCAACGAAAACACACAATAATAATGAAGGAAAGATTAACTGCTGTCTCACAGGTCTGTATCTCTGCTAAAGTTGTGCTGTTTAATGGAAAGATAATATGGTGTTGGAAATGATGTAATTAAAAATTATTTAAAAGTAGTTTGTTTATTCTTCTTAAAGATAATTAACTACCTAGAAGGTGTAAAGTTGCAGAAAGCGTAAATTTGTAGAAGTGCACTTCCCTGGAGGAAGTAAATATTCTGCACTGTAGTCAGGCTGGCCAGGGAATTCAATTTGATATATCTCCCAGTGTCTCTCAGCATCACCTCCTGTGCCAGACTTATTCAGTGCTTTGTCTTCTGTCAGAAGAAAAAAGTGAGTAACACTGATTCTGTGGCTCAACACAAATGTCTTTACTTTTGCAGATAAATTCTTTTCCCAAGGAATCAGGCTCTGGAGAAAGCCTCACAGTGACCAACAAACAGCTGTGCAACATCAGCCAGAGTTAGAGTGCTGCAAGATCATGTAGGTGGAATACAACCTAAAATAGTGCTTTCAAAGGGCATGTCTATTCTGACAAGGCCAAGATCTGTGTGTGTCCTAAGTCTGAAATGCCAAAGCATATCCCTGAGAGGCCGAGGGCTCAGCAGAAGGACACAGGAAAGCCCTCCAGACCCTGTCTCTGACAGTATCCAGGATTCCCTACATGCCCTGGACCTGGGTTAAGGATTTATAGTTATCATGGATAAGCAAGCATAATGGTTACTGAACTGTATCCAAAGGATATGAGCAACACTCTACGGCAGTGCAGCATTTCAACTCAACCAGGTAATACCCACAAGCTACAAGCCCAGATAAACACCCAGCATGACTTCCCAAACTGCACGGAAGGACTGTTCAGAGCCTGTTCGCTCCGCACTCCCAGCAGTCGATGAAGAGAGACGGACACCACTGTGGAGCTCCTGCAACACTGGAAGTGCTCCTTGAAGAGAGGGCTTTAATGCAGGGCCTCTGATACTGCCCATGGTTAGATGGCAGGAATGAGACCACGGATGATTTATTTCAATCATGCAGGATGTCTGTGGCAGAGGTAGAAGCTCCACATGCATTTTCTGAGTTCCAGTCCCATAGCCGACACAGAAATAATTTGGTTATATTATGAATGCTGTTTCTTTACACCTATCAATTTACATGAGAATGTTTTAGGCTGTCAGAGAATGGGGGAGTGTAGAAACTAGGCTGTATACCATGACTTTCTTCTTTGATTCATGCATATCTTCCAATAAGGCTCTGTAATTCTAATACCTGATGTGCTGTTGCTGACCTGGTAAATGACCTGTGTTTTACCACTATGTAAGTAAAGATGGAACATCTCTCTTTGAATGACTCAATGATTTAGTAATTATTAATGAGACATTATGCTTTTAAACATTTCTGGCAAATGATTAAGCTAAATGTTTGACATGGCTTTTAGAGGCCTGTAGCATGATGCTGCCTAGCAACTGAAATGTCACATACACAGCTAAAGTAAATTCTTTCTGCTATTTTGTGACACAGATAAAATAACAAACTTTGGTAAACACGCTCAGTGTCATTCATACATCAAGGAGTTTGGCCACACCAAAGAGTTTTACACTTTCAGTGTATCCAAACTTTCAGTATTCCAAACCTGTGCCCACATATTCCTTACCATGTACACAATTCTCACCAGCAGAATCCTGGCAGCTCCAGACATTTGCCTTCTAGATGTGAACAGCTCATCTTCCTGCATGCCAAGTTAAAAATAGGGCTCTGCTGGGAGAGCCAGTCATCTGCAGGATGTCTACAGGCAAGAATGCTCAGGGAAACAGTGCCAAGACATTGAGTTACGTGCACCAAACTGAACATGGCAAGCTGCAGAAGAAAGGTTAAGGACCTTTCCACAAAAATATGACCTGGAGGTCTGTTATCACTAACTTGAAAAACCAAAACCTTTCCCTTACAATACTGACAAATATGATGGGTAAGAATATAGCTGGACATTTGGAGCAACATATTGTTTTCCCTCTTTGCTTGGTTCTGCAACAAGCTCAGGTAGCAATTAGAATACTTAATAAACATTGGCTAACTTCTATATCTGCTCATCTTATTTAATGCTATCTAAAAGACTGTATTCATTTTATTATTGTTAATATTTCTATTTGTCAGTTATGTGTTGTTTAAGAGAATTTGAACTATTTTTAAAGTGAAAAGCAAGAATTTGCCCCAGTGAAAGACAAAGTGTTGGTCCAAACAATGTAGGACCCTGATGTGATTATGAATAATAACTGGTCTTGGTCTTTATACACTTGCCATTCCCATGAATTTTACTGCAGTTTAAGGTAAGCAGTGGTAATGCTGAGAGGCATCTTTGGGAGTCCAAAGGCCATGATGACTGGGGAGACACAGGATTATTAGTTTGTTAGAATTAAATCTATCACAGGTTCTAGTAAATAATTGAAGGCAAATCCTGGTTTTCCTAAGCTCTGTTTGAGTTGCACTGTGTCAATAAGGACAAAGACTTAATTTAAGCCACGTCTGTGCTTTCCTGTGCCAGTTTCTGGTGCTTAGTCTAGAGAAAATCATATAGAAAGGTAAGAAGCTTCTGTTCATGCTTGAAGCCAACAGGTCAAATAACCTGGTGTCTAATACTACCATGCAGCAATTATTTCTCCAGTAAGAACAGACAATTGCACACCAGGACAGTGTTATCCCACTGGGTCATAAACAGATGTGACACTGCCTTTTGTCAGATCACATAACAGAGATCAAAAGCACCACAGCCACTTAAAACCATCTTGATCCCCTGAGGAGGCACTGAGTTGTCCAAGAATGCTGACATATAAATTGAAGAACAAGTTAACAGAGAGACAGAGTAGGTCATACAGTCTCTGGATTGCTATGGTTTTGCTGATTAAACATGAATGAATTGAGTTTTGTTTCTAAGCAAGTTTTCTGTGAAATGGCCTGCCTTCAGATCAAGGGCACAGTCTCAGGCTACTCATTGGCTTCTCCTCTGTGTTAGCAGGGAACAGAGAACTGCAATTCAGGTATGTTGAAACAGCCAGGTAAGAAAACTGCACTAAGGCCAATGTGAACCAGTGTCACAGGATTTATGTGACAGTTCAAGATCTGACAACTGAAAGAAAAGCCTCTGGAAGATACCAGAGCATGCAATGGTTTCCTGTGCCAACAAGAAATGTGGCCCTTCCTTCACCTCATTTTAAATTCTTTGCCTATCCTGGGGCACAAGAACAGAAATTGTGGTCACCAACAGATTACACCATGATCCATTAAGAAAGACTGCCATCTCCTGGTTTCTTCAACAACAGCCTTCCTTGGGAAAAAAGAATCAGTTTAGTTAAAGCTTACGGTTGATAATAAAGTCATGCTTGCTCTGAACCTTCAAGGGAAAATGTCACAGTTAATAAAGGACAGGCAAGTGAAAGCTGGAAAGGCTAATGCATTATGACTGCACGATATAGGTTAAGCCAACGTGTGCAATAATTATAACTATCACAGCTTGACACAGTTTATAAAGGCCTGAACCGTAAAAGCTCAGAGCCCAATAATACAAGCTACTGAGCATTCTCTTCTGGACTGCTGACTCTCCAAGCTTTTGCTGACTTTCAATCAGAAAAAGCAATATTACATAATGGCTGATAAGAATCAACCATTCTCATTCTCAGGGATATTAAGTCTCCTTTAAATGGCAATCTGAAAGAGTCTTACGAGTAAAAGTGACTTTCACCGGGTTTAAGGACATGCAGAATTACGTAGAGCAGAAGAGTAGTGTAAAACTATGTATTTAGGAGCATAATAATACTGGGCAAGGGAGGGGTGAGTCACTCCAAGGAAAATGTGAGAATGAACTCTTTTGATATTTTCTTGAAGGTGTTCAAGAATGGACTAAAATGACAGTCAGCTGGAGGTATCACAGAGTATTTGACATCCTCTCTGTTCCCTATTTAGTTTTCTCCTCTGTCCAGGTTGATGAGAATTTGTTCCAACAAGATGTATAGTTTGCAATAAAATAGTATTTTACTACAACTTGTGTATTTAAATTTTGGTGGTTAAGGGTAATACACTTTTGTTTAATCAATATTACAATAGTGCTCAGAGCTCCCTGATACACACAGGTCTTCTCTGTCCAGTACACACTCTGTCTCTACAGGTCCCATGCAAACATTTTTTTTTAAAAATAGTTCTTCAAGGCCTTGCAATGTAAGCACAAACAGGCAGTGGGAGTATGGCTGTCCTCATCTTACCGATGAAGATATTCCCACTGTGGGGATGACATAAACGAAATGAGAACGACCACTTAAGGTGACAGGAGCATCTACAACTCAACAAGACATTGAGGTCTGTCCTCACAAGTCCCACACTTCAGATGTCTTCAGGGAAGCAAATATTTAAAACATAAATACCACTTTGAACATAGGCATGCTGTCTGTGTTACTGAATTCAGAGGCCTGAGCTCATGGAGCTAAATTATAATCAGGAGAATGCTGGTACCATTGTTTCATTAATGCCTTGCTTAATTCAAGATTTTAAACCCCTTCTTCCTCAAAAGAAGAATTTTGTATTGTTTAGAGTAAAGGTGAAGGGAATTTCAAACTGTTACATACAAAAAACATTACTCTTCAGCTCAAAAAGGTTTGCACATTTTAGGAAGAAATGTAACAATTCAGGTCATGATGTTATCTGAGGGTTTTTCACGATAGTTACCATTCCATCCTTCTATAAGCTTTTAGACTTCCAGGTAAATGTACAGAAATTAATGATACTGAAGAAAACTCAGGAAAATATGGCACTCTGTTCTCCATCATCTTTTTCACTAACAGTATAAGAAACATAGGGCTACTACTCAAGGAAATAAAATCTGATTCCAAATTTCAGGACCCACTTTAAAACAACAATTAAAAAACTGATCAATGGCATGAGAGAATTTTCTTATAAATACTCAAGCAAGGTGGAGTAAATTTTGCAGTGAAAATTTCGAGGATAGGTAAATGAAGGAACACACGTGATGGACAACTTTAAAAAAAAAAAAAGTAACCTCAATCCTTCTCTTTCCTCTCCAACTAAAGGCATTTGTGTGCTGGAGCTCTCTCACAGCGAGGGTGACATCTTGTGTTCATTCCAGCCACAAACTGCCACTAATCAGCCTCCATCCAGCTGCCACACACCCAGAATATCCCTCCCCTTCAAACTTTATCTTCAAAAGATTTGCAAAGAATTTTATCTAAGCCTGTATATTTCCCTTACTGTCTCAGATTTCATACTTTCTTTGAGTTTAATCACGACTTTATATCATTTGAACAGAGCTATTTTAAATGAAGATCTGTAATTGATAATGCAATATAAAAGACACACTCCTTCTGAATGGGAGACAGTAATATATTTACTAGGATTCTTTAAATTAATGAGGGCACTGTAAAAGGAATGGCTTTTATGCCTGAGAAAAATGTTATTTTAAGGATTATGAACCTGTCAGTCTGTAAGTTATAAACCAGTTGCTACACCTGCAGTTTGATTAAACTGCTAATAAATCATTTGATCCTACTTGTAGCCCTTGCAGCATTTTGAGAAACCTTCACTAAGTTTTTTTAAAAAAGGAAAACATTAAAAATTGGATCTTTGTGTGTAAAAAAAGAATATTGTGAATTTACATGCTGTCTTAATAAAAGTGGCTGTATCTTACTGTCATGTGCAAAACACGCTATTTATCAACACCTGCTAAGGTTTGTGGAACAGGGGAAGCAAGCAACTCTAAACAGCCTCCTAAAATAGAACAGAAAATGTTTGACTATTATTTCCTCTGATTCAGAAAAGCAGCTTCTGAGGACCCCAAAAATATTTTGTAAGTTTAAATTGCAAATGTCAGAAACAAACTGTAAATAAAAATAAAATTAAATAAATAAAATAAAATAGAATCTAAACTCTTCAGCTGTGTGCCATGCATAATTTTACACAACAGTTATCCTCATGGTACCCTCCTGCCTGCTGTTGGTACATTACAAACTGTGCACTGCTCTTGCATTATGTATTTTTTGTTCTCTCATTGCCTCTGTGAGGATAAAAATGTGCAAAGCACCTGATTTTCCTGCAGATTTTTTGTTTGCAGTGTGTAGGTGTTAAATATAAAATAATCTCTTACTGCAAGGAAGAACTGCAGCATTTCATACAAGGTGGCATTTCCTGGACTTCGGTCCTCTGTGTCTCAGAGGAGATCATGCATTAGAACACTTGCAATGGTGCCAGTTCCAGTTGTAAAATACAGGCTGAATGAGAAATTTCCTAAAAAAGTCTCAGATGTGATTTGAATCCAGCTCTATTGCCCTGTCCACAAAGTGTGGTGATGCCAGTTGTAACTGAGACAAGACTTCCATATGGCACGAGGGAGATGTTATCTGAAAGCAGTAATAAACAAAACCCCTAAAAAGATGTGATTATGACAGCCTACCTTGCTTTTTCCAAACATAGACACCTTACTCTCCTTGTCCACCACAGTCTAAATTCTCACAGATTCAGTGATACCCTACAAAGACACGATTTGTACCAGCAATTTCTAACTCACCTTAACACTGACATGTTCTATAAATCATCTATTCTCTATGTGATATATCTGAATATATCTGTATATATGCCATTTATATCAGTTCAGGTTTGGGTATCTCTGTCAAAGTCCACATTTCAGAATTATATGTCTCCATTAAATCAGAAAATTGATTATTTCTGCAGAAACCTTTGTATGCATCATTTGCATATGTACACAGATTGGTAAGGTAGACACATTTGAAAAAAAAAATCTGATTCTAAACCAAGTCCCTTTGTGTTATTGTCTGACAGATAAATTTGCTCTAACATGGAAAATTATAATCTGTTAAAAATCAAAAGACAGCTCTGAACAGTTTTCCAGTTTGTGGCTGCAAGCAATAAAAGCTTTAGTTTTCTAGTTCAGAACTTTTAGCTGAATGTTCATAAATTACAACATGCTGATTTTCTTCATGTCCAACCTAAGACAACAAGAAAGTATTTTTTCAGAAATTCTGATTTCTGAAAATAAAACTTATCTTCTTTAATTCAGCTCTGTACCCAAAGTCCTGTATTAAAAAATGACTACACACTTTTGCTTCGTGATCTTTTCTAGATGGGATTGTGGTACCTTTTGTATAAATTACCACCTTCTACCTGAAATGATACAACTGAAATCAGTGACTACTCTGTGTTACATTTTAATCAACACAAGTTAGTTAATGGTAAGTAGGCACAAATATTTTGAATTTGGCATTGAGGATGAATTAACTCTGGGAGATAAAGTACTGACATTGGCAGCCCATTAAAAACATTCATCTTCACAGATAAAATTCAGACTACCTCATATGAACTTATTCAGTTCTATAAAGGCTTTACTAACACAAAACATGTTTCCCTAAAAACCTTCCTGCAAGATAATGTGCAGAAAATTTGAGACGTTTTGACAACAACTCAATAACCATTTGAGAAAATCCTACTGTTAGTAATGATTGCCTGATAACTCAAGCAATTAGGAATGAATGCGTTGGACAGAAATGACACTTGTACAAGGGGGGATTCATACGCTCTCTAAGAAATGCCAAAATTCAGAGAAAAACAATTAACATGAGTTAGTGGTTTAAATTACTGTCTAGACCTGTCACAATAATATTATCATTATTATCTTCTGAGCCTTATTTTTTTTTTTTTGGGCGACTTTCCACAATTACAGCTTGAAAAAAACCAAAATAAATGCTAGAAGAAGGAAGCTCAGGAACACAAGTTTTGAAATTGCCAGAGAAGTACATTTTTTTGTTAACTCTAAGTTACATGTTTTACAAGATATTGAGAGAAAGCTATTTTGGAGCCCATGATAATTTGCCACCTAAAAAAATCTGTAATTTCTGAATTCTGCTACATAATGCCCTTACATCTGTGTACACAGATGCAAGACCATCTTTTGTCTATAAAGTTTTCCTTGTGTGCCACGCTGATTGTAGCCAACAGACCAGCCAATACATTCTGGTCAGTGGCATCTGCCATAACTTTTCAGGACAGTTTATTGATGTGGGCCTTGTGCCACACTAATGTGATTTCACAAAGACTTGCCAAGTCAGCCAGAACACAGCATGGACACTGAGGTGAGTTCTTCATAAAGGCTTTTACCTGACCAGGGTTTCCAGGTCCTAATTCTTGGCAGAGCTGGGGGTGTGATTGATGTGGTTGAAAGCAAAAATAGTGAGTTCCTGGCACTACTGGTTAAGATGGGAACATGAAGACCATGCCATGCCCAAAGGATGTAACTTTGCCCTCCTTCAGTGTATTAGTGTCAGCTCCCTGCTGTCCAGATTTTTATACATTTTATCTGTACAATAACCATATTCCAGAAAGAAGCACTGCCCAGGTTAAATCTGGATCCAAATAGTAAACCTAGTCACATCCATATATATCAGTACACACCAGGAAGACCATGTCTACTTAAAAATACATTCTGCAAATGCAATATAAAGTAGCCAGGAAAAAAATATGCCCAGAACCTAAATTACACTGAGATGCAGTAAGGAAATTTCACCTGCTTAAAATTAAGCAGAACTGAGTTCCTCTGGAGTCTGTACCAAAAGCCTTTCTTGCTGAGGATGGATCAGTTTCGTTTCAAATGCAGCTCATGGAAATGGCAATAATCCATTCAATTTAATAAAGCAGTGGCCAGATGTGTTATCCAGTCTGTGAAAGTCTGGACAGGATCACATGGTTCACAGTCTGAAGCTCTGGCAAGACAAATGTAATTCTCATCCGGGTGATGCAAATGACCTATGTAAGACAATAATTGCAGATGGTGAAAAATTACTTTTGTTTCATCTCTAACATCAGTAGCTTTAAAAAAAAAAAAGTGCAATAAACACTTCGAACTTAACATAGAATTACGTCTGCAGTTTATTCTCTGTTACAGCAAGGCATCGCGGGGTGAACCTTACACAGTTTGTAGTCTCGGCTCTCCAAGAAGGCGCTGGTTTCTGGTTTCAGGTGGCAAAGCTGCGGCACATCCCTGTGCTGCCTGTGCCCTCTGCTGGTCAGGGAGCAGCCCATGGGCTGCCAGCCTTCGGGAATCGCTCCTTGGAAGGAGCAGGGCAGTGACTCTTTCCCCGTGCCCGGCACTGGTGATGCCACACCCCGAGTGCCGTGTCCAGTTCTGGGGCGCCCCGTCCCAGGACACCGCGGGGCTGGCGTGAGTGCAGAGTAAGGCAGCGAGGCTGGGGAAGGGGCTGTCTGATGAGCAGCGCCTGAGGGAGCTGGGGGTGTTCAGCCTGGAGAAAAGGAGGCTCAGGGGGACATTCTGCCCTCTACAACTCCCTGACAGGAGGGGGCAGCCGGGGGGGGTCGGGCTCTGTTCCCAGGCTACAGTGGCAGGACAGGAGCACATAGCCTCAAGTCGCGCCAGGCGAGATTTAGGTTGGAAATCTGGAGAAATTTCTTTACAGAGGGTGATTAAGCACTGGAATGAACTGCCCGGGGAGGTGGTGGAGTCACCATCCCTGGAGGTGTTTAAGGAAAGCCTGGACGTGGCACTGAGTGCCACGGTGTAGTCGACACGGTGATTTCGGTCATGGGCTGGACTCGATGATCT